>OV050030.1:304689362-305246179 GCA_920105625.2 Clusia tigrina
CAAAGCTGGCCGAATTACGCTACGAATTGCTGCCTTGATCTAACTGGACTAAATGTATCGAGTTGAAAGGAGTCTATATAGAAAAATAGAAAAAGCGTTTTCTTGCCTAACACGGGTAGTTATCATAAACCCCACGTACATATACATATACGTACATACTCGTATACGAGTATATATATAAATACGTACACATATACATATACACACATGTACATATACAAATACATATGCATATACAAAAACATAAGTATATACATAAACGTATACATACAGATCTACATATACATATACAACAACATATACATATACACATACACATATTCATACATTATTTATATACCGATTAGCTGGTTTACTAATCGATTGCCGATTCCTTGGTGCAATACCGAAGGATCGTGATGATGACTTCATGTGCAATATTGCAGTCTGGTGTCTCTTTGGGTACAGTACCGAAAGAGTGGTGTGGCTAATCAAATAGTATTCTTGAATTAACCTTGTGGTTGATAATTCGCGAAAAAGAAAACACTGTTGAATGTTTGACTTCAAAAGTATATCTAAATTTTTATTTATTAATTGATTGAATTTATATCACAATTTTGTTAATTCTACAGAATTAATTATATATGTGGTGTCTGCAATTATGTGCAAGGCACCAGCGTTTGTGCATACTTAGGGCAAATTGAAGCTTTAGACCGCACGTGTAAGGAAATGCTGATGAGGCTTCACATGCTGTATATCCGTTCGTCGTATACTGCTTATTCAGCATTCAAGAGCAGGCATTGGTAATGAGAATTGCTGATTGGACTTTTGCGTTGGAGCAGGTACAAACATTCTACCGCCTGTTGAGCATAGTATCAACTTAGAAATAGAGTCCTGTTTGGCTTCCGAAAGACATCTTGGTAATGGGGTCATCACCTGCTACTAGAGCAATACAGACGAGGGAGACACAGATCGTCTCCGCTTAGCTGATGTATGACTTATGCCGTCGTTGACATTTGGGGCATCTTCTACTGCTTATCAGGTTGTTCTACTGGATTACTTTCGGAAGACATGGGTAATGGCGCGAATAAATGGACGTCTCTTCTGGTGAGGCCTGTTGAAGTTCGAATTTCCGCTACTCGCACTAGGCCGTCAGCACCAGGAAATGTTTGAGTTACTCGACCAAGTCAAGGCAAGTTATCCTCCTTCATTAATACTATTGCACCAGGCTGTAAATTATGACGCATGGTCTTCCATTTGTAGCGATGCTGGAGTTGGTTTAGAGACTCCTTACTCCACCGACTCCAAAATTCCTGTTTCAACCTTGTGACTAAGTCCCACTGCTTCAGTAAATGTATGTTCAGATTCTCAGTGGGCTGGTCGACAACACTTGTCAATGGTGCGCCTGTTAAGAAATGACCTGGAGTTAATGCTGCGTAATCGTGTGGATCATCTGACATAGGAGTCAGCGGCCGCGAGTTAAGAATGGCTTCTATTTCAACCATAACTGTCTCTAACTCTTCGTATGTTAATCGGGCATTGGACAAAGTTTTGTAAAACAGATTATTTGCCGAATTAACCGCTGCTTCCCATCAGCCGCCAAAATGTGGCGATCTAGCAGGTGCGAAATGAAACTCGATTCCCTTGTGTGCGCAGAATTCCATCAGCTGTGACTTGGTATCTATGATGTGGATTATGTCCGCAATCTGTTTCAATTGATTTCGTGCTCCTACGCAATTCGTGCTCCTCGCGTTGTCACAATGAAGATGCCGGCAGTTCCCTCTTCGGCTCACAAACCTCTTCAAAGCTCCGATAAAGGCGTTGGTCGTAAGGTTGCTTACCACTTCAATGTGTACGGCCTTAGTTACGGCCCCTTTCATTGTAATGAAATTTAAATAGCCCACAAAAATCGATTCCAGCATTGGCGAAAGGTTTATTTGGTTGAACCCGTGATGCAGGTAACTGACCCATGAGTTGCTGCAATGGTTTCGGCATAGCTTGAGTGCAAGATACACAGTTTTTCACAATTGATCTGGCTATTGTTTTCGGATTAACCGGCCAATAAGCTTCCCGTTTCGCTGCTACTAGACCGGCGGGGCCAACATGCTTGTTATCAATATGGATGTGTGTCATCAATATTTTAGTTATATCACTCCGATATGGCAATAGGGCTTGATATTTTGCTTCATGTGGTAGGGCTGAATTTGCTAATCGTCCTCCTACCCGCATAATGTCGTCTTTATCCAGAAATAATGTAAGATCACCCATCCCCCTTCCAACTGGTTTGTTATGCTTGAGAAATTTATATTCAGGATTGAATGCTTGTCTCTGCAGGTCCTTGATTATAGTCTGAGTAGCACTTTTAATTTCTTCTGCGTCGATGTCGATGGATTTTTGGATTGGCACATTGCGACAATTTTTAATGATTCGAAGTGCATATGCGGTGACTCGTTTAATATGTGTCCATGAATTTCGATGGTCAATCATTGAAGTAAACGACGGAATCTGTGACGTAGTAAGACATACCTGTCTCTTCTCCAATTCTGTAGTTGAATTGGCTGCTGCCGCTGGCCACGATGACGGTAGTCCGTATACGAACAGTGGTCCATAAAACCACATACCCACAGTGGTCCATAAAACAACATGTTGTTTGAATTGACCCGGGTTGATGTCGAGTGAGATCATGTCTGCCGGGTTTTTGTCTGTAGGTACGTGACGCGATTGTTGCTTCACCGTAACTTCTTGTATAGCTGCCACTCGATTTGCCACAAAGGTGTGATTGGAAGACGAACTGGCAGAGATCCAGGCTAGCGTCACTTCAGAGTCAGACCACAGAAAGCATTCGCCTGTCCATTGTAAAATATGTTTTACCCTGTCCAATAACTGGGCTGCTAACCGTACAACACAGAGCTCCAGCCGAGGGAGCGTTTGTTGTTTTGGTGGTGTAGTCTTTGATCTAGAACACAACAGCTGAACGCTCACAGATCCATCTGTTTTGATCGACCTTGCATAAATAACAGCTCCATAGGCCTGCTCGGATGCATCGGCAAAAGCGTGTAATTCTCTCTGATGCACATTGTCCTTTGTGGTTGGAAATACGTGACGTGGAATTTGCAAGTTCTCAAGTTCCGGGATGTTTTCTCTAAACTGGCTCCAGAAGGTATGCAAGTCCATAAGTAGGGCTTCGTCCCAGCTTAGTTTTAGACGCCACAGCGATTTCATGAATATTTTTGCACATGAGACAACTGGTGACAAGAAACCTAATGGGTCGAAGATATGCGCGATGTCCGACAGTACTTGGCGTTTCGTTATTTTGGCTGTTGTGCTCCATTTGGTCCTTATTAGGAAGAAATCAGTCCCAGGTTGTCACGTTAAACGAAGCGTTGTGATGGTAAAATTATCGTTGTCAAAATTCAGTTGAATTGCTCGATCCTCTGCGTTGATGTTCGTTAACAGTGTTTTATTACTCGCACACCATTTCCTCAACTTAAAACCTGCTGACTTGGTGAGGGAGTTCAATTCTTCCTGTACGCACAAGTATCGGCTCCACTCATAACGTCGTCCACATAAAAATCTCGTTTGAAACATCTGGAGCCATGCGGATATTGTGTGCTATGTTCCTTGGCTAATATGCGTAAACATTTTATAGCCAAATATGCCGATGTGACTCCATAAGTCACTGTGGTTAATTGGTGACTTTTCAGAGGTTGGTTTATCGTGTTACTGCACAAGATTAGTTGATGCTTGCGGTCAGATTCCTTCATGATGATTTGTCTGTACATTTTCTCGATATCTGCTGTAAAAACATATCTGCTTACGCGAAATCTCAAAAGATTTGCATTTTGATGACGGAGTTTCTTTGTCATTTACGTTCGATGGCGTAAAAGCGTTGTAATGCGATAGCTTTCGAGACGACAAGAGAGCTTGCGTAATCAACGAAAGGCAAGCGCAGAACGTCCACCAAGCACCCATCCGAACATCGTGTTTTGCAATATGGGGAGTCCGCTTCCCAATTTGATTTGGCCGACTACTAGCAATTTCAGATAACATTTGTTGCCAATGTCAACAACTCCTCCACTTTTCGAGGACGTCACATCAAAGACTAGGTTGCCATTACCCAAGGTAACGATTCCAAAGTTTGATGGTGCCTACTTAAAATGGTGCCTGTTCATACCCTTTACCTTTAAAAAAGGTAAATAGGGTATACTAACTTTGTGCTTTTGAGAGGAGTTGCAATTTCAAGAAGGAGGCGTGGTAGGTATGAACATATATATACAGATATGATCAGAATCACTTTCTAAGCAATTTTTATTTTGTCCGTCCGTCTGTCCGTCTGGGGCCACTTTTTTTCTACACCGTTAGAGCTATCTTAATGAAATTTTGCAAAAGTATAGTCTGTACAAAGATACAGAACCAGATTGCTATATGGGCCGATTTGGACAAAGACCACGCCTACCTCCCGTATAAGGAATTCACCTTTATAAAAATGAATATAACTTCGGCCCAATTGACAGAATCGTGACATTATTTGGCAGTTATGGAGATGTGGGTCCTACTAAAGACTGTGCAAAAAGTGGGCGGTATATATTAACTGCCACGCCTACTATTAACAAATATTAATAACTTAAGATCTGGTAGAGATTTACGGACGAAATTACGGGAATGAACAAGTGGAAATTATAAAGTTATCTGCAAAAATGGGGCTGATCAGAGAAAAGACACGCCCACTTTTCATATAGGGAACTTTCGGGACTAAAATTAAAATTAGCCTACCTATGCTCGTGTTGATGCCAGCGGAATAAAAATTGGCAGAAACATACATGGGGTCCATAATATTGTGTGTGCAGAATATGGAAATCATAATACAACTGACACGCCCACAATTAGCCAAAAATCATTACTGTGTTCCTATTAAAGATTTCTCAATTATTTATATTAGTACGTATATGGACCCTACAAAGCCACATTCACGATTCGGGGTCGATCAAAGGAAGGATACGCCTCCCTCCCATATAATGAACTTTGGGGACCCCACTTAAAGACAATTGCCCTATCTATGCTTCTAGTGGTGATATATAAAAACAAATTGGTAGATGTATACCCTGCATCTGTACATGCATGAATTCCAAATATGGGCAGATTATTGCTACTGCCACGCCCGCAATTAACCAAAAATCATTACTAGATTCCTATTAAAGATTTTGCAACGAAATTTCACAGGAAGGTTGCGGGTAGTAACATTAAACACTCCACAAAAATGGGCGTGTTATTTTTACCGATACGCCCACTATTGATATATTATTATAACTCTCGACCTACACAATATTTTTTGACGAAATTTTATATTAGTGTTTATATTGACACTAGAAAGCCATACACGAGAAATGGGGTCGATATAATAATTTCAAAGTACCCTACCAAAAATTACCGTGAATATGCTCCTAATGATGATCTATGAAGAAAACGTCCTCATTGATGAACTCGCACGCACAAGGAAAGGTAAATGGTATTTCGAAGTCGGTCTAACCCGACTTCAGACTTCTGTACTCGTTTTGATATGTTTTCACAAATAGTTGACCACCAACCACTACCCGAAGTGGATAAGATGTGGGATTTAAAAAGAAATCCAATAGGGGACGCAGAGAAACATTGACGACATTTCACAATATTCAGGAAAGTTACAGTGCCGCCTGGACTATGCTATAAGAAAGGTATATAAACAAAAGGAATTTAGTCTCTACATTAATTTAGCGGTTATTTGACCAACCTTCTACCTACTCAACAATAGTTTCAATTAAAAATTTGCATGACACAATTCAGGGGTGTATTTTGGAGATCAACAATCTAAATATATACACTAAAACATGGGACCCAATATTCTTACATGTACTGATAAAGAAATTGGATCATAGAGCACATATGCGCTACGAGCAGTCCATGTTGAAGCCCAAGGAATTACAAAACTTAAATTACTTCTTGGCCTTCTTGGAAAACTTATTCCAATCAATGGAAGCAATCTGTTATAGCGAAAAGGTACCATCACTGGCTGCATCGAAACAATCTTCAGCAATGACCAACCTCAAGGACATAAAAAATATAATTTTTGCAATAAAAATATTCATACCTTGTACTACTGTAAACAATTTTTACAATTATCTCTCGCCGACAGACTGCAGTGGGTGCAAAAACAGATGCTATGTGTTAATTATTTTAAGCAGGATCGTACTTCAAGGAGATGCAGTTCACGATCATGTTTTAAGTGCGACAAATAACCCAATTCACTTGTGCATTTGGAAGGTCAAATCCAAGCTTAAAAAAGTTATCAATTAGTTAATTTATCTAACTGTTCCAGCACAGCAGTTACATCAGCAGCAGCCAACACCTCACCAGCACATCAAGACTATGTTTTATTGGCAACAGCAAAAATAAAGATAATTGCCTCTAATGGGAGGTCAGCTGAATTTCGACCAATCTTAGACTCCGGATCACATATTAATATAGTATCCTATCGACTCATAAAAAAAATATTAGCCATCACACCAACAGAAGCTTCACTTTGTATTGAAGATATCTGACAAAGAAAAGGGCTTCACAACGTGTCATCGATAATTTAAGCATCAACAACTTTTCAACAGATATGTAGGCATTTATAAAGGGTGTTCTTCTTGTGGTTTTCAAGCAGAAATAAAACGCATATAATTTAATGTTATGGTCAAGACTTTAGCTTTCTTGTAAAGATAAGAGTTTGCCATTATGTTTTAAAAATCATTTCGGGCAAGTGGCCGCCGCGGCTGCCTCGAATAAATTCCAGTCGAGAGGCCCAATTCTCGACCACTTTTTGCAGCAAATGGTGCCGTATATCAGCAATAACGCGCCGAATATTCTCTTCCAAGGCGTCAATCGTCTTGGGCTTATCTGCACAAAAAAAAGTCCAGCGGTGTTAAATCGCACGATCTTGGCGGCCACGCTACAGGCCCACGACGAGAGATAATGCGCTCACCAAAAGTTTCCTTCAATAAATTCATTGTTTCGTTGGATGTATGGTATGTAGCGCCGTTTTGTTGGAACCAAAGGTCGTCCACATGTTCAGGCACGAAAAAGTCATTAATCATGGCTCTATAGCGTTCCCCATTGACTGTAACAGTATGGCCGGCTTCATTTTTGAAGAAATATGGACCAATGATTCCCTCTGCCCATAGAGCACACCAAACAGTGAAATTTTGTGGATGTAACGGCGTCTCAACAATGGCTTGTGGATTATCGTCACTCCAAATACGACAATTATGCTTATTAAAGTACCCATTCAACCAAAATCGGCCATCTCGTTTTGGGCCCATTCTCCGAACGTGCGACGCGCTTGATGGTCGTTCGGCCTCAATTCTTGCAGTAGTTGGATTCTGCAAGCCTGCAAACCAAGATCCTTCCGCAAAATCTTTCATAAAGTGTATGGGAACAGCTCCAATTGTTGCGCGCGTTGGCGGATGGACTCATTCTGGTCTTATTCGGTACTCTGCTCCACAGCAGCAATAGCGTCTTCCGTGCGCACTGTACGGCGTCTCTGAGGATGCGCATTATCCACTAGAGGAAACGTTGTGCGAAACCGATCTATGGTTGCTTGAATTACCGACTCTGCTGGGCGACTATATCGACCGAATATTGGACGCAGCGCGCGATACGTCGCGCGAACCGAAACATTATTTTGGTAATAAATTTGCACGATTTGCAAACGTTGTTTTGGAGTAAGTCTATTCATTATGAAATGGCAAATCAATCGGAGTATAAATCAAGTAACAGCTGTCAAAAATACTAACTCCGAAAAAAGTATTGCCAGATTGAAAACCACACGTCTAAAAGAAACACCCTTTACTACTAAATATAATTTCAATTCAACCAACTTAATGGCCTTAAACGCCTCAACATGGGCAATTCTTGAGGGCATCGAACTTGCTTATCCAGAGTTCTCTTTGTAGAAAAACTTCCTTGTCTTGAAAATTAATGGCAATATGAGAATGCAAAAGGATCCGATTATGCTGAGGAAATGCCAAGGAATATCCACAGGTCAAGATAAATGAAAATTATGTTATCACCCGACTCAAAAATCATACATCAATTATTGATTCCATAATTAATATTTTCAAACACAATGAAGTAACCACAATGACAAAAATATTAGAGTTGCAATAGAGTGCCAAGTTAATACTAAACTGCAAAGAAAACGAAGCAGCGCAAGTAAAGATCTTGCAACTTTTTACCCTTTTATCGACTCAGTTAACATTGATGTAAATAAATTTACAACCTGTGCAGTTCGAAATAATTAACATATTAACGGATACATATCATGGAAAAATCACCCCACTATTGTTCACACCACAGAATTAAAAAAGGAAATCAGCCTGATAAAGACGCATATACCACAATCTCGAAAACGATAATATAGTGCAATTATACAAAATAATGAAAGCAGAAGGAGCGCCAATACACACTGAAGTCATATTCGTCATAAATTTGCCTTTGGTCGATCAACAACAGTTTGATCCATTTAAGGAACTACCACTACTACTATTCCAATAGTAAATAAGGGAACAACCTCTACCACAACTTTTATCAGTAGTGTCCCACCGAGATCAATACATCCCATCATCTTCAAGCGATGTGGCATTTTGCGTTGTACTTCAAACACACATTTACGTCTGTCACCAAGCAGTCAAGGTTCGGAAGAAAAGGAATTCTTGTGAGATTAACCTGTTTAACGATAAAACCGCAAAATACTGCAAGCCAATTTAAGAACAGGGCGATTTTATTTGGATACAAATGCACCATCAAAATCAGTGAATTTTTGCATCAGCAGTTGATATGGAAATAGTAGTATTATGCGGCAAAAACCACAGACTACTCATATTATTAGGGTCTATTCTGTTGTCTAGGGACCCCGTCTGCATCATCAAAAACAATTTACTGACGATTTTAGGGCATCCGACTGTATCCAGCATTATACATACTTCGTACGTCAGATTTAAGAATATAACAGCAACACCTGAGGAAAGGAAATGAATTTTTAACACACCAATCACATTATTCAAAATATAATTACAACAACACACACTCCACAAAATTGCTTAGATGCTGAAGAATTCCAATATCTGCCCGCTAAAGTACGGACCAATAGCCAACACTACCATTCGGTTAGCTAAATCGCATTTATTTTAACCGTAATTGTTCTAATCTACTGTATATACTAATTCATATGTCCACCAAAAGGCAACCAATATAAAATTGGACCATAAACAGATATGCATGAAGCAAAACCAATTCCTGACCCTCGCCGGTGTACATCAGCATCAAACATTGTAATAGCAATAGATTGAACTGCGTTCAACACGAGAGAAATGTATATACACATATTATATATAAACATATACACATGCTCAACAGGCGGGAGGATGTTCGTACCTGCTCCAACGCAAAATTCCAATCAGCAATTCCCATTACCAATGCCCGCTCTTGAACGCTGAATAAGCAGTACACCCGACGAACGGATATATAGCGTGTGAAGCCTCCTCAGCATTTCCGTACACGTGCGGTCTAAAGTATCAAGTATGCACAAATGCTGGTGCCTTGCACATAATTGCAGACACCACAAATATATTTAATTCTGTAGCATAATCAAAATTATAATATAAATTCAATCAATTAATAAATAAAAATTGAGATATACTTTTGAAGTCAACCATTCAACAGTGTTTTCTTTGTCGCCACTTTCAACCACAAGGTTAATTCAAAATTAATACTTGATTATCCACAACACTCTTTCGGTACTGTACCCAAAGAGATATCAGACTTCAGTATTGCCCTTGAAGTCATCATCACGATCCTTCGGTATTGCACCCAAGGAATCGGCAACAGATTAGTAAACCAACTAATCGGAATAGAAACATTTTGGAGGCTCCGCGCGATATAAGAAGGATGGCGCATCACCAAGAAACAATTGAGCAGTTGGACAAGGTGACCAGGGCACATATGAAGTGGGCTCGGCAATAGAACAACTGGTGAGCAACTTTAAAAAGGATCCACAAGACCGTAAAACCATCGAATATGCCAGTAAACGCATGAAGACTCTGAAGGAGGCATGGTCTACGTTCGAACATCAACATCATCTCGTACTCGAGCTAGACGAAGTTAGTCATGAGTACTTCAAACAGGATTATAGAGGCAACGTAGCAAACCTCTACGACTGGCTGTTCACCAAATTACAGCACATCATCAATGAGGAAGGACAGAAGCGTAAAACGCCAGTGCAACTTGAAGTTCCCCTCCACGTCCATCAAGGAGGCTCTAACCGCAAGGACAGAATACCGCGAACCAGCCATCAGGAAGGCGATGGACTCTTAGCCCTAGTACGGCAGCAAAAGGCGTTGGTGCGTGCAATTTCTCGAGTCATTGGGGATGTGCACTCGGAAACTGATCAGTCACATCCACCAGTGTACTATGATATCAAAACAAAACTATTGATACGGTACCACGATAATCTGGTGCAAAATAACCAATGGATTTGGCAACGAACACACCTGGCGGAAATTGATGATTATGATGCGGACAATTTCTACGAGATCGAAGATGCGCTTCAAAACGTACTCATTATGTTACGACAACACCGAGCAACTCCACGCCAATCCACACCATACCACAGGCATTAAATTTGCATTTGCCTAAAGTTACCTTGCCAGTTTTTGACGGTAGCTATTCAACGTGGATACCATTTCGCGATTTGTATGTTAAGATGATACATACTCAGCCAATAAGCAACACACAAAAAATGTTTTACTTGGCTGCCAGCGCAACCGGAGAAGCTAAAGCACTCATCGGTAACTTGCCAGCATGCGAGGAAAACTATGACGCAGCCTGGCAAATATTGTGCGATAGGTTTAACAATAAACGCAAATTGGTTAAAACTATCTATAGCAAGCTGTTTAATATAAAGAATGCTAGCAGTGAAATGGGCTCAACGCTTAAAACTATACACGATGCAGCCAAGGAATGCATTTACGCGTTAAAAAGCCAAGGAGTTCCCGGAGATAGCTTCCACACAATTTTGGAGTATCTTTTGTTGCAGAAAAGAGATAAAACGTCAAGATCCGAGTATGAACTGACGCTAGATCAGCCTCAGGAGTTCCAACCCATTGGCCGCCTATTGAAATTCTTAGAAAAACGTTTTCAATCATGTGAAGACCGAGAACCACAACACAAAATTATCAACAATAAATCGACAAACGCGAAGTATCATTCAACGCTATTCTCAGCAACCAAGGCCACAACGGACTGCCTCGTATGCAAAGGCAATCACAAACTTTTTGCATGCGCACAATTCTTGGCGAAAACGCCGCATCAGCGTTTTGATATAATTAAACAATACAAGTTATGTGCGAATTGTATGAAAAATGGTCTTACATCGAAAACTTGTTCAATGAGAGGATGCACCAAATGCAACAAGAAGCACAACTGATTAGTGCATTTTGATCAACAGGTAGCTAAGGGCCCATCCAATAACTCGGGTCAGCCCAGTCAAGGGTCATCTAAGACACTCACAACATAGGAAAACCACTCACCACTTCATTAGTGTCCCCGGTCAATCGTGCGGGCGTGAAACATGTGCTGTTGAGCACTGTCGTCTTAAAAGTCAATGACTTCCGTGGCAATGAATTTCAATGCCGTGCAATTTTGGATGCCGGTTCGCAGACAAACTACATTACGGACAAGTTGGCAAAGAAGCTCGGATTACCAACACAATACAATCCGCAGTACGTTGATGGAATTGGGGAAATTCAACAACGCGCTACTCACCGAGCCAACATTAAACTTGAGTCACGATTGACTAGTTACTCAGCCCGAATAGAAGTTGTCATACTGCCAAAAATTACACATCCACTGCCAAAACAGAGTTTCGACGTGACAGCCTGGTCTATTCCTAAAAATATTCAATTCGCTGATCCGGAGTTTAATCAATCAGGTCCAATTGACATTCTTATAGGCAACGAATGTTATCTGGAATTGCTAGTAGTCGGCCAAATCAAATTGGGAACCGGAGTCCCCATATTGCAAAACACCGTGTTCGGATGGATGCTTGGTGGACACATCACAGTTCCATCAACAGCTGAGACTACGTTCTGCGGTATTGGAGTTACGAATGAAGATGAATCATTATCCCAACAGCTCGAGCGTTTTTGGCAGCTAGAAGAATTTGACACCAACAGCCCGCCGCTAACAGCGATAGAAAGAACTTGAGAAGCATTTTTCAACAAAACCGTGTGTCGTGCAGCGAACGGACAGTTCGTTGTGCGCTTGCCTTTCGTTGATAACGCAAGCCCTCTTGGAGACTCGAAAGCTATCGCATTACAACGCTTTTACGCCATCGAACGTAAATTGCAAAGAAACCCCGTCATCAAAATGCAGTATACGGCCTTCATGGAGGAATACCTGCGGCTAGGTCACATGGAAGAAGTTAGCGGAAGCATAAACCAACCCCACTACTTCTTACCTCACCACTGCATTCGGAAGCCAGACAGCACCACCACAAAGTTGCGTGTCATGTTCGACGCATCAATGAAGACGTCCACAAATGTATCATTGAACAATGTGCTACTACCAGGTCCAAAATTTATAGAAGACTTATTTGCGGTTCTTTTGAGATTTCGAGTACGCAGATATGTTTTTACAGCAGATATCGAGAAAATGTACAGACAAATTACCGTGAACGAAGCTGACCGCAAGCATCAACTAATCTTGTGGAGGAACACGCCAAGCGAACCTTTGAAAAGTTACCAATTAATCACAGTGACTTATGGAGTCACATCGGCACCATATTTGTCGATAAAATGTCTACGCATATTAGCCAAGGAATATAGCACACAATATCCGCACGGCTCCAGATGCTTACAACGAGATTTTTATGTGGACGATGTTATGAGTGGAGCCGACACGTTAGCAGAAGCCTTGCGCGTACAGGAGGAATTGAACTCCCTCACCAAGTCAGCAGGTTTTAAGTTGAGGAAATTGTGTGCGAGTAATAAAACACTGTTAACGAACATCAACGCAGAGGATCGAGCAATTCAATTGAATTTTGACAACGATAATTTTACCATCACAACGCTTGGTTTAACGTGGCTGCCTGGGACTGATTACTTCCTAATAAGGACCAAATGGAGCACAACAGCCAAAATAACGAAACGCCAAGTACTGTCGGACATTGCGCATATCTTCGACCCAATAGGTTTTTTGTCACCAGTTGTCTCATGTGGAAAAATATTCATGAAATCGCTGTGGCGTCTAAAACTAAGCTGGGACGAAGCCCAACTTATGGACTTGCATACCTTCTGGAGCCAGTTTAGAGAAAACATCCCGGAACTTGAGAACTTGCAAATTCCACGTCACGTATTTCCAACCACAAAGGACAATGTGCATCAGAGAGAATTACACGCTTTTGCCGATGCATCCGAGCAGGCCTATGGAGCTGTTATTTATGCAAGGTCGATCAAAACAGATGGATCTGTGAGCGTTCAGCTGTTGTGTTCTAGATCAAAGACTACTCCACCAAAACAACAAACGCTCCCTCGGCTGGAGCTCTGTGCTACACGGTTAGGACAGGCGAATGCTTTCTGTGGTCTGACTCTGAAGTGACGCTAGCCTGGATCTCTGCCAGTTCGTCTTCCTATCACACCTTTGTGGCAAATCGAGTGGCAGCTATACAAGAAGTAACGGTGAAGCAACAATGGCGTCACGTACCTACAGACAAAAACCCGGCAGACATGATCTCACGAGGCATCAACTCGGGTCAATTCAAACAACAGGGCATGTGGTTTTATGGACCACTGTTTCTATACGGACCACCGTCATCGTGGCCAGCGGCATCAGCCAATTCAACCACAGAATTAGAGAAGAGACAGGTATGTCTTACTACGTCACAGATTCCGTCGTTTACTTCAATGATTGACCATCGAAATTCATGGACACATCTGCAGAGAGTCACCGCATATGCACTTCGATTCATTAAAAATTGTCGTAATGTGCCAGTTCAAACATCCATCGACCTCGACGCAGAATAAATTAAAGGTGCTACTCAGACTATAATCAAGGACCTGCAGAGACAGGCATTTAATTCTGAATATAAACTTCTCAAGCACAACAAACCAGTTGGAAGAGGGATGGCTGACCTTACACTATTTCTGGATAAAGACGACATTATGCGGGTAGGAGGACGATTAGCAAATTCTGCCCTACCACATGAAGCAAAATATCAAGCCCTATTGCCACATCGGAGTGATATCACTAAAATATTGATGACACACATCCACATTGATAACAAGCATGTTGGCCCAGCAGGTCTAGTACCAGCGACACGGGAAGCTTATTTGCGTTAATGCGAAAACAATAGCCAGATCAATTGTGAAAAACTGTGTATCTTGCACTAAATCTATGCCGAAGCCATTGCAGCAACTCATGGGACAGTTACCTGCATCACGGGTTCAACCAAATAAACCTTTCACTCACGCTAGAGTCGATTTTTGTGTGCCATTTAAATTTCATTACAATCAAAGGGGAAAGACGCCACAAAAGTGTTATGTGGCGATATTTTTTTGCTTTGCAACTAAGGCCGTACACATTGAAGTGGTAAGCAACCTTACGACCAACGCCTTTATCGGAGCCTTGAAGAGGTTTGTGAGCCGAAGAGGGAACTGTCGGTATCTGCATTGTGACAACGCGACGAATTTCGTAGGAGCACGAAATCAATTGAGACAGATTGCGGACATAATCCACAACGTAGATATCAAATCACAGCTGATGAAATTCTGCGCACACAAGGGAGTCGAGCTTCTTTTCGCACCTGCTAGATCGCCACATTTTGGCGGTACGCTGAATAAGCAGTACACCCGACGACCGGATATACAGCGTGTGAAGCCTCCTCAGCATTTCCGTACACGTGCGGTCTAAAGTATTAATTTGCCCTAAGTATGCACAAACGCTGGTGCCTTGCACATAATTACAGACACCACAAATATATTTATATCTGTAGCATAATCACAATTATAATATAAATTCAATCAATTAATAAATAAAATTTGAGATATACTTTTGAAGTCAACCATTCAACAGTGTTTTCTTTGTCGCCACTTTCAACCACAAGGTTAATTCAAAATTAATACTTGATTATCCACAACACTCTTTCTGTACTGTACCCAAAGAGATATCAGACTTCAGTATTGCACTTGAAGTCATCATCACGATCCTTCGGTATTGCACCGGAAGGAATCGGCATCCGATTAGTAAACCAACTAATCGGTATAGAAACAACACATATATATATAATCACATACATGTAATTTTTTATAATTTCCATTCCCGCAAATTACCATAGGCAAACGTCAGCGCATTCCTTTAATTGCGATTTTAAATTTAATAAAAATTTTTAAGAAACAAACTTCTACTGTTACAGCATGAAGCAACAACAAGTAAATGTGCTTATTGTGCACGTTTGTTCTTTCTAGCCACCAACTCTTAGTGTTAATTTTTAACTTCAAGTTGAATTAAGAGATTTAATAAAGTCAGTTTCTAATAAAGACTCAAAGACAACGGAACTAGTTGTTTTAATTATTAATATATATATATATATATATATATATATATATATATATATATATATATATATATATATATATATATATATATATATATATATATATATATATATATATATATATATATATATATATATATATATATATATATATATATATATATATATATATATATATATATATATATATATATATATATATATATATATATATATATATATATATATATATATATATATATATATATATATATATATATATATATATATATATATATATATATATATATATATATATATATATATATATATCTATATATATATATATATATATATATATATATACTATATATATATAAACAATCTTAATGGGTGCTTCGCGTTTCTGATTCTTGGGATTGTACTGAGCAAAAAAGTCCACTAGTCCATACGTCTACGGTGAAAATCGAGTTACCAGATTTCGACTTGCAGTTTTTTCTCAGATTTTATTTTTTTTGGTTAATTTGCAAATTTTCTTGGGCTCATATTTCGTACAGTATTTGAAATTTAGACTTATTTTCAAAATTAAAGTTGTAGCTATTGTCTCGGGTTACAATTTCTCTGAACATATTACTTAGAAAAAACTTCGTTTTCATGGTCGAAAAGTCGAAAATGTAGAAAGTTCAACACTTTTTGTCACGTTTTTTTGGATATTTTGGCCTATAACAGCCAACCATTGAGATTTTCGTTCCAATGCTAAGACAAAAATTGTAGCCAAGACAATAGTTAAGAACTCTCTAGTACATCGAAAAAGCATTGGAACGCTCCCTCAGGCAGTTTTGGCCTTGTGAAAGTGCAAATTTTTCGTGAAGATATTGATAAATTACCATTTTCAGTTGTTCATAGCGCAAAATCTTAAAAATGTTCTATTTCTTATTTTTTCCACTTTTTTTATCCAAAAATATAAAGTTTTTTTGTTTTGTTCAATATTTATTTTAAAATTATGAGAAATTTATTTAAAGTACAAAGTAATTGTATTGGTAGAGACAAGGTATGAATCAAGAAGAAAGCAATTATTGTTTTAAACGATTTCACATCGAAAATTCCAATTCAGTGTATTTTTCATTCAAAGAATGCCTTCCAAATCGTTTCAAAATTCCATACGAGGCGCTTTCTTTCGGCCTTTAGATACAGATGCCATTATACCTTCACGGTTTTTGTCGAGTATCCCGACGTTACTGCAGCAAAAGACGCAGCGTACCGAGCCACGCTGCAGTCAGTTGTAACGCGAGCTGCTAAGGAGCGATACAGAGAGATGAGGAGGCAGGAGAAGCGGCTTTACAAGCGCAAGAAGCGCGAGGCTGAAAAGCGCGAGGGCGAAGAGATCGAGATGTATGGTAGCAGGAATGAGACCCGAAAATTCTTCGAACGAATAAAGCGCTTCACTAATGGTTTGAACACCGGTGCCTCTTACTGCAGCGAACTGGAAAACCTGGTGTCAGATGTCCAGAGCATGCTGACGATATAGAGGGATCACTTCTCTACTGAGCAGCGATGACGCTAAAAATTCCGCCCACGGAGAAGGTGATCCAATATACCCGGTTGCTGATGACGCCGCCCGACCATGACGAAATCTTGTGAGCTATTGCCCGGCTGAAGAACAACAAGGCCGCAGGTGCGGATGGCTTTTCAAGACAGGCTGCGAGGAGCTGACAAAACTCATGCATATTCTCCAAAGCAGAATATGGTCGGATGAAAGCATGCCCAGCGAGTGGAACCTCAGCGTGCTCTGCCCAATCCACAAGAAATGCGATCCCACGAACTGCGCCAACTACCGAGGGATAAGCCTTCTTAGTATAGCATACAAGGTTATATCAAGCGTACTATATGGACCTTATCAGTGTGGCTTCAGGACTGGTAAATCCACCATCGACCAGATATTCATATTACGCCAACTCCTGGAGAAGACCCGAGAAAAGCAGATCGACACCCACCACTTTTCGTCGATTATAAATCTTCATTTGACAGCACGATCAGGGATCACTTATATGCTGCTATGTCTGCATTTGGCATTTGGTCTGCTATATCTGCATTTGGCATCCCTCCAGAGCTCATCCAACTTAGCAAGATGACGCTAACCGACACCAACCAGCGCGGTAAGAATTGGAAAGGATGTTTCCGAGCCATCTGAAATGAAGCGAGGTTTCAGACAAGGTGATTCCCTATCGTGCGATTTCTTTAATTTGATGATGGAGAAAATAATCCACGCTGCGAATATCGACATCTCCGGCACGATCTTCTATAAGAGTGTCTAGCTTCTCGCGTACGCCGATGATATTGACATTGTTGGCACAAATGCAAGAGCGGTCAGCGCAACATTTTCCAGACTTGAAAAGGAATCCCGTCGAGTAGGTCTTGTGGTGAACGAGGACAAGACGAAATATCTTGTATCAACAAACAAAGAGTCCCGGCGTCTTGGACAACAAGTCACTACACATTTGATGTGGTCAAGGATTTTGTGTATCTAGGATCCAGTATTAACACCTCTAATAATGTCAGCCTGGAGGCTAATCGAAGAATAACTCTTGCCAACAGGTGTTACTTTGGGCTCAGTTAGCAACTGAAAAGCACAGCCTTCTCTCGAAGGAAAAAAACAACGGTCTACAAATCACTCATACTTCCCGTTCTGTTGTATGGCGCCGAATCGTGGACGATGACGAGCAGCGATGAGAGATTATTGGGGCATTCGAGAGGAAAATTCTTCGAAAAATCTACGGTCCACTCTGGGTGGAGAACGCATACCGGATTGGACCACGAACTGTATCAGCTGTACGCCGATATAGACACAGTCAAACGCATAATACTAAAGCGGAATATATATATATATATATATATATATATATATATATATATATATATATATATATATATATATTCCGCTTATATATATATATATATATATATATATATATATATATATATATATATATATATATATATATATATATATATATATATATATATATATATATATATATATATCCATATATATATATATATATATATATATATATATATATATATATATATATATATATATATATATATATATATATATATATATATATATATATATATATATATATATATATATATATATATATGTGTGTGTGCACAATAGAAAATATGTATTATGTAGCCTTCAGCCCCTACATGCAATATATGACTATACTGGAGAGCCCCAAACAGCCTGCAGCATGTCCTGCTGCCAGCTCTATACTTGTTTTCTTGGAACCTGTACCTCGGTCAGCAAATATAAGCCTTCCACCATGGAACACCCACACTGTCCGTATTGACAATGGCCCTGAAATCCTGACCTGTTTCGTGCCATATACATAAATAATTGACGGCTATCTAATGTAGAGAAACTCTTCCACTTACTACAAAAGATATCTGGCGAGGCGCGTGACATTGTACAACTAGCTCCGCTCACCAGTGATGGCGGGGGAAAATCTTATAGCCAGGTATGAAAAGCAGCGTATGTTAATAGGCAACTAACTTAAGACGCTTTTCATCATACCATATTGTAATTTCGATTCTGGCCCCGCACTTCAGGAGCTGCAGCAAAGATTTACTACTTGTATCGCGGCGCTAAAGTCACTCAAGATTGACACCACCTGCCTCTACCAGTTCGAATATATCATCGCATCAAACACAAGTCGGGTGCGTAAGTTGTTCTGTGTGCAGAGCACAGAAGCATCCGCTCTACACCTGTCGACAGTTTGTTCAAATCGCAGTGGAAGAGCGTATAGCTACTGTGAAGAAGTTGAGCCGCTGGTTCAACTGTTTGTCCGAACATCATAAATTAAAGGACTGTCCAAGTAAAAACACTTGCTCCAAATGTCGTCAACGTCACCAATTTATCCTGCACCGCGACACGAAATCGACTAAATTTACTCTTGCACCCGTCAACAGAAATTGTAACTACTCTTCCAATCACAGGTGACGAATGATCACAGCGCAGCTCCAGATAATCAAATACAGTCCACTATAGAAGAAAAGTCAGTACAATAATTCACTACGTGTCTCAACACCACATCAAAAATCATTCTTTTAGGCATTGCCCTTGCAGCATTTTACCGTTTCGGTTCAACAAATACTGTCCGTGTTTTAATCGACCCCGCTTCGGTAGCATCCTTCGTTTCAGAGAGTATAAAACGTTGTTACGTTTGCCTTGCGAAGGATGCGCTGATATGATTTATGGTCTTAACGATGTCGTCAGCACTAACTCAAGTCAACTATCTAATTTTTGGTTTGGTTCGTTCCTGGATAACAAGTTTCAACTGGTTTTCACGGCTTTCGTGGTTCCCAAAATCACTGGCACCCCCTCTTCGTGTGGGCTTGATTATGCGAACCCAACATTCTCCCAAGGCGCCCCGGTCGATCTGCTCCTGGGCGGCAACTTGTATCCTCTTATTATACGTGAAGAACTCAGAAGTAATATACTCAATTCACTTGTGGCACAACGCCAGCTGCAGCACGTGAAAAGCAGGTCCGTGCTTCTGTATCTGCCCAATTTACCGAAGTTTCTCTTGACGTACAGCTTAAGAAATTCTGAGAAGTGGAAGAAGTTTGTGCGCCCTCTCGCGACTCGCAGGCCGATTTTGAGTGCGAAGAAAGTTACACAAAAACGACTTGCCGATCTCCTTCTGGACGCTACTTTGTTGATCTTCCATTCAACGTACGTGAACATCCGGGGCAATCTCGGTTCATCACGTGTAGGCAGTTCCTCCGCAATGAAAGAACATTGATACGACGCCCAGAGTTGAAGCTAGAATACGATAAAGTTCTAAGAGAAAATATCGAGATTTAGGACATATGATGCCGGCAATGCGACCTCCGGCCGAAATGTCTCTACAACACTATTATCTGCCACATCATGCGGTCATCAAACCTGACAGCACCACCACGAGGCTGTGTGTAGTATTTAACGCGTCTTCTTCATCATCGAGCAGTCGTAGCTTAAACGATATTCTTCATGTCGGTCCTGTGCTACAACTGGATTTAATTATTGTTATTATTAAGTGGCGACTGTATAAAATTGTATTTAACGCCGATGTTCAGAAGATGGATTCTCAACTTTAAGTTAACCCCAATCAGACAGCCTATCAGCTTGTCTTCGAATTGAGGACAGTAAGTTTTGGAATTAACTGTGCACCTAACCACGCTATACGTACCCTCCACCAATTGGTGTCTGATGAACATCACCGGTTTCCAATGGGAGCTCAGATCTTGCTTTAAAATATGTACGTAGATGATGTCCTAGCGGGTGATTATTCGGTTGAGTCGGCACGACATCAAAATCATTCTCGCAGCAGATTGCTTCGAGTTAGAAAATTGGGTTCCAACTCCCGTGAAACCCTATATGGCAATATATTCCCAATACACATTGATCACATTAAAAATTATATTTATAGCAAATTAGATTTACATTCGATTTTATGTTGAATGTGAATTTTGGCCGTGTTTATTTTATTTTTTTTAAAACTGATTCAACTTGCAACTAAGTATGTGTGTCCTGTCAGCTTGGAAATCAAAAACGAAAAGAAAAAGTCCGTCTCGAAACTTCTCAAGCAGACACTTTCATGCAATGTCCGCAGCCTAAACGTATGCCAGTTGCGTAAACATCCAATAGCTTGCCAGTGACGTGAACATAGCGCCCCTCTTGCAGTACCTGCAACTTAATGTCGATGAAGTAAATGGCGGTGACATGCGTCTCTGAGATGGATGCAAAGTGTCTTCGAAAAGCTAAAATGAACAAACAAAGATGATTAAAAAGTCCAGTTGGTATGAATGGATATAGTGGCTAGTGGGTTTTAGCAGATTATTCCGCCACGATCGCAGTTCGGAATTAGTTAGTCGGAATGTACACAACTTTATGGATTGGTCGTGTTAGTAGTCCGTTCTTTGTAATGAGGTCTACCACTCGGAGCCGATCATCCTTTCCTGTGTATATTTTTCCAATGCACGTAAGAGGTCATTCTTGTGTTGTGGTCGTGTCATGCCGAATTGCCACAAGATCCACAACTGGAGCATTAACCTGGGGTGTCTTCTATTTGTTGTGTTGGTGCAATTCCTTTAAGTATTCGTTTTTCCATCGGTGGCAAATTTTTTATCTGTATATCTCTATAGCTGACACTAGCCACGAGTAGTAACAGAGTAAGAGAGTGAGTGGTAGCGAGAAGATGCGTATTAAGCTAAAATACTAGTGTAAAAATACTGTCATAAAAATAAAATAAACATAGAAATTAAAAAATAGAAAGCCAAAGAACCCCCGAGTCGGTCTTAGACTCAACATTGATTGATTAATCACATACACGTGTACATATACATATAAATACACATATACATATACATATACATGGGGTCAGGGAGGATAATCGTAAGGTAAAGTTGCTGGCTGCCTGTAGGAAGGGGCCAGGGCGATCCTTATAGAGAACTCCTTCAAGAAGACTCACTGCCTCCTCGTGGCGGCCCCGGGCAATGGTATACCAGCAACAGCTGATTATTAGCCAGAGTGAGCGACGACCCATCTAGCGATGACCCCGTAGGGGTGGCTGTTTGGGCACCGGTGGACAGTGAGGCATCATCGTTGGACCGACGTGAGATATCCTCCTCCATTTAGAGACATCTTGGATGTCCACAACCGTGATCTGAGACACCGATGAATGGCGGTAACATCGATGAATGGCGGGCACGGATGTGTCACCGGTGCTGAGCCCAGTAAGGCATCGGTTATGGTATACTGGACGTGCGATACGATACGTGGCATTGAGCTGGTGGGCTGGTCATCAGAGCCTTCAGTAAAGCGGTGTGACAACTGCCGGAAATGGCGCTCTGAAACCTGACTAGTCCACCCCCCGTCTCCGTTAATAACCGTGGCAGGCGCTACAATACGATTCGTATCTCATACCATTAAGTGGGCTATACAGGTGCGGTTGATATAAGTCCCGTTTAGGGCTGACTCGGCTCTGTACCTATTCGCTCATAAGGCCATAGGTCAACCCTAGCGTGTCCTCCCTGCTTTGCACAGATAACCACGGAGTCATTAGAGGCGACTGTATATAGGAATACGGACAACGGTTGTAGGGGGAGACCCATAAGGAAAGATGACGCAAAACAACAAAACAAACAAAACAAACAACGCCAAAACAAAAACAGTAACAGAGGAACTGGAGCCTCAGAACCAGTTGACGCCATTTACCCCAAGGAGGTCTCTAAAGAGATCACCGGCGAACTCAGAGTCATTAATAGTGCTGGATGACCCAATCCAGTCCAGTGCAAATCTGACGAGCATCTCTGCGAATGCAACGATTGATGAGCTGTTGAAAATCACGGATACTCCGCAGAATAGAATTCAACACATAGAAACATTAGAGAAAGAAATTGCGGTGGAGGCAATCATGACAAGGGGAAAGGCAGCCGCAAAGGGCATTATGCTTCAACCGATAGCCATAAGCACGAGCACAGAGAGACGGATGGTTGCAAAGGAGCAAACAAAGTCAAACATCATAACTAAGAAGACGCAACTAGCAATTCCCGCGAGCAAAGCCATAACATATTCAGAGGTGACAGCAGGAATAACGGGATCTGCAACTAACCAACAGATAGGCGCATTTGAGCAAATGGTGCAGACCGTGGAACCATCAGTACACGAGAACGAGTATCTGGCCAGCATTAACAAAGGACTATCTTGCTAACACAAATGGGAGCTGGTATAAAAAGGCTAGAAGACGTGGTAAAGAGACGCCAAAATCTTGAAACGGAGGTAGTGGAGGCTACGCTGGATCTACGTCGGCAGGACTCGGAGCTGCTAATTCTAGATAGAATTGGAAACCACCAGGCGGAGTCGATTAGAGGAAGTAACGGCGAACCTTCTCACCGCGACGCCGGTATCAGCAAGCATACCGATCTCGCCAAAAGAAATACGCAGTACGCCCAAATCTAAGAGCCAGCGCATTTCCAAAAGGGATCAGGGCGTAACAACGTCGGAAGCGACAGATAAGAAGACACCAGCACCAACGGAGAAACGCGTACAAAATATGGAAAATAAAAATAAAAAAGAAAAGACCCAGTGCCAGTAGCGTTGACAGCGGCAAAAGCGTAAAACAAAAATAGGTGGCAGAAGGTTACCGCGAATCGGAAGCCAATACACCGAGTAGGATTTATGATGAAGCCCGATGCCTTCATTATAAAGTCAGATGGCAAGGAATCCCTAGTGGATATAGTTAGAAAAATAGAGACCAGCCATGAACTGCAGGAACTTGGCCCTGCGGTCAAATGGTTCAGGCGGACTCAGAAAGGGGACTTGCTCATGGAGCTAAAGAGGGGACCAAAGGCGACGTGCTTTGAAAGTAAATTAGCTACAGTCTTAGGACAGCCGTAACAGAAGACGCCAAGACGCAGATGGTCACGATACAGTTGCGATGGGTTATGCCGGAGCTAAAATCGCCGGTAGACATCGCAGCTGATCTAAATAAGCAGCTAAGCATCGTTATAATGGAGAAATCAATACAAATGGCGAAGACTAGGCGAGACGGTACATGCACCGTATATATCCAACTAAGAGCCGACGACGCAAAGAAAGTACTGGCTGAGAAATACATCCGTCTAGGCTGAACATGATGTCCGATTACCGAAGTCGAACAGCCAGCAAAGTGCTTCAGATGCTGGGAAGCCGGTCACCAAGCCCCCAAATGCACCGTTACAGACAGATCAAACCTGTGCAGAAAATGCGCAGAATCGGGACACAAGGCGGCGGAGTGCACAAATACTCCGAAATGTGTACACTGCAGCGGTCCACACCCAACTGGCAGCAGCAGATGCAAGGCAGGCGCAAAGGCATCATCATGAGATTTCTGCAAATAAATCTTAATCATTGGATCGCAGCACAAGCTCTCCTTTGGCAGAACGCGGCTGATATGGATGCGGATGTTATTATTATAGCAGAGCCACCATACAAGGCAGAAAATGTGCACTCGTGGTATGCGGATTTAACGGGACCAGCGGCAGTATGGGTCGCAGGCCAATCGGCTACCAGCGCAGTGATGGCACCAGCGGCCGAATTGTATACATGGGTCCGTGTGAAAGGTGTGTACATTTTTAGTATTTACGCTCCTCCACGTCTCAATATCCGCGAATTCGAAACTCTGCTTACCGCAGTACAAATGGAGGCACAAGGGAAAAGAAATATAGTAATACTAGGCGATTTCAATGCCTGGTCGACCACCTGGAGCTGCAAGAGCACAAATAAAAGACGAGCTGCACTGGAGGAGTTCGTCGGAGCCCTAAACCTATCGCTGCTGAACACCCCTGGCGTGACTACATTTGAGAATGGCAGAAGCTCGTCGATCATTGACCTGGCCTTCGCAGCAGTAACATGGCTAAGAAAATGCCCTCGAGTAAAAGCAACATGCATATACAGAGCGATCACCGGGCGCTACTAATGGAAATACAGGCAAGTCGCAGTATCCGAACGGAACCCAAAGCGACGACACCTAAAGGATGGGTGTCGATAAAGCTTGATAAAGAACTTTTCGTATATATCTGGAACAATTTTACGGAGACCATAAGCAATGCCACAGCCACATCAGCAGTAACAAACACAATGGCAGCAGTTAGGAAATCGTGTGACGCAGCAATGCCGGCTAGAAAGGGCACATTGCCATGAAGGCCTGTCTACTGGTGGATTGACGAGATCGCAGATATAAGAGCAAACTGCACCAAGGCTAGAATCAAAAGCCAAAGAGTATGGCGCAAACCCGGCTTCCAACAACTTCATGATGAGTTTGCCAAGCTACGGAAAAAGCTCCGAATGGAAATT
The DNA here is from genome assembly GCA_920105625.2 of Clusia tigrina. Taxonomy (NCBI): domain Eukaryota; kingdom Metazoa; phylum Arthropoda; class Insecta; order Diptera; family Clusiidae; genus Clusia; species Clusia tigrina. The sequence goes on from OV050030.1 coordinate 304,714,829, forward strand.
GCAGCCAGTAAAAAGCGTGCTTACCGTGAGCTCATCGATTCCGCAAATGACGATCCATGGGGTAAGGCATATAAGGTAATTATGCGGCAGGTCCACGGTCCGAGGGCGCCGCAACCAACATTCCCAGTACTGTTAAGGGGTATAGTGGCGACATTATTCCCAATGCAGGAAGAAACCCCAGAGTATGATGTACCGGTCACTGATTTCCCGGATAGGAAGTACTAGATACGGCAGCTAGAATGGGAGACAATAAGGCGCCAGGACCAGGCGGCACTCCGAACATTGCTCTAAAGCTTGCAATCTACGAGCGTCCGCAAATCTTTGCAAGCATGTATACCGAGTGTTTAAGAGAAGGGTGCTTTCCAAGGGACTGGAAAAAGCAATGATTGGTTCTCTTACTCAAGCCCGGGAAGAAGCCAGATGAGCCATCAGCGTACAGGCCCTTTATGTATGCTGGACACTGTAGGCAAAATATTCGAACGCATACTCTGCGCCCGCTTACAAAACATAGTCGATCCAAAGCTATCAAAGGATCAATTTGGTTTCCGACGCGGCAGATCAACGATAGACGCTATAAAACGAGTTACAACGATCGCATCACACGCCACGGAGGGCAGTATAAATACTCAGAAATATTGCGCGGTCATCACGTTGGACATCCGAAATGCTTTCAATAGCGCAAGGTGGGACCTCATCATACAAGTGCTAAAATCATTTCAGACCCCGGCATACTTTGTCAAAGTCATACGCGAATATTTCAGGGACAGGGTACTGCAGTACGAGACAGAAGAAGGCCCAAAGTATCACAAGGTGACGGGTGGCTTGCCGCAAGGTTCAGAACATAGCGCCCCTCTTGCAGTATCTGCAAACTTAATGTCGATGAAGTAAATGGCGGTGGCATGCGTCTCTAAGATGGATGCAAAGTGTTCCCCAAGAGCTATAGTGAACAAACAAAGATGATTAAAAGGTCCACTTGGTATGTATTGGATGTAGTGGCTAGTGGGTTTTAGTAGATTATACCGCCACTATCGTAGGTCAGAATTGGGATTGGTTGTGTCAATGGTCCGTTCTTAGTAATGAAGTCTACCACTCGGAGTCGATAATACTTTCCTGTGTATATTTTTTCAATGCAGGTATTAGGTCAATCTTGTGATGTGTTCGTGTCATGTCATGCCGAATTACCAAAAGATCCGCAAATTCAGCTTAAATATGGGGTGCCTTCCATTTGTTGTATTTGTACAATTCTCTTAAGTATTCTTTTTTCAATCGGTGACATAATTCTTGAGCAATAGCTCTAATCTTTTGTCATCGATTGAACAAACTGATGGAGTCAGAAGTCATGTCGGGCACGGCTGGAGATATATATATATATATATATATATATATATATATATATATATATATATATATATATATATATATGAGTAAATATAATATATATACTCATATATATATATATATATATATATATATATATATATATATATATATATATATATATACATATATATATATATATATATATATATATATATATATATATATATATATATATATACATATAATACTTTACAATTTGGTAATAGTCAAACCTAAATAGATTTATAACTAAAATTACTAATTTACGTTTGAAAAAAATTTTGACCCAAATTTGAAGTTTGACCTCTAAAAACACCATGAAAGGTCATAGCTAGGTCAAAAATTGTGTAGGAGAAAAATCTTTGCCTGTACATTTGCAATACAAATGTTTAAGGTGTATTTTCTGAAAGTCGTCTGGCGTACGAGTTATAGCTCATCAAAGCTTGCAACTAGTTTTACTCCATTTTTAGGGCTAAAAGTCGTGACGGACTGGCCAATTTGCATCCGATTGAAAAAATTTTTGCACGGATATTGTTTTTGATGCCCAATATACTAGAAAATGAGCGGGGAGCGGAAAGAATAACACTTTTCAATTTTTCTATGTATTTCATGGTCGCTCTAACATATATATATGTATATACATATATAAATATATACTCGTATATATACATATATATATATATATATATATATATATATATATATATATATACATATATATATATATATATATATATATATATATATATATATATATATATATATATATATAGATATATATTTATATACATATACATATATATATATATATATATATATATATATATATATATATATATATATATATATATATATGGCTGCTTGAGATGTTCCGAGACGGACCCTTTCTTGTGCCTTGGCGAATATAAATTTATTTCTTTAAATTTAATAAATTTTCCTACACCTCGGCAATCAATGCAAGTTCCCGCCTCTCAAATGGTTTGTCCGAAAATTGAAAAAGCGTTGGAAGCTATGCACTTCGTATAGCGTGTAGGAGTGCAGTGAATTAATTTGTTTTGGTGAAGTTTTTGTTTTTAAAAAATTAAACTTTATTCACTGATAAGTTTGCGTATGAACTTATACTTTCCGAGTTTACTTATGAACTGTTTTACAATTGTATCTTCAAGCTGTACGAAACTTCGCTTACTCGTAAGTGTTTATAATATCTCGCTTAAACTTAAATGTTTACAATAGCTGTGGCTTTAAATGTTTACAATAGCTGTGGCTTTAAATGTTTACAATAACTGTGGCTGCTGGATGATGCGATTGGAATGTTTCATAGCATCCCAAATGCTGACAGGACAGTTTTCAGAATGCGCATTTAGGCAAATCTTCCAGCCGGGTGTTAACTTCCCCCTTCGTTAATGATCAACGTCCCGGTGATTACAATCCTAGGAATTGATCTTGTAGTTTTTGAATTTTGTTTACTGCTGATTCGATTGCTTTTCTTTTGCCCTTTTCTTGGAATTTTTGATAAAAGCTTTTTATTTTGATGATCGCAATTAATGTTGAAATTATTATTGTAGTTATTATAATGGTCCATAAAATTGGGTGTTGGTTGATATCTTCATTTATTGGTGACAATAGGTCAATATTTTTAAATTTTAATTCTTTATTTTCACTTTCGATGTAGTCCAAGACTTCGATTTGTGTTGGTGGATTTTTTCTTATTTGATTTAGTATATAACCTTTATAGTTAACATAAGTTACGTTATCAATTTCAATTGAATCATTAAAAGATATTAAATATGTTCCATTTAATTTAACATTATTAATTTTGTGGATACCACTTAGCAATATGGTTCTGTCTTTAATTATTTCGATATTTTTATTATTTTCTTTAAGCAAATTACATTTGGATTTGTTTTTATTAAGTAAATTTATTATACAGGAGGTTTCGTTCAATGTCTTACAATAAATATGGTTTAACTCTATTTTACAATCAATTGTTGCTTTATATTCGTTATTACAATTAGCAACATTCTCGCGATCAATTTGGATTTTTCCATTTCCATTATTTATTCCTTTAACAATATAATTGGTACATATATGATCGATTATTGAATATTTTATGTAAATAACTATTACATCATTATTTTGAATAATCTTAAATTTAGATACATTAAATATATCAACTAAGGATAGTTGTTTTTTCTCTGTCTTTATTATTTCACGAATTTCTTTTGTATTAAGTACCAAAGTATTTAAAATACCTAGTTTTCCTAAATTTATTGATTGTATAAGATTATCAAGCTCTATAAGCAAAAATCTATTTCTCTAAAAAGTATTGGTATGGAGAAGTTTCTTTAAATTGATTTAACCTGTTTGTCAAGTATTGTATTTGTTCGGAAATTTTTGTGTTAATTGTAAATTGTCTGTTATTGTTTTCGACAAGTTCTCTAATTTTCTGTTCTACTCGTACTTGGTCGTCGTGGTCAGGTGTCCCCGCAATCCACTTTCAAATAGTGCCCAGTTCATTTATTCCCCGTCTCATTCTATGATGTACTGTTAGTTGTTCGAGAAGATGTTCAATATGACTTAGATCCATTTCGGTAGCTTGTTTTTGAGCTGAATTGATCAAATTCATATTTTTTCTTGTATTATTAATCATTTCTTGATACTGTGTGTAGTTTGCAATGTGGAAAATTTCTCCATAATTTGAATATGTTGCAGTTAAACCATCTTCGATAAGTACTTAGGGTTCACGAGTATAGTCTATTATGTCTGCTGTTGAGACTCCAATGATTAAAAGTAAAAATAGCATCTGTAATTATGATTTGATATTATCTTTATGAATAGTATTATTTCTATTAGTGATTATTTTATTCTTTAAATTCTCTTGCACATAGGCTTTTTTATATTTCGGTGCCACTTTATTTACGCGTCTATCTGTTTTAATGAATACCTTTTGACCTACCTCAAAATTTCTTTATTTTCTCTTTTTATTATGGTACTCTAAGTCCTTTACCTGCTTTTCTCTTAAGGTACTATTAATATTTTTGTATAAGTTTTGATTAAAAAATATATCTTTTGGTTTTTTATTAGTAACAGAGTGAATTGTTTCGTTATATCTCATTGTAGATAATATGACAAGTTCTCTGATATCACTAATGTTTCTTTCCAGTTTCATGCATTTAATAATTTCCGTAAAGGTCGAATGTACCCTTTCAATTTGACCATTTGATAATGAATGATTAGTCGCAGTAGTTTTTAAATGAATTCCATTATTTCTATACATTTGTTTCATAACTTCACTTGTAAAGGTTGCCTCATTATCTGAATATATATTTTCTACTGTGCCAAATGTTTGAACTATTTCTAATAATATATGTCTAGCCTCTATTTTTGATTGAACATGTCTAACGATTAGATACTTTGAATATTTGTCAATGGCTGTTAGAAATATCTCACGATCTATAAAGAAGAAGTCTATATGTAACATTTCACCCACCCTTTGTGGAATTGGCGTCTCGCCAATGGGTTCTTTAATTGGATGCCTATCATATTTTATTTGTTGGCATATGTCACAATTCTTCACAAACTCTTGGAATCTTTTTTGTGCTGTTGGGAAAAAATAGTCTATTAGGAGTTGTTTATAATTTTCCTTAGCATTTCTATGAGCTCTAGTGTGAAATCTATGTATTAAATCGTCTTGATCGTCCGGATTTGTTATATCCATTACCATTTTTGTCGTATGTACAAAAGATTGTTGAGTAAAATGTCTTTTTATTTCTGGCAATGTTCTTCCAATTATTTCTGATGTTGCAGAAATTGCTGTTATTACATTTGGTTTCAATATTTTTTTTAATTCTTGGATTAATTTTAAATGTGTATCGAATCTTATTTCGTGTCTCCAAAAACTTTGAAATATTTGTGTTGATGTCAAGTTCGTTTCTGTTGGGTGCTCTTCTAGTATTATCTGCTGTCGGAAACAGTTAACTGGTGCATTTACTCTTTTAATTGAGTCATTATCACTGCTTTCTTGAGAATGTATTGTCTGTTCGTCATCAGTTAAATTATTAATAAATTGTCTACTCAAGGCGTCCGCTACAACATTTTCTTTGCCTGGCTTATACCTTATTTCTGGTGAATATTCCTCAATAAAAGCTTTCCATCTTTTTAGCTTTATATTTGGATTTTTATCACGTATAGCACAGGTTAATGGTTGGTGGTCTGTATTAATTATTAAATTTGATGATCCGTATAAATAATTTCGTAAATTTTTTAATGCCCAGACTATGGCTAACATCTCCTTCTCATTTGTTGCATATCTCTTTTCTGTTTCACTTCAACTCCTACTAATGAAAATAATTGGTTTTCTTTCTTGTGACAAGACTGCGCCTATGGCTGAGTTACTTGCATCTGTGGTTAATTCAAAACCTCTACTAAAATCTGGTTGTGTTAGTACAACATTTTCACAAAGTTTTTCTTTTATTTTTTTGAAAGCCTCTTTAGCATCACTACAAAATGTAATTTTCACATTTTTGCTATGATTTTGACCTATTTTTCCATTTGGTCCTTTTAAATATTCAGTCATTGATTTGGCTATAAAAGCATAATTTTTCACAAATTTTCTGTAATATCCAGCCAAACCGAGAAATGACCTTAGCTGTCTAAACGTCTTTGGTTCTGGAAAGTTTTTTATAGTTTCTACTTTTTTAGGATCTGTTTTTATATAATTCTGTGTTACTAAAAAACCAAGGAATTCAATTTCTTTTTTGAAGAATTTTGACTTTTCTTTTGATATTCGCATATTAGCATTATTTAATGATTTTAGTACTTGATTAATATGATCAATATGTTCCTGTTCTGTTTCTGAATATATTATTACGTCATCCATATAGATATGACATATTTTCCCTATAGAATCTCTCAAAATGTCATCTATTGCTCTCTGGAATATTGAAGGCGCATTTTTGAGACCGAATGGCATTCTATTGAATTCATACTTTCCATTATTAACGGAAAAATCAGTTTTTTCTTTATCGTCCTCACTGATAAGGATTTGGTGAAAACCACTTTCTAAGTCGAGTGTAGTAAAATATTTTGATTTTCCAAGGTTGGACAAAATTACACTGACGTCCGGGATCGGATAACGATCAAAAATTGTATTCTGATTCAATTTTCTATAGTCTATGACTAATCTTTGTTTTTTACTACCGTCCTCGTTAAAACCTTTTTTTGGTACCACCCATACGGGGGAATTGTAAGGTGAACGCAAATGTCTTATTATATCATTTTTTAAAAGTCGTTGTATTTCGTCATTTACAAACTCATTTGCTGACAATGGATAAGGATATTCTCTTGACCATATTGGTTCAGTAGTTTTTGTACGGATTGTTGCCTTTACTTTTGTATTGAAAGGTAAGGAAGTTTCTTGGGTCGAAAAAGATATAGAATAATATCTAATAATTTTTAATAATTTATGTCTCATTTCTTCAGAAACAGTCTCATCTATGTTGAGATTATTTATTTCTTCAGATTCATTGTAATTCAACTTTTCAATTTTATTGTTTTCATATTCTAATTGAGTTTCTTTCAAATTAAGGTCACCATTTATGGTTTTTAATAGCTCTATACCTATTATTGCATCATAATGCTTTAATTCTGGTAATTCATAAAAAATAGTTTTTACCCCGAAAATATTAACCATGTAATATGTTTTAATTATCGTTCTCCCATGTATTGAACTTACGCACTTATGTGGGATTATATCAAAGGGATTATTAAATGCATCTTTTTTGCAGTAATTCTTATTTGTCCCACTATCAATTAAAATTTTGAGAGTCTCCCCTGTCACTCTATTAGTTTTTATTATAAATGGAAGACCCTCTTTTAATCTAAAAAATTATCTCCTTCTTGCATATTATTCATTCTGGGTTCCTTTACTACCGCGTTTCTTTGTTGTGAAATTTGTGTAGAACTCTCACGTTTAATGGGTTGTCCCCGATTATAGTTATTAAATTGATTATGTTCTCCAAAGTTTCTTGGTAACCAATTAGTATTAAAATTCTTTCTCGCTTGGAAATTGTTATTCAAATTATGATTATTAGTATTTAATTTATTATAACTTGTATTCCTAAACCTCGAAGATCCCCTATCTACCTCCATTGGCTCTGGTTTAGGCTGATACAAATTTTGATTATATTTGTTATTACTAATATTATGTTTCGGAAATCTTAAATTATTTGAACTATTATATTGATTTCTTGGATTTTGATGGTGCTCGAAGTTCAGAGCAAAGCTATACCTTTCATTATTGGATTGGAGCTCCTGTGCCTTTGCCAATGCATTTGGCAAATCTTTAGGGCCCAATGAGAAAATTGTGTTTCAAAGTGGGTAATTAAGACCCGTAATGAAAACTCTGAGTGCTGTTTCCCGAGCTTTAAAATTCATTGCCTTAGTGACTTCATTATTATCACCTGTTGTCATTATATTTTTATTTATGAGTAAAGTCAATTTCTCATTAACTTCATTGTAATATTCGATTAAGGACTTTCTTCCCTGCCTCAAGATTGACATCTCCTGTTCTATTACATCTACTGACCGTTTGTCCGCATACGCGAAATCTAATCTTGCCAAAATGGCATCAACATTTAGAACCGTACCATGTGAAGACAGTACTGCATTTGCGGGTCCGACAATTTTATTTCTCAAAATTGTGGTTGCCGTGTAGTATTTTGAACTACCTACATAACAATTATAGATCTTCATCACATTTATCGCTGCTTGTCTCCAAGAGACATAATTGTTGCAACATCCATGAAATTCCAGCAAACTTTTTACCGCATCAAGAGACTCATTACAATTTACCGAAGGATCTATCTTTATGTCCTCATATTCTACAATTGAGTATATTACTTTAAGAGTTTGTATTTCTATTGTCAGTCTATCTATCTGTGCTTTGAAACTTGCTGTCGCCCTTGCAACTACTTCGTTTATCTGGTCTACTGTTAGAGTCGTCATGTTTAAATTTTTAAATAATTTTTTTAAATCGTCCAGTTTAACTATTTTGTCTTGTTTAATTTCGGACAATTTTTAGTTTTATGGTCCTTGACACAATAATCGCAATATAATAATCTGGTATATCCTTTTTTGTTTTTTTTGAAAAAAATTTAACATCTCAATGTAAAGCTCTTTTTAACACTTTTGTACTTATTTTTTCTTACTCTATAATACTTATTTATATGTATATATATAAACTTAACTTTATTCAGCTTACGGTGTCCTTGTGGTGTCCTCAAGTTAGTTTGTGGATAATTTTTATATGTTTAGTTTTTTTTTATATTCTGGAGGGTCTGACTTATACCGAAGTACAGATTCGCAAAATTATTAATTCTGTTATAAAATATTTATTATTAATTAAGATGTTTTATTTGAAATTGGAATTATAATTTGTTATATCTTGGAGGGTCCTGAATTAGGAATCGCAAGATTGAATTCGTTTGATTTATAAAGTTTTCTTTAAGTGTTAATTATTCCTTTTTTGATATCCCACGATGATATGGGCTGTAAATGCCTTTTCCCCAAGTGGTGGGTACTTGTTGTTTTTTTGTTTGTGGTCCCAGGATGGCACTCGTCAAATATCCGTATGTATTTATTGCTCCTGGCAGGATCGCCAATTAATTTGTTTTGGTGAAGTTTTTGTTTTTAAAAAATTAAACTTTATTCACTAATAAGTTTGCGTATGAACTTATACTTTCCGAGTTTACTTATGAACTGTTTTACAATTGTATCTTAAAGCTATACGAAACCTCGCTTATTCGTAAGTGTTTATAATATCTCGCTTAAACTTAAATGTTTACAATAGCTGTGGCTTTAAATGTTTACAATAGCTATGGCTGCTGGATGATGCGATTGGAATGTTTCATAGCATCCCAAATGCTGACAGGACAGTTTTCAGAATGCGCATTTAGGCAAATCTTCCAGCCGGGTGTTAACTCAGTGCGCTCATTTGAGCAAAGAGGTCTCTCTATTAGGCAAAGAGCGAGACACGATTAAAATAAATAAAAGTGTTGCCAACGTCCCTGGATGCAAGATAAGTATTGCCTTTGGGGTGTTTTACTTTTTTAGTTTTTTCCCCTTTTCCCCCTTTTTGCCCTCTTTTCACTTTTTTCCCTCTTTAGGTATATATAGATAAAATGAGCGAAAACGAAGCAAAAGGATGAGAGATAGTGGACCCATTTAACAAAGGCCCTTAGCTGCAACGGACGCCGACGAAAGCGGTCCCAGCAACAGTGCGGCTACTATCGGCGCAATGAATGGCTCCTAGGAGAAACTCCATTGTAGAGCTAGGTGAGCTGAAAACGCCTGCTGCAATCAAAAGGGGACCACCGGAAGGAATGGCGCTGTATCCACCACAGAATGTTATTCTGAATGGAAAGATGGCGGTTCTGCAATGGCACGTAGAAGCTCTAATTAGCTTCATGGTGGGCAAGCATAATGTGCAAGGAGCGATAAAGTGCAAGGCGGCCAGGATCCGAGATATTTGCTTGGAAGTGGCGGATGAGTTCGAATCGTTGAAGAAAGCGACACCATCCCAACTAGAACTTGCGGATAAGCAGGTACAAGCGAGTGCCCCAAAAGATAGTTGGAAACCTCAGATGAAGAATTTTGCCAGAGTATTGGCGTCGAAGCCAAAATGGCTTAGAGATGGAACCGAAGGGGGAAGACCAGCCAAATCAGCCGGGCCACCCAAGAGATGAAGAGAGAAAATGCTAAAAATTTCAGTCGCCATAAAAGCGGCTAAAATTAAAGAGAGCGTAGTGCCAAAATCTTCGGTACTGCAGGCAGCATACACGTTCAAGACAGTGTGGACTATAGTGCGTAAGCGCATTAGTGCTAACCAGCGGCCGAAGATGAACAAAAAGCCGGTAAGACCTGACGCCATCATGATCAGGAATCCGAAAGAAGGAGGGAGTTTTTCGGATATAATTCGCAAACTTAAAACGGAACCACAGCTACGGGAATCGCGGCAGAGTGTCCAGAGAGTCCGTAAGACGGCTAAAGGTGAGATACTCTTAGAACTGTCAAAAACAGCTGATCTAAAACCAGGGGAATACCGCAAAGCCGTAGAGTGCGCACTAGGAGACAGTGTAAAAGTGCAACATCTCACCCAGGAGGTGCTGATGGTTGTTTAGGACCTAGACGAGGAAACCACAATTGAGGAAGTATTAGAGGCACTTGGGGAATAGCTGAATGCCTAAATTTTTTTCCCAAAAACAGCACTACGATCACTTCGGGAGGCGTATGGCGGAACACAGATAGCAACCGTTAGCTTGACTCCAAGTGTTGCAGCAGCTCTCATCGGAAAAGGTAAGGTGAGAATCGGTTAGACATCCTGCCGTGTGCTATAAATGCATGGACGTTGCACACACATCGCAGAAGTGCTGCGGCAAGGATGATTGGAGCGGCAAGTGCTTCAAATGTGAAGCAGGCGACCACAATGCCACAGGATTCGATAAGAAGCCAAACTGCACACTATGCAGCTCAAAGAGTTTGAAGGATGTTCAGCACCCGACAGACTGCAGCTCATGTCCGTCCTACAAAAGGCGGTGAAGGAAATGAAACGTAGAATATGAGATCACTCCAGCTTAATCTCAACCACTGCGAGGCAACGCAATATCTCCTGGAACAAACAGAGAGAGAACGTGACATAGATGTGGCTGTACTAAGAGAGCCATATACACACAAACAAAGTGGCGTGAGGGTACACGACAATAGCTCCAAAGCAGCGCTGTGGGTGTGTGGTGCCAGACCACAACAACTCAGCAGGAGGCTTAGTGCTACCGGATACGCCAGACCAACTATTGGAAAATCAACGATTTGCAGTTGCTATATGCCCCCAAGCCTAACCATGGGAGAATTCGAGTTGGCTATAGACAGTCTTTTACTTGATGCAGCCGTCAAAAACCACCGTGATAATAGCAGGTGACTTCAATGCATTGGCAACTGGGGATGCAGCAGAACATCACCGAAGGGACAGTCTCTCATGGATGCCCTTGCAGCATTAAACGTGGTACTTATGAATACTGGGGAGAGCACCTACATCAAAGGAGGTGAGAGCTCAGTGATAGACCTCACATTTCTGATTGAAAGACTGGTCAGCGGAACCAAATGGAAAGTACGCAATCACTTCACACACAGTGACCACCAGGCCATAATCTACGACCTACGAATGGACATCTAGAAGAAGAAAACGGTAGCTTCGACTGACAATGGCTGGAAGACAAACACGTTAGGTCATGATGTCCTTATTATGCTCGAAGACCTAACTTTAAAAGCACGGCGGATGAAATTTCAAACCAGTTCGCCAAACAAATGGAAAGCGCATGCAATGTTTAGGAAAAGCTACAGTAGACATCGCCAACCAGTCAATTGGTGGACGGACCAGATATACGCAAAGCAAGATGGACGAGGTGTTGCGTGAGGTTGGTAAATTCGGAGACCAGAAGGCACCTGGCCCAGATGAAATACCCAATTGTGCTTTCAAAACCGCTGCTGCATTGCATCCGGAACCGCTATGACAGTTATAAGAAGCTTACATTAAACAGGGAGTCTTCCCTAGAAGGGGGAAGAAACAACGGCTGGTCATGGCGCCTAAGCGCAATCAGCCATCAGAAGACCCAGCTGCGTACTCTCCACTCTACATGCTGGACTCGACGGGAAAGGTCCTGGAAAGGATTCTCTGCGACAGAATAGACCGATCCGTAGCTGAAACCGGAGGATTTTCCCAGTAGCAATATGGGTTCCGAAAGGCGAGGTCAACGGCGACTGAAGCGATCGAGCGAGGAAATACGGCGACTGAAGCGATCGATTGTAAGAGATAGAGGAGTGGCAGCAAGATGTACTGTACTGAGGTCATCCTAAATGTGAAGAATGCATTTAACTCTGCCAACTGGACATGTATAGCCGATGCGCTAGCAGAATTCAAAGTACCTATCCACCTGAGATGTATGGTAGCAAGCCATTTTAGCGACAGATTGTAGTATGACACTGAAAAGGGACACGAAGGCACGATATCACCGGTGGAGCCCCCAAGGGTCAGTGCTGGGTTCTTTCCTCTGGAACGTTATGTACGATGGCATTCTCCGCTTACAGGTACCGAATGGCATTAAGATCATCGATTACGCGGACAACATAGCACTAGTTATCACTGCCAAATAGGTGGAAGAGGTTGTAGCAGAGGTCAATTATACGGTGGCTATAGTCCGGAACTGGCTGGCGAACGTCGGACTAGAACCTCCCGAGCCTAAAACGGAGGCATTCCTGGTGACGAGCCATAAAGAGCTTGAAGTAGCAGAAATAAGGGTCGGTAAGTGTTCCATACTTAAAAAGGAGCACCTGAAATACTTGGGTATATGGATAGATGCCAGGCTAAATTTGAAGGAGCATCTACGGCAAACTGGCAGAAAAGCGGCAAGGTATACGCTTAACTCTGCCGCATAATGCCAAACATAGGAGGACCGAAGCAGCGGAAGAGACGACTCATTAGTATACCTACCATCGAAAGAGGGAAGCGATCTACACTACGAACAGAGAATCCAGGAACCCAGTGCGGAGGAACAACTGACATCAACGATATAATATCCAGGAATAACAAAAACGATGGGGCACGTCCCCAAAAGGTCGATGGACAAGGAGGCTGATCCCTGACATAGAGCGGTGGATAAAAAGGTCTCATGGTGCGGCGAATTACCACATTACACAATTGCTGACCGGGCCTGTACAGGTCCAAACACGAGGAATCACCCATGTGTACAAATTTTGGATGGACAGTATAAGAGAACACAGAACACGCGTTTTTTTGGTGCCCGAAGTCCGTCAGTGCTAGAGATGCGATACAGGAAGAAGCGGAGAACTATTAACACATAGTGCAAAACATGCTCGAGTGTCCGGAGAAATCGAATGCGGTATGTGATACTGCAGCTGCAGTTATGTATGACCTCCGCCAAAGGGAGCGGCATCGTCGCGCACAGCGCGAATAGAAGAAGTCCTATGACTATAACCTCTCCCTGCGGAGTAGTATTTTGCGATGGTCCCGCGGGGAGTAGTGAGATTAGGATGTGGTTTCAGTCGGTAGGAATCCAGGATGCTATGGGAGGATATTTCCACGTCCCATCTTTGAAGAAAAACATATACATATACATATACATAAACATATATATATACATATACATATATATATATATATATATATATATATATATATATATATATATATATATATATATATATATATATATATACATACATATATATATATATATATATATATATATATATATATATATATATATATATATATATATATATATATATATATATATATATATATATATATATATATATATATATATATATATATATATATATATATATATATATATGGACATATCTATATATATAAATATACATATTGAAACGTGATAGCACAGTGAAATATGATTGCATACTTTCAGGATCCCATCTGAGTTTGGGAATGAGAGCCCCTTGTGAGTCAAGATGCGAACTATTCGAATAAAAGCTTATTCAAGAGCCATCTGTCGGTAATATCAAAAAGAATATTCCCGACTTCTGTCGAAGTGGATAGAAGCTTCTAGAAAATACGAGAATATCGTGGAATTTTCTACTCCAACCATTCGAAAACTATAAAAGCGACAAGACTGTTCAAAGTGGAATGCAGGAGATCAGAGACAGTAACAGTGTGTACATCTAGCATTATAATCAAAGCAGCAGTATTTGTGATTTACAAAGTGATGAAATTCATTAGTAAATAAAGTGACTAATGGTTTGTGAAATAAAGTGCAAATAATAACTAAGTAAACTTTAAGCCTAATATTAAATGTGTAAATAGCAATAATTAAATAAAGCTAATTATTTTAATTTAACCAGCGATTGTTTGATTACTACACAATCCAGTGGTACGAGTCCGAATACAGAGAGTTAGAGAAATTGTCAGGAGGGCAATTTTGTAACAGAGTAAGATGTCAAGAGGGCAATTTGGTAACAATATACATACACATTTTTATATATATAGATAAATAAATATATATATACTCGTATATATATAAATGTAAGGAAAGTACCCCTAATTTATGAGTGTAGCGCACAAATTTAATCGATAATGAATCAAAGAAACGTATACCTAGATTCAGTAGTACGATAGCAGCTGAGTACAGCGCATATCTGTGTTAAGGAAAGAAACAATTTAAAGAAAAGAAGGAATGTGTAAAAGCAGCGAAAAAACAATAGTCTGAATAATTGTAGTATTCCTATTGGGTTATTTGTCTTTTGTAAATATTCCCATTATATACTCTCTTCTCTCTTATATACATATGTATTATAAGTTTTTATATACGTACTGTTACATTGTTATATATTAAGCCTAAGCTAAGTTAAACTAAATAAAGTACAATCAGTCTAGCACTGAACTCTGATAAGTGAACTCGTGGTTTATTAAGATATTACATTGGCGACGAGGAGTAAAAACATTTTCTTTTTAAAAACCAGTTTTAAAATAAAACAAGTGTAAAAATTATTATTTGCAACAGCAAGATCATGCAACAGAACGTTAACGAAAGCGTGATGATCTCAGCCGCCACCACAACAACAAATATAAGTGAATTTAAGCCGCACATCGACAAGTGGCGCAATTGGATGGATGTGCTGGATTCCCACTTTGTTGAAGTGGCCTGTACTGATGACCTTATAAAGAGGTCAATTTTACTTAAATCAATTAGTATGGAAGCGTACGATCTTTTGCGCGATCTATGCGATCCAGTCCTACCAGCAAAAAAAACATATGCTGACCTCTGCAAGTTGATAGAGCAGCACTATTCCACGCCTGTTATCATTTTTAGGGAGCGCCAACAATTTTTTGACGCATCCAGAATGAAGGAAGAGTCAGTTTCTGACAGGTTTGCTCGCTTAAAAAGTTAGCGAGGGACTGCAAATTCAGCACACAATTAGATTCTTTTGTGCTCAACAAGTTTGTGACAGGATTAGAAGGAAGAGCTTTCGAAAGGCTTTGTGAGGACGATGAAGGTCTAACGCTCGAAAAAGCGTTGAAGATAGCGATAATGACAGAGGCCAAAGTGCACGCAAATATGCAACAAGAAAATTTTGAGGTTAGTGCAGTAACAAAGCGCATGGGGCGTTTCCAGGTGACAGAAAGTCAAGCAGGCAGAAGCAGCGGCGGCAGTAGTAGCAGCAAAGCAGTTCATCTTGGCAGAGGCCATGTCAAAAACAATAACATCAAAGAACGGAGCCAGAAGTGCAAGCATTGCGGATGGCGCAATCATTTAAGCAGTAGCTGCCAATATAAAAGTTGCACATGTAACAAATGTGCCCGCATAGGGCATTTAGCAAGTATATGCTTTGGACATGTGAACATAATTAAAAAGGAATATAAAGAAGATGATGATGATATTATTAATGAATTTTCTATTTTTAGTTTAAGCAGTGATTCTAAGTCAACACCGCCCCCTCCTTTTATCGATAATGCTGAAATTGATGATGTTCAGCTTGAATTTGTCCTGGATTCTGGCGCAGCCTGTTCTCTAATTTCGAGGAGGCATTACAACAAACATTTTCGAGCAACGAAACTATACCAGAGCAAGGATCATTTCTTTGCATACAATGGCGATGCAATTGACACTATGGGTGAGTTTTGTGCAAGTATAACATATCATAATAAAATAAAAAAAATTTAAAATAATAGTTAGCAAGACGCGTAGTCGTCCCATTTTAGGCCGAGATTTTATGTCAACTTTTGGTATGGAAATAAGCCCTGTAGTTAGCTTAAAAGAGGTAGAGTCGGAATTAAAAAACAAATTCCGTACCGTTTTTAGCAGTGAGTTAGGGAAATATAATGTTCATAAAATAAAATTAGAATTAAATGAAAATGTTAAACCAATTTTTTGCAAGCCAAGACCCTTGCCCTTGGCATGGCGTGGTAAAATAGAATGCCAACTTGGTGAATTAGTGGAGAAAGGAGTTTTAGTATTAGCAGATGATTCAGATTGGGGCACGCCGTTGGTGCCGGTTTTGAAATCAAACGGCGACTTGCATATATGCGGCGATCACAAGTCGACTATTAATAAATATCTTTCGGAAGTAAAAAACCCACTACCGAGAATAGAAGAGATATTCGCTTCACTCAAAGGCCCTTACTTTACTAAGTTGGACTTGTCCAATGCTTACAACCAGTTGGAGTTAGACGAAAGTTCGCAACTATTGTGTGCATGGAGCACGCACATGGGCATTTTTAAACTCACAAGTTTACCTTTTGGCGTTAAGCCAGCGTCTGCAATTTTTCAGAAGACGATTGAAAATGTTTTACGCGGTATTTCTAACGTGGTATGTTATTTAGACGATATAGTGATTTCGGGAGATTCGTTAGAAAAACACATTAAGACAATTGAAAGAGTGCTGGCGAAACTTGAAAACGCCGGGTTATTATTAAATGCTCAGAAATGTTCTTTCTTTCAAAGAAAAATTTCGTACTTGGGATTTGACATTGATCAAAACAATTTGTCCAAAAATAAAGACAGGGTTTCTGCAGTTGTTGAAGCACCTGTTCCCAAGAATATTTCTGAACTACGTGCGTTTATCGGACTAGTAAATTATTATTCAAAATTTATTCCAAACTTTGGAAACACAATGGAACCTTTATATGCTTTATTACGCAAAGACGCTAGGTTCAGGTGGGCAGAATCATGTCAACGCGCTTACAGTAGTATGAAGGAGGAAATCACTTCAGGTCGCCTTTTAGTCTCATTCAATCCTAGTTGTCCAATAGTTCTGAAAACAGATGCATCCAATGTGGCAATAGCTGGAACCTTGTCTCATGATTATCCTAACGGTACTCGAAAACCTGTTGCATTTGTTTCCCGGGCATTAGCTATAGTATTCTCTGTCACAAAATTAAGACAATACTTACTAGGAAATAAGTTTGTCTTACAAACTTTCGGAGAAAACAAGGGTTTACCTGTGATGGCAGCAGATCCAATACATCGATGGGCATTGATTTTGTCAGGTTTTGATTATACCGTGAGGCACGTAAAGGGTGCCGAAAACTCTACTGACAATCTATCCCGACTACCACAAATTCTCAATCTGAATGAGGGTATAGAACAAAATTATATAAATTTCATTTCAGCAAATAGTGAGTTACATTTAAATTTCAAAAAAATTGCTAGGGAAACTACAAAAGACCCTTGTCTATCAAAGGTGAAAGAAGCTGTGGAAAGTGGAAAGTTAAGTTCATTGAAAGGTGAAACTTTTCTAGGATTCCAGAACAAAAGCTCAGAACTCTCCGTCGAGTATGGTTGTTTATTATGGGGACTTAGAAGTATAATTCCTAACAATTTAAGAAAACGAATTTTAATTGAGCTACATGCTTCCCATATGGGCATCGTAAAAACTAAGTCTTTAGCTCGATCCTATATATGGTGGCCTAATATAGATAAGGACATAGACACATTAATTTCTAATTGTGTGTAGTGTAAAAAGCTGCAACCAAGTCCAGCGAAAAGTGGACTAATTCCATGGACGCCAACGATTTCCGTTTGGTCTCGAATTCATTTAGACTTTGCGGGACCTATAAAAAATTGTTACTTCTTCATAGTAGTAAATTCATATTCAAAATGGGTAGAAATTTTTAAAACCAAACATATCACAACTGCTTTTACAGTTACAAAGCTAAGAGAAAGTTTCAGTAGGTTCGGTTTAGTTGACATTTGGTTAGCGATAACGGTAGCTAGTTTACGGCAGGCGAGTTTCAACATTTTCTAAAAAAGAATCGCATAAAACATGTGTTAACCCCACCAGGCTTTCCTGCTACAAACAGTGAAGCAGAAAATTTTCTTAAAACATTTAAGAAGTCCCTGATAGCAAACTTGACCAGTGACAATTGTGAAGATTTAGATGTTATAATCGATAGGTTTCTTTCTGACTATAGAGCTATGAAGCATTGTACTACAGGGGAATCCCCAGCACAGATAATGTTAGGTAGGGAACTAAAAAGTCGGTTTAGCTTACTGAAACCACCTCTAGTAAAATGTGAAATCGAAAGGAAGCTACTTAACAATGTGAAGAACCATAGAGGTTCTAGAGATATGATTTTCGAAGAAGGTGCACCAGTATTCATTCGAGATTATTCCGACCCAAACAAGAGTAATTGGCAAGATGCAACAGTAAAGGAGCGGCTAGGATTACGAACGTATACTTGCACAATCTCTAAAACCAATAGATTGATCAAACGTCACATCGACCAAATTGTCACTAATCGTAGTTCTGACATCCTAAATAATTCTGATCCTCCTAAAGATACAGCGGCAGGTCCGGAAACCAGTGCAAACCAAGTTTTGGACTCGAAAATCTCGAAGGGCGGTGAGGATGGTGAATTACCAGAAATTCCGCAGGGACGCTTGCGTGAACGAATAAATGAAATTAATTATAAAGAGTAGGTTTTTTTTCTTTGAAATTGAATATTGTGAGTAAAAAACAAAATGAATTGTTGAATTTTGATTGAATTTTATTTATTAAGATTAATATTGTAAAAAGGAAACAGGAAGTACTGGAATTGAAGCTGATTATAATTTAATTTATATACATAAATTATCTTAATTGAAATCATTATACAATTAGTATTGTACTTCATCTGTTGAGGACTTAATTCCAATGTTAACTGATATGCATTATTTTTATATATGGCTAAGAATTTAAATATCTAAGAATTAAATATTTAAATAAATTAGTATATATTAGTTTTGAGTATATTTTTCATTTAGAGTGGAGAGTTGTAGTATTCCTATTGGGTTATTTGTTTTTTGTAAATATTCCCATTATATACTCTCTTTTCTCTTATATTCATATGTATTATAAGATCTTACATACGTACTGTATATATTAAGCCTAAGCTAAGTTAAACTAAATAAAGTACAATCAGTCTAGCACTGCACTCTGATAAGTAAACTCGTGTTTTCTTAAGATATTACAATATTAACATCGAATGTTGTTTCTTTACAGGTAGAATTTTAAGTGAATATAATATGTTTTATACAAATAAATATAAAAACTTTGTTCCTTACAGAGAAACTATTCGTGTATTATTACCATAACTTCAAAAAAAGAACACTATTATAAAACAACATTCTTATTGGAATTCCCAATGGATAAGCTGCAAATCACCTTCAAAGTGCTTTCTACGGCAGATGAAACCAAGAAGAACCTCCAACGGCACATCGTACGGCCGAAGTTACGCAATACCTCGTGACTGCCAACATGTACAATGTCATACAGAGCTCATAAAAACGGCAGTTTTTACTAAGGTAAAGAAAACCTCAAGAGGCCAAACCAGGAAAATTTGGATTAAGTTAACTAAGGAGTTAATCAAAACTTATTTGGATGATGGAGGAAATTTACAATTTAATGATATGTATTTAGAAGAAGAAATTGCACACAAAAAAGTGAAGGTAACGCTTCAGAACAACCATTAATGCAACTGCTACAAAAATTACTTGAAACAAGTCAAGAGAAATCAGAAGGAAAGAATATTGCCAAGGTGGCTAAAGAATTTACAGTTGGTATAATTTAATGGGAAAAATTCGAATGCAGATCAATGGATAACTAGTTTCGAGAAAGAATGCGAACGATTTTTTATAACAAAAAATGAAAAAAAAATTGAAATTTTAAAATCATTCATGGGAAAAGGTGCTACGGATTGGAATAGTTGTACACTTTTGAAACTAACTATTCAAGCAACCTGGGAAGATTGGAGAAGAAAATTTTGTGACACATTCGCGAATAAGGGATGGGTCTCAATAAGATATGCACTACAATTCAAATATCAAACAAAAATTCTAAAAAAAGAAAAAGTTTTATTACAAGTAAGAAAATATATCGATAATGGAACATTGATTGATTTGATTGCTATTAGCAAGCCAAATTTTATAACTGATAGAATTGAAGAGAAAAATTTGAAAAAACTGAAGACTTATATAATGAATTAGGTAAATTGGAACATTTAGTTCACAAGAAAAATATGGATATAAAAAAGAATAAAAATTATTGCAATAAAGAAAAAACAGAGAAGATACCATGCGAAATTTGTAAAAATAAAGGAAAAGGTACACGCTTTCACCTTGAAGCTGAATGTTGGTTTAAAAATAAGGAAAATAACATTAAACATCTTAATAGTTCAGTATTAACATTAGAATCGAGCAATAATGATCCAAAAAACTTATAATTCCACCATTAATTAAACTTAAAGTAACATTAAACGATAAATTAGAAATTAGAAATATACGGTATTTACGATTCAGGCTCAAATATTTCACTAATTAATTCAAAATTAGTTCATTTCAAGGAATAAATAATTAATTTAAATCAAAAATGTTGCCGAAGAACAATTAATATAAATCAGAAAAATTGATAAGAATAAAAGCAAAAATATTAAATATAGAATAATACATAGACGTATTCGCAATTAATAATGGCAAGTTCGAATATGACTTTCTCATAGGATTAGATTGCATACAAAAATTCAAATTGATACAAAATGATAAACTAGAGATAGAACAGAAAAATTCTGATCTCACAGAAAGGCAGTTATATCAAATCCACTTTAATGAACACGTAAATTTGGACAATTTCGAAATATTAACAAATCACTTAAGTCACTATGAAGAAAATATAATAAAAAACTCATAGACAAATAGAAAAATATATTTCCAAAAGGCAAATATGATATAGGCGTAGTAAAAGATTATGAAGCCAGAATAGATCTCATAGTAGATAAATATTGTAGCAAAAGACCTTAACGATGCACAATTGAAGATAAAAAAGAAATAGAAGAACAAATCTCAGAATTACTAAAAAGAAATCTAATAAAAGAATCATACAGTCCTTTTGCTGCTCCGCTTACATTAGCATATAAAAAAGACGAGATCAAGACTATGCATAGATTTTAGAGACTTTAATAAAGTAATAATTCCCCAATCACAACCATTTCCACTAATCCAAGATTTAGTAATAAAAACCAGAAACTGAAAATATTTTTCGAAGGTTGATATAAATTCAGCATTCTAGTCTATCCCACTTAGAATTGAAGATAGAAAAAAAACAGCATTTGTAGCCCAAGAAGTGCAATTTCAATGGACCTGTTTACCATTCGGGTTAAAAACTTCACCCGCTATTTTTCAAAGGATATTAAGTAATATTATAAGAAAACATAAACTGTCAGACTTCGCAGTAAATTGCATTGATGATATACTAATTTTTTCAAAAACTTTCAAAGAACATGTAAACCACCTATCACAATTACTAGAAAACATATTGAAAGAAAGATTTAGATTAAAATTTTCCAAGTGTTCATTTGCATTAGACTCTGTACAATATTTAGGTCACATTATAAAACACAACTCAACTTCTCCTATAAAAGATAATTTAATTTAAAAAAAAATTTTCCAACACCGAAAAATCAAAAGAAAAATTTATTTTTGCAATGAATATGTGCCAAAAATTTCAATAATTCTAGAACCTTTACATAATCTGCTAAAAAATGTCAAAAATTTATTTGGTCAAGCTGGAGTGGGCAAAAGCACACGCTGATGTGCGTGTCCACTCCTCCACTGCACAAGCCGGTAACCCTAGAAGGCAGAGATCAGCCGATCGCCCGGGCCAATCCACCCAAAGCATCCCTAAGCGCGTAAGGCTGGCTACTCCCAAGCCTAAGCTCTCCAAACCGCTTAGTGAGATTGTGAAAGAGAGCCTCACATGGGCTGTGGTCGACTCTGCCAATGCCGATGCGACCATTACTCCTGCCAATTGGAGACAGGTCGAAATGGCACTCTTACCAATATTCGTTGAGGTTATGTCCCTCAACCCTGGTCCTTCACCCAGCTGCCGTGACGCAGGGTGGTATCAAGGACATATTAAGATCGTATCTTGCTCGGACCAACGCTCGGCGGATCTATACAAGGTAGCGATCAATAGGGTACGTGAGATATGGCCGGGTGCACAGCTCAACGCTGTACCTTTGGACCAGGTTCCCCAACGCCCTCGCTCCAAAACATGGCATCCGGCCGAGCCCTCTGAGCCCGATCTTATCTTAATCTTAAAGATCCTCAAGCTCAGCAACACCGATCTTCCCACCGATGGCTGGAAGGTCGCGAAAGTTGGTGACCCCAAAGGCACTTTGTGTGAGGTCACCATCATTTTGAACGAGCAATCCCTTGTTCCCATCAACTCCCGCGAGGGGGTGATTAAATATGGCTTTGGAGCCATCACTCTCCGCATCTACAAGTGCGATGCCCAAGCCCCCCAACAGCCTCCCCCAGCTGGTGCTGTCCTACAAGCCAATGCCAAAGAGCCTAGCTGCTCGGGCCCGGCTCTCACCCCTTTGTCGGGTAGTGACAATGAGCGTATGTGTGTTCCGTTACAACCAGAAGCAGCCGCTTCTCAACTTCCGAACTGGTCGGAGAATTCTTCGACCACATGGACACGGATGCGGCTGGTGGATACATCTCTCCAATGTCCGAAGAGGAGGAGTTGAATTCCACAATAATCACTCTTCCAGACAATGCTGAAGGTACTACAGATTAACCTTCAGCATTCGAAAACTGCCTCGGCAGCCCTGCTTCTCCGCCTCTCGGATATAGGGGAGGAGCTCATTCTCGTCCAAGAACCTTGGGTCATAAATGACCGGGTTTCTGGACTCAATGCATACGGATATCGTATGGTATATATAGAGGATCGAGGTAAACCAAGATCCTGCATTCTGGTTAAAAACAGAGTTAACGCTCTTTTACTCCCTAGATTCAGTGACAAAGACAATGTTGCCATGGTCATTGAAATGGGTCCACGGACCTTCTGGATCTCCTCGAACTACATGGCTCATGACTATGGCGACTCCCCGCCACCAGACATACTGAAGCAAATGGTTGCTGTAGCCCACCAGACACAGATTCCGGTAATTATCGGCGCCGATGCCAATGCCCATCACGAAATATGGGGCAGCTCCGGCACAAATGATCGAGGTGAGTGTCTTTTCGACTTTATCATTTCAAATAACTTAGGCATTGTTAACCGGGGAAATGAGCCGACCTTCCTTACATCCGTCAGGAAGGAAGTGCTTGACATCACCCTCGTCAGCGATAACTACTGCAACATGATAAGCAATTGGTTCGTCTCACAGGAATGCTCCTTTTCGGACCACTGCAATATCACCTTTGACATTGACTTGAGGGAGACCACAGGCAATACAGAATCTCTTAAACCAGTGAATAGAAAAAACACGAACTGGCCTCTTTTCCGGCTCAAACTGGGGTCATGCTTAGCAACGACTCCCCCTATTATCCACAACTGTCCCGACATTGATCGGGCGGTGGACGATCTGACCACAGCTTTTAAAAAAGCCACTCATATTTCTTGCATCACTCCCGAACCACGGGGGAAACCTAAACCTCCGTGGTGGAACTCGGAATTTGCAAGTCTTCGCAAAATTTGTAGAATGCTTTTCAACAAAGCTAAAGTTACAGCTGATTGGGCCCCTTGCAAAATAAACAAAAAGAGTTGAAATACGCCATTAGGCGAGGGACACGAGCGTCATGGAGGGAATTTTGCGAAAGCATTGAATCGACGTCCGAGGCTAGCCGTCTTCGTAAAATTCTCCACTCCTCTAACAAAGCCCTTGACTGTATCCAAATACCAGATGGCAGCTGGACTGACTCCAGCGCCGAAACCCTTGATATCCTGCTAGACACCCACTTCCCAGGGAGTTTAGCCTCAGCGGATCAAGCACTCTACCAGGTGGAGCAGGTTTCCCATGATAGCCTCTCTACATTCCAAGTGACAAAAAGTCACCTTGAGTGGTCCATTCAAACCTTTAAGACATACAAGTCCCCCGGACCGGACGGCATCATTCCTGCCGATATCCAAAATGGGGAAGAGATTATCCTTCCATGGCTGCTACAAATATATAATGCAAGCCTCAGATTGCAATATATTCCCTTACGCTGGCGCACGTCTCGGGTCGTCTTCATACCAAAAGTTGGGAAGGCCTCGCAAACCAAACCAAAGGATTACAGACCCATAAGTCTAACATCCTT
Source organism: Clusia tigrina (assembly GCA_920105625.2). Lineage (NCBI taxonomy): Eukaryota > Metazoa > Arthropoda > Insecta > Diptera > Clusiidae > Clusia > Clusia tigrina. The sequence continues at coordinate 304,739,341 of OV050030.1, forward strand.
TCTTCTTAAGGTTCTAGAAAGGGCTCTTGACCTACATATCAGGACATCGATCAACCCTTCTCTTCTCTCTGTATCTCAACACGCTTACTCTAAAGGCAAATCGGTTGAAACAACATTTCATTCACTCATTTCTCAAGTTGGCAAATACTTGGCGTACAAGGAATTCACACTTGCCATATTTCTGGACATCGAGGGAGCATTCAACAATGTATGCTCCAACGCTGTCATTTCCGCATTCTATAACCTTAACCTGAATTCAGGTCTTCCTAAAGTTATAGAGCTTCTACTAAAATCTAGAATCATCACTTCCACGATCGGCGGTGCCCAATCCAGGAGGGTGGTTAACAGGGGCATGCCACAAGGGGGTGTTTTAACACCCCTCCTCTGGAACCTGGCAGTTAACACACTACTGGTGACATTGGAATCTACTGGATGCAAAGTGATAGCCTATGCGGACGACATAGCAATCGCGGCATCCGGCAAATTGCCCCAAACACTTTCCGAAAAACTTAACTATTCATTCTCTATTGTATCGAACTGGTGTCGTGAATTCGAACTTGGGGTTAACCCATCCAAAACCGAAACTAGGCTTTTCACTAGGAAGTACAAAATTCCAAAGTTTACAATGCCTAGTCTAAACGGCACTCCGCTCTCTTTGAGCACACACGTTAAGTACTTAGGCCTGATTCTCGACCCAAAGCTTAATTGGAAAGCCAATCTAGCTGAGAGGGCACGTAAGGCAACATGCGCTATATACTGCTGTAAAAGAGCAGTTGGTGCACGATGGGGACTTCGTCCTCGAGTCGTGCTCTGGCTCTACACGGCCATCGTTGAACCAAACCTGTTATACGGGTCGGTCTTCTGGTGGCAAGCTCTCGAAAAAGCCTGTAATATCAAATCCCTTGATAAAATCAGAAGATCCATTACTCTACTGATCACTGGCGCTCTTCGTAGCACACCTACAAAAGCCCTTTTTGCCATGCTGCACTGGCTCCCCTCGGGGATCCTGGATAAGCAACAAGCCAAGCTGACAGCGATTAGACTTAATGCTCTTTCGCACTGGCGCATAACCCTGACAGGCCATGCTTCAATTCTGAATCAAGACCTACCTGTCCCCAACTTTATCGATTATATGTCGGTCTATCCCGATTTGAACAGGGAATTCAACCTCACCTCAGAAAACCGAATCGTCGGTGAAACAGTCGAAATCTACACCGACGGTTCCAAGCTTGGAGGTAGAGTCGGCAGCGGTATTTATTCCGACAAGCTGGACTTAAACATCTCCCTACGTCTCCCAGAACATTGCAGCGTTTTTCAAGCTGAGGTCATGGCCATTTACCACGCAACCAAATGGATGCTGAGTGTTGATATCGGCGCAGTTGACGTATCTATCTTCTCAGACAGCCAGGCCGCCATTAAATCTCTTTTTGGCTCCACGGCCACATCAAGACTAGTTCATGAATGTCGAACATCTTTAAATGAGCTCGCAAGTTAATCTCGGGTGCACCTAGTCTGGGTTCCCGGACACAGCCAAATCCGGGGAAACTGCGAGGCGGACGAGCTTACCAAGGCATTCACGCTAATGCACGACATTCACCCCACCGTAAACATCGGCATTCCACTGGCAACAGCCAAGCTCGAAATCAAACGGAAATATCTGGCTGACGCCTACAAATCCTGGGCTAACGAGGAATCCTGCCACACGGCTAGACTAACTTGGGCAAGCATGGACAAAAACAGAAACAATCAACTTCTTCGACTTGATCGCGTATCACTGTCGACAACTGTGTCGGTTTTGACCGGCCACTGCATAATGGGACAGCACGCAGAAAGACTGGGCCTACCCTCAAATGACTTTTGCCGAGGCTGTGGCTTCGAGGAGGAGGACGAGATGGTTTTCCATCTCTTATGCCACTGCCCATCCTTGAGCAGAAGAAGAATTCGCACCTTTGGTGCCCCATTTCTTACAAGCCTGCCAGAGCTGTCATCCATTAATATTAGGGACATAGCTAGGTTCATCAAAGTATCAGGATGGTTTCCTGAAACATGACGGGGGAGTCGAGCCTTTCCAGGCGCTGTCCTTGCGCTGACTATCACCATCCCAAGTATGGGAACTTTTTTTTTTTTAGTCAGTGCTTGAACGGCGCCACACCGTGGTATCACAATGGGCCATTATGTGTGTTCAAGTGTGCTTTTGGCAAACTGGGCGGCCACTGCTACCTACCTACCTACCGACTTGTCGCATATTCACTCAACGGCTAAAATATTTTAGAATGCTTAATTTTGAAACTACACAAGAATCAACTTTGAAAAGTGAAATAAATACAGATGGATTAGATGAACATGCTAGAGAAGAGGTATTAAATATATGTAACAAATATAAAAACGTTTTTCATACGAAAGGAAGCAGACTCACTACCAACAACTTTTATAAACAACACCTGAACCTAATTGATAACACACCAGTATACATCAGAAACTATAGATTACCTCATACACAGATAGAAGAAATAGAAAACCAGGTACAAGAATTAATAAATGAAGATATAGTAGAGCCATCATTCAGTCCATATAACTCACCACTACTAATAGTACCAAAGAAAACGACTGATGGAACAGCAAAATGGAAACTCGTTGTTGATTTTCGATCTCTAATCAAAAAAATTATAAATGACAAATTCCCACTCATACGTTTGGAAGATGTATTAGACAAACTGGGAAAAGCTAAATATTTCTCTACTTTGGATATCTCTACTATGACTAGCTCTTTCCATCAAATAACAACTAGAAGAAAAATCCGGTCCCCTAACAGCTTTCTCTACACAATCTGGACATTATCACTTTAAATGTTTACCATTTGGACTCAAGATAGCAACAAATAGTTTTCAACGAATGCTATCAATTGCACTAAGTGAACTCCAAGAATCAGCTTTTCTTTATGTTGACGACATTATAGTCTTTGGTTCGAGTCTAAGAAATCACAATATAAATCTAGAAAAAGTACTCAGTAAACTACAGTAATGCAACTTCAAACTGAATCCAAGCAAATGTGAATTTCTAAAAACAGAAGTCATTTATTTGCGACACCTCATAACATCCGAAGGAGTAACTACGGACCCATCAAAGCACAAAGTAATTGAAAACTATCCTAAACCTGCAAATGCCGACGAGACACGAAGATTTGTGGCATTTTGCAACTACTATAGGAAGTTTATAAAAGACTTTGCAGAGATAGCTCGACCACTAAATCAATTAAAAGAAAGCACAACTATTCGTTTGGAATGAAAACTGTGACAAAGCATTCAACACATTAAAAGAAAAACTAATATCTCCAGAAATATTGGCGTATCCACATTTTTATAAACCATTCATTCTGACTACTGATGCATCACAAGCTGCACTAGGAGCCGTCCTATCACAAGGAGAACCAGGCACAGACAGACCAATTGCCTACGCCAGCAAGACTCTAAATAAACGAAACAAACCAATCATAGAAAAAGAACCACTTGGCATACACTGGGGAATAAACTATTTCAGACCATATCTATATGGCCAAGAATTCACAGTATACACTGACCACAGACCTCTTGTCAGTCTATTCACCCATAAGAATCCTTCATCAAAATTAACAAGAATACGAATAGACCTAATGGATTATGATTTCGATATAATATTTAAACAAGGAAAAATTAACACGAATGCTGATACCCTTTCAAGAATACACATCGATACACAAAAATTAATAAATATGATGCAAAAAGTAGAAGAAAAAAAATGTCATCACCAGAGAGGCTAAGAAAAGAACAGATACCAGTAAAAAAAGATATAGTTATGGCCAACAATGAACAAAAAGATGAGACAACCAGAGAAGTGAAGCCCGATCACCTTCATATTTGGGAAGCTACATCAATTTCAGATACAAGACGTCTAAAAAGATTAAAATTTGAGTCAAATGCACGTGCCAAAAACATCGAAATAAGAATGACTCCAAAAGAAGTTCTCGTGATAGTTAACGATAAATCTTTACCAGAGTTAAAATTGGTTCTGAGGAAGTTAATATCAGCAATACGAGAAAATAATATAAAAATGCTAGCGCTAGAAAATAAAGAGTATATATATATATAATGATATAAAGGTTAACCAATTTAAGCATGCATTTAATGAATTAAACGAAATTAAGATCTGCAGATCATATTATATCAACCACCATTACGGATAAAGAAGAAAGATGAACAGCTACAATTTATAAAAGAACATCATAATCACATAATTGGAGGACATATAGGTATCAGAAGATGCATAGCGAAGCTTTAACAGAAATACATTTGGAAGAATCTTGGACGCATGGTTAAAAACTACGTAAAAAACTGCGAAACTTGCAATCAAATAAAAATAACAAAGTACACAAAGCATAAGATGTGCATGACAGACACACCAAATACATCTTTTAAGATAGTAACAATGGACACAGTAGGACTACACAGACCATCCAATCGATTTCGATACATTCTCACCATCCAATGTGAACTAACAAAATTCTTAGTAGCAATACCTTTGGAGAACAAACAAGCAACATCAGTAGCAAAAGCAATAGTAGAAGACTTCATACTAGAATATGAATGTTTTAAAACTCTAAAAACTGACAAAGGGACAGAATTTACCAATGATTTACTACAACAAATATGTAAAGAACTCCACATTGAGAAAAGAACATCAACAGCCTTCCACCATGAAACAATAGGAACCGTTGAGCGAAATCATAGAGTGCTGAATGACTACCTAAGAGCACTACAAGAAGAAGACAACTGGGCACAACTACTACCCTTCTACACTTACTGTTTCAGCACAACTCCACACACACCAACAATGTATACACTGTTTGAATTAGTATATGGAAAATTATGCACCCTACCATGTGACATATACACACCAGAAACAAAATATGATTCATTGGAAAACTACCTAACAGAATTAAAGATCAAATTAAGACATGCTCATAATCAAGCAAAAAACAAACGTGACGTTACTAAAATAAATAATTGTAATAAAACAAATACTATCTGTAATTTTAAAATAGGAGATAAAGTATATCTTAAATTAGGAAATAAGAAAAAATTTGGTAGACCATTTAAGGGACCCTATAATATTGTAGAAAGTAAAGTCCCAAATAGCATAATAAAATTAAACAATAAGAGTATAGAAGTACATAATAATAACTTGATTAAATCTCTAATAAATAACTAATAATGTAATAATTTAAATAATGTTTGTTATCAATTTTGAAAAGATAACAAACATAATTTTTTCCAAAGGGGAAGGATGTAGTGCACATACCCTAATTCACATGGTTGGCACTATATCATAGAATGCACTAAGAGGAATGCCTCTGCCACGTCACTCGCAGCTATAGCGACTGCATAGCCAGAACAGCCACGTGTAATGCGATGCCATGCACATGCCTGCGAACGGTCTGCGGCAGCGTGCATTCTGCTTGCGATTTATTCGTGGGAACCGAAATGTTTGGACACATGAGTGTCAATACATTTCGGACCGATAAATAAAATTAATAATTTTATCCATACCTAAGCATACAATATGATTAGTAAATAAGAATGTTTTATATAATAATTGTATTAGTAAATAAGTCAGAACGGGTATAAAAGACCCCGTTTCAATAAAGAAATAAAGATTACTTGTTCAGAATCAGAACTGACTGGTCTCTTCACTTTATTGGTCTCAACAGCCTTCGTGGATTACTGACCAAGTTGCCTTTGCGGCGATTGAATTGTTAATTGCCTTTGAGGCAAGGAAAAAGGCTTGTGGCCGTTTTTAATAGCGTGCGCGCTTCATACGCAACCCGTACGAATAACGAATTCCATTCCATAGAGTAAATCTTTACAGTAGATCATTTTACAAAATTGGCATACATTGAAACATCAAAAACACAAAACGCAAATGATTTCATTAAATTGACAGAAAATGTATTCAAAGAACATAATACAGAGACAATTCTAACAGATCAATATCCAGGCATAAATTCCAAAGAATTCTAAAATCATCTAGAACAATAGAAAATCACGACAATTTTCACAACAGTAAATGCACCGTTTTCCAATGGTCTACATGAAAGACTTAATCAAACTTTAGTAAACAAAATAAGATGTGCACTAAATGAGAAAGGTAAAAGATTAGCATGGACAACTATAGCACACAACTGTGTGAAAAAATTTAATGAAACTGAACACACAGTCACTAAATTCAGTCCAAAATATTTGTTACAAGGTGAAGACACCTCAATATTACCAAGTGATCTAAGGAAAAAAAGAAATAATAAAATTCTTGAAATTCATAGGAAAAAGGCCTTCGAAAACAGCACAAAATACCACAATTACAATAAAGGTGTATATGATAAAAACAGAAAAGATTACGACTTTAATATTGGGAACTTAGTATATGTTGAACACGGTAATCGGCTAAATCGAAAAAAATTAGATGAATTAAAAATCGGACCTTATAGGATTTCAAATAAAATATCAAAGTCAATGTACGAAATCGACACGGGACATAAAAAAACAGAGTCTAAATTATTTCATATTTCTAAACTCCAACCACTAACATTAAAAATTCAAAAAATGTTGAAGACGATTTACAATGATTTATGTAATTTAGCACCAAAATTATGTACGGAAAGTACCCCTAATTTATGAGTGTAGCGCACAAATTTAATCGATAATAAATCAAAAAAACGTATACCTAGAGTCAGTAGAACGATGGCAGCTGAGTACAGCGCATATCTGTGTTAAGAATAGAAATAATTTAAAGAAAACAAAGAATTTGTAAAAGCAGCGAAAAAACAAAAATGGGAATAATTACATCGAATGTTGTTTCTTTGTTATTTACAGGTAGAATTTTAAGTGAATATAATATGTTTTATACAAATAAATAAAAAACTTTGTTACTTACAGAGAAACTATTCGTGTATTATTACTATAACCTCAAAAGAAAGAACATTATTATATATATACAATGTATATATATGTATATTATACATACTCGTATATACAGTACAACTTCGACAGTTCGGACACATATAGTTTTAGGCACGTTCGGATTATCGAGTTGTCCGGACTATAGTAGTGAAAATTATTAAAATAATCTAAGTGAATTAAATACATACATACATATGTATGTACTATGATTTATTAAAAAACATTAAATTATTACATTAAATTATTATATTAAATGATTATATTAAATTATTGAAATAATCTAAGTGAATTAAATATATTCGAGTACATACTATGATTTATTAAAAAACGAAGTTTGTGCGGACTAACTTTGTTGAGGTGGTTGATTTGTGCTTTTTGCTCTAGCCTCTTCAACAATAGAATATCCTGCATGTCTATATTATTCTCCTCAGCCCACTGAATACAAACTGAAAATGATTTCTTTGCATTTGCATTATATATCTATGTTTTTGCATCCATTTCTACAAAGTCGACTTCAGAGTCCGTAAGCAGCACTGGCGATTCTTTTCGTTTAGCGTGTTGTATTATTTCTTCATCGGAAAAATCCAATGAAAATTCATTTGCACCAGTTCACAACAGGTCAAATAACCAGTATTGCCGTGCTTAACCCACATTTTAAAAGTAAGCTTTTGAATTTTTTGTTGCTGCCATCACGTTGGCAATACTCCAAACCATTATGATCTGAGTTTGTTTTTGTTTGGAATTTTAAATTTCGACTGGCAACACTCTACCAAAGTCACTTTGTTGCAACTTGCCTAATACTTGTTCGCGCAGTTGGCTTTGATTTAATTGTTAATTGTGTACATGAAGCGAAAAATTAAAAGAAAGTAAACAATGGAAAACAGCAAAATAAGTGAGTATTACTGATTTCATACGAAAAACGGAAAAATATTTGTGTTTTGCAAGTAAAAAGTCCGGCTTTTTTACATAACCTAGAAAATATTACGTTTCTTGAAAGTAAGCTGACTTTTAAAGCTTCTGCAAAATTTGGCAATGTAAGAATAAAAAGACATTAATAAACTAAGGCATTGAGAGTTGATTTCTTTTTATTTCAAACTGCGCAAGCGTACGCGTTGCGAATAACACCGTTTTTTTTATAGGCTACCACGCTATCGGGAAAAAGGAATTGTTTGAAGTTTGGCTGAAAGAAAGCTGTAAAGAAAAGAAGCATGATGCAATTATAAAGTACGTGTTAAACAAAATTGGTGATGCTGAAATTTCGAATTATAAGGACTCGGTTGACGAAAAGGTACGTTATATTTGCAAATATTTGGCAACAAAATGGGTGAAATGTGGCAGAAAGGCAGAGAGAATTCTTGATGATCCCTGGCTAGAATCCGAATTGATCTTTGCTTTACAAACACCGTCCGCCAATACAAGTAACACAGCAGCTGGTCGTCCAAAACTAAGTTTTATCGAGAAATCCGAATATGGGAAAAAAAGGGCAGCAGCAGAGCTTGCAACCCAAACAAATTTCAAAACAAACTTATTAGTTCGTGCAGCAGTAACATCAGCTCGGAGACAAGGGGATGCAGACTTGGTTGCTGTCCTTACAGAAACTTTTAAAAGCCCAACAAGACCTGCAAAGATGAGAAAATTGTGCACAGTAAAGCAGAAAACACCCATCTTACTTTCTGCGGATGAAGCATTAGCTTTCATTCTTGAAAATAGTTTTACGAAAGATCATTCATCAATCATTCCAAGAGCCTAGTACATCGCAAAGTTCCGATTCTTCGCTTTTGGCGACTACAATGATGCCGTTGAGACTTGTGCTGTCGTCTGGAAAGAATGTTTGGAACAATCGTACACCCCAATCTATAAGATTTTGTCGGCCTAGTAAATTAGAATTTGTTAAGGAAACAAAAGATTCGGTTTTAAAAGAAGATTTGAATTTAAAACATGAAATCGATGCTTTGGAAAATTTAGTCATTGAAATTGGAGAGGGTAAAACAGTTGAGATATCATTTAAGCTTTGTTTAACTCTTATTGACGGAAAAGTGCTTAGTATTTTGACTGGAACTAAATCGAATCAAGCTTGCCCGATTTGTGGCGCTACACCCAAAGACTTCCTGAATACTCATGACTACTCTTCTGAAAAATTTCGTGGAAAGGAATCAAATTTCAAATACGGAAAAAGCCCTCTACATTGCTGGATCCGGTTCTTTGAATTTATTTTACATTTAGGCTACAAGTGCATTGTTCAAAAATGCCAAATACGAACTGAAGACGATAAGCTTGCTGTTTCGGAAAGGAAAATTAGCATTCAAGATGCTTTCTGGAAAGAACTTGGTCTCCGAGTAGATATGCCCAAAGTTGGTGGTTTTGGCAGCAGCAATGACGGAAACACTGCTCGTCGGTCCTTTACTGACCATGCTATCTTTGCTGAAATTACAGGCGTTGATGAAAATTTAGTATTCCGCTTAAAAATTATACTGATATGTTTGTCATGCCAGTTTGCAATAAACTCAAACAAATTCCAGGCATATTGTTTTGAAACAGGAGCAATTTTTCAAAAATTATATCCTTGGTTGCCAATGACTGCTACGCTACATAAGGTTCTGATACATTCAAAGGACATAATCGAAAATACAGCCCTTCCAGTCGGTTGCTTCGGAGAAACTGCTGCAGAATCACGTCATAAAGTCTACAAAGCAGACAGATTGCACCATGCTCGGAAAAACAGCCGCACTAACAATCTTGCAGATGTTTTTAATAGAGCTCTGGATACATCCGATCCACTTATATCTTCGAAACATCTACAGAGGCGTATTCAGCAACGAAAACTTACACAATTTCCACTTGAAGCAATAGAACTATTGAGCTCTGAATTCACGATCGAGGACATTGATGTAGGCAGTGAAATCGAAGAAACTATGCTTTTACCTGAAGAATTTGCAACCCTTTTGCAGAATTTATGTTTAGATAACGAATTGAACTAAACATATTCTTTGAAATGATTCTACGATTGACTGTAAATAAAGCTTTTTTTTTTAACTAAATTTTGTTTTTTTTAGACCGTAGAAGGGTTAATGGCCGTTAATGGGTTAATTTCTCTTTTTGTTGTGTTTGACTTACATATTATATTGGGTTTCCTGTGCTTTTGAATTCTATTAATGCAATATTATTTCTTCAATTAATTTCGCACGGCAAAATTGGTCAATTGACCTATAGTGCAGTTGCCCAATCATTGATATCTTCTTCAGTTATGTCATTACTGAAGTTCATAGTTCCAATCATATTTTGGATGGATTTTATGCCATCATAAATGCTATCAGACTGCAGTTCATGACGCAGAACCTGAATCGGTATCATATCTTCATCATCCCAGCACGATGCAGTTCTTGGCCACAATGCAGACCAGCTTTTCTGAATATTTTTTTCATTAATGCTTTGCCATGTTAAGGCCAAGAAATAAACAGCATCTTTAAGGCTAAACATTTTTAAAGCTGTAACCACGTCGACGTCATCATAATTTTCTGATAAAATATGCTGCTGTAATTGTTTTCTGTAAGTAACCTTTACATTTTGTATTAAATTTTGATCCATAGGCTGTAATATTGCCGTACAATTTGGTGGTAAAAAAAGAACTTTGAAATTTGGGTCAAAATAATTTTCATCCGTTTTAGGATGTGAAGGAGCACTATCTAATATCAATAATGCTTTGAGTGGTCTGTTAACCTGTGTTAGAAACCCTTTTACTTCTGGAATAAAATGGTTTTTGAACCAGTCGAAGAAAAGGGACGTTGACATCCATCCTTTATTAGTTGCTTTATATACCACTGGAATTTTATAACCTTTAAAGGCTCTTAGATTAGCAGATTTGCTAATAACCAAAAGAGGCAGTTTATGTGTTCCTGCAGCATTTGAGCATGGCATAAATGTGGCACGATGTTTGGAAATTTTTCTCCCTGGGGCTGATTTTTCCTTTGTATGCACCCATATGTTACCTAGCAACACTCTCCAGAAAGCAGCAGATTCGTCTGCATTATAAACTTGCTCTTTACTCAAATCCATCTCAGCAACAATGTGGGCAAACTTTTTTTTAAAAGGCCCTACGGCGCTTTTATCGCTGGAAACTTTTTAACCACAAATTTTTAGATAACGAATACCATGCCGTAACTTCAATTTATCTAACCAGCCTGAGCTCTCTGAAAAATCTTCTTTTCCCGTCATCTTTACAAAAAAGAATTTGGCCTTTGCTTTTAAAATTTCTGATGAAATCGGGATATGATTGTTTCTTTGCTGTAAAAACCATGTGTAAAGCGCATCCTCTAACTGTGGCTTTTCTACTTTTTTCATAACTTTTCTATTTCCTAAAAAAAAATTTATATTATGAAAATGGTTTATAACATTATTTTGGTTCAAATGTTACCGGGTCCATTATAGGTATTCGAAATAAATTGTTTTATCTTCTCCTTATTTTTTTTAATGTCGCAAATCGTTGATTTAGGAACATGTAATTTTTCGGCAACCTGCCTAATAGTTTTTCCCTCATCAAGACTTTGTAAAATATCACACTTTTCCTTTAAAGTTAGTGTTTTATGTTTGCGTTTATTATTTAAAGACATGGATGGCACTTGGTATGAAATTAGACAAACACGCTTGCGAAAGAATGAACCGAAACTGAAGTAATGATAGTGCAAAATGTAAATAAAAGTTCGAATAACAAAACATGAGAGTTAAAAACGGGAAACCCCCGGAATTTAATTTTTTTCTTACATAAAAAAAATTTGTCCGGATTGTAGGGGTGAAAATTTTAAGTTATCCGAAATGTAGAAGCGTCCGAATTATTGGAGTGACCGGACTGGCGCATGTCCCGACTGTCGATGTTGTACTGTATATATACGAGTATATATATATATATATATATATATATATATATATATATATATATATATATACGAGGTGTGATCAAAAAAGAACCGTTATTGTGTGATCAAAAAATAAAGTATTTATTTATTCATCAACAACTATCTTCTCCCCTTTAAAGTAATTCCCCTCAGATATAATACACTTATGCCAGCATTTTTTTCAATCCTCGAAACACTTCTGAAACGCTTTTTTTGGTATCGCCCACAGCTCCTGTTTCGATTTTTCTTTTATCTCCTCAATCGTAGCAAAACGCTTTCCTTTCATCAGTGTCTTTAGTTTTGGAAAGAGGAAAATGTCAGCGGGGGCCAAGTCCGGTGAATACGGTGGTTGAGGCATATTAACGGTTTTGTTTTTGGCCAAAAACAGCTCCTGAGCGATGTCCATGCGACGTTGTTTTTGCTCAAAATTTTGCAATTTTATAACAATCTTCGTTTCATGCCTAAAACATCCGTAAAAATAGCTTGGCATGAGCCGAACGATATGCCAACATCATCAGCAACCTATCTGATAGTGATTCGACGATTATCCAAACTCATTTTCTTCACTGCGTCAATGTTTTCATCGGTTGTTGATGTGCTCGGGCGACCAGGACGAGCATCGTCATTGACATCTTCTCGGCCTTCCTTAAACCGGTTATACCACAATTGAACTTGTGTTCTGCTCATAGTAGACTCGCCAAAGGCCACAGTCAACATTTCAAATGTCCTTGCGCATTTATTTTCATTTTTTACACAAAACTGAATACAGTTTCTTTGATCCATTTTTTTCGAATAGTACAAATTCGAAGAGCACACCAAAACATGACGGACCTTTTTATCTGTCAAAAACAAACTGACAGTCCAAAATGGTTGGTATTGCCAACATATATAACAGACATGTGTACCAACATAAAAAAAAAACTGCGAACATCGAACATACGTAACTCACGAAAAGATGAAAATAACGGTTATCTTTTGATCACACCTCGTATATATATATATATATATATATATATATATATATATATATATATATATATATATATATATATATATATATGTAAGAGGTTTGTTCAAAAAGTATCGCGAACTTTGAATTTTCGCGGGCTACGGATGTTCGACTTTCGATCTTTTTGTGGCGTTATGTTGGTACTCATGACCCTCACTTATGTTGACAATCTCGGCCAATTTGAATGTTCAGTCAGTTTTTGACAGGTATTGTGCGTGGACGTGTTTTAGCTTGTCTTCGAGTTTTGCCTATCTCCGATCCGTAGCTGAAGCCGGTAGAACGGTCAATATGGAATATTATTTTCAAGTAATGCCCAATTTGCGAGAAGCAATCCGCCAGAAACGCCCGGATTAGTTGAAGAACAAAAATTGGGTTTTGCATCATGATAAATCCGCTGCTCACACATAATTACTTGTGCGCGAATTTTTGGCCAAAAAGAACACTGTAATAATGCCGTAGCCACCGTATTCCCCAGACCTGGTCCCCTGTGACTTTTTCTTGTTCCCGAAACTGAAAGGGCCCATGGAAGGACGACGCTACGCCACGATTGAGGAGATGTCTGCCACACGAACATACCCATCTTCGCCATTTTATATCCTAGTTATAAGTCCCAGAGGCCACTGACGAACGGGTGTGTTGTCTTCCTTAATTAAGACCAGCCTTCCAAGTTCAATGTTCTTCTGGGGTTGTTTCCATTTTGTTCTCTGTTGCAGTTCTCTCCGATATTCCTTAGTCCATCTGTGCCAGAAGTCCTGCTTGATGCTGTTAATTAAATGCCAGCGTTTGCCCAAAGAAACTTCGCAAACTGCTACCGCGGTGTCGATGGAGGCAGTCATGGGTTCTTCGATTAGGAAGTGTGCCGGAGTTAATGCCGCCAGGTCTCTGGAGTCAGTTGAAATGGGGGTGATAGGCCGGGAATTGAGTATGGCTTCGATATCAATTATGAGTGTCTCCAGTTCTTCATATGTGAGGGACTCGGTATTGAGACTGCGTTGAAGAAATTGGTTGGCCGTTTTGACAGCTTTCTCCCATAAGCTTCCGAAAGGAGGATTGCGCGAAGGAATTAAGTGGAAGTTGATTCCCTTTTAGTTAGAGGAATTTCTTATTTTTTCTTGGCCCCTTTTCGAGAATATGGACTCAGTGAGCTTTGAAAGTTTGTTCCTGGCACCTAGAAAGTTTGTGGAGTTGTCGCAATATAAGTTTCTGCAGTTGCCGTGTCTACTCATGAATCGCGTCAGCGCTCCAATGAAGGCTACGGTAGTTAAGTCGTGTTACCATTTCTAAGTGTACTGTTTTCGTAGTGAAGCACATAAATAACGCAACATAGCTTTTCTGAGGAAGCTTTCCTCTTAGGTGATAGTGTGTCCAGACGGGTCCCCAGAAGTCTACTCCAGAGTTGATGAATGGCCTAGCAGGTTCTACGTGATCCGTAGGTAGATTGCCCATGATTTGAGTTAGGAGTTTAGGCTTGTTTTTGTAGCATGTGATGCAATTTTGCACAGTCGTTCGTGCCAGAGTTTTCCCTTTTACCGGCGAGAAAAGTTGTCGTGTAGTCGCTTATAGTCCTTGTGGTCCGATATGCAGGTTTTTTCGATGAATGTCCTCCATCAAGTTTCGTGAATGGATGAGATGCGGGTAGTAACATCGGGTGTTTTGCATCGTATGAAAGTGATGAGGCTTCCAGTCGGCCACCTCCTCGTATTATGTTGTTTTCGTCGAGAAATTGTGATATACTTAAAAGATCACTGGATTTGTAAGTTCTTTAAAGGATTTCAGATGCTTCCACTCTGTTGCAAATTCACCTTGCTGCATAGCTCGAGTTATGATGCGCAGTCCCTCTTCGAGCTCTTCGCACATTAATAAGGAACCCTTCTTGTAATTAGGAATCCGACTGTGTTGAATAAAGCGTGCTACATAGGCTGTGATCCTTTGGAGTTTAGAAAATGATTTCCTATGGTTGACGTTGTTTATGAAGTGGTCTCCGCATGATTGGGCCACGTTCACTGTAACCGTTCTTTTTCGTCCTTCATTGCAGCCAGATTCAGGGTTGTATCTCATAAACCATGTTGCTTCTGAGCTGTGAAGAAATAAGGGATCATAGAACCATAACGTGCAGTTCTTCAGTTTTGATGGAGTAATTCCACGTGATAGATTTAGGCTGGATTTTCTTTCGATCTAACATGTCACCATTGTTGAGGTAAGCTGAGATATTGTTTGGTTGCTATACGGTTGGCAACGAAGGTTTGATACGATGACGATGTGGAATTGATCCATGCCGGTACAATTTCAGAGTCTGACCAGAAGAACGTAGGAGTCTCTCGCAACTGTTGTTCTTTTTTTACTCGATTTACTAACTCAGCCGTTAATGTAGCCGCACAAAGTTCTAGTCTTGGATTTGTGGTAGACTTGACTGGTGCAACCTTGGACTTGGCGCAAAGTAGTCGTACAAGTACTACGTTGTCCTCGGTAACTGAACGAACGCAAACTGCACCGCCGTACGGCCGTTCAGAAACATCATTGTGGAGAAACCGCTGACGAAGAAAATTATTAAAAGTAGAAATGCAATATTTTTTGAAAATTCTGGATCGAAGGCGCCCCTGCCATTAAATTCTCTTGAAGATATTATACACATAAATGGCGATATTCCAACACCGAATGATAGCCAGGAAGATGTAAAATCACGGAAGGAAGAAACATCCGAATTACCAATGGTATTGGATGTTGATGGAGTAGCGAATCGTAGAAAAGCACGACTGGCTCTTCAGGAGTTCAATGAAATAAAAGGAATTGGCTACAAGGAGATATTCGCTTCAGTAGCCCTAAATACTTTACTTCTCTTTCTATTTACGGTTACAGCAAGGTATGGCCTATTTATCCATCAAATGGACGCAGTGACAACGTTTCTAAACAGGAAATTAGATGAAGAGATTTATGTTACTCAATCAAAGGGGTTTAAGTATGGTTCTGATATGGTATGTAGACTCAAAAAATCTCTTTATGGTTTAAAGTAGTCAAGTGGGGTATGGAATACTGATATACACAAAACACTGTTGAGTTTTGGACTTGTACATAATAATGTTGACCAATGTATTTATCATTTTAGAGATGGAAGACAAATTTTATTTATCGCAATTTATGTCAACGACTTACTCATTATCTCCAACCAATTGAGTCTTATAGATAATATCAATTCCAAGCATTCTTGAAGGATTTGGGCGAAGCAGCACAATTTTGGGTATAAAGATTACGTGCGACACAGAAACCGGCACAATAAAAATTGATCAACAACACTACATATCGGAAGTTATTAATCGGTCTGGTTTGCAGGATTGCAATCCAATTGCAACGCCCACGGGCATGAATCAAAAACTGACTTCTGTAATGTGTCCTACCGATGAAGAGGAGAGGCAGCAAATGAAGAATATTCCATATATGTAGGCAATCGAGTGCCTTTTGTTTGCTGCAAAAATCACTAAGCCAGACATTTGTTATGCTGTCAATAAGCTTAGCAGGTTTGCATCGAATCTTGGCAAAGCACACTGGACGCCCGTTAAGCGGATCATAAGGTTCCTAAGGATACGATTGAAAAAGGTCTCGTCGTGAAATCGCTGGGTTCTGCGACGCTAACTGGGCTAGTGGCCTGGGCAGCCGACGGTAGACTACAGGCTAAGTATTTATGTTTCAAGGTGCTGAGTTTTAATGGGCTGTACGACGACAACAAACCATCGCATTGTCGTCAACTGAGGGTGAAATTATGTCAGTTGTTCCTGCAATACAAGAAGCTACTTGTTTGAAACGCTTAGAGAAAGAACTTATGATCTATGCTGCGGACAGTGTGATTATACATTGCGTGTGACAGTGTGATAATACATATTATCATTAATAACTCACATTCACCCAGGACGAAACATATAGATATAAAGTCAAAGTTTATTAATGAAGCTTTAAGCTCCTCCAAAATCAAATTTTTGTATTTCGATTCCAAAAGAATGTTTTTTGATATTCTAACAAAGCCTGTTTTAGCCGAAAAGCAAATGTATTTTGTTAAACAATTTGGTTTGTCCTAATTTCACATCAATATTGATTACTACATATTGTATATTTATTAGTATAGAAAATATGACATTTTATAAAGGTAATTAATTTTAGATTTTAATTAATTAAAATGAAGCCGTTTTTGGATATATAAATGGAATATAAATGAACTGTAACGACTCAATTTTCCGCCGGGGTAAGCTCGCCGGATAACCAGGTATCGCATACAGAAATATACACTGAAACCTCAAGGATCCTTGAAGTTCTTCGTGGTTCCTTGAAAGTCCTTCGTTGCAACAAGTCCTTGAATTAGCCTGTGTACGTCCTGCGACGTACTTTCAGAGCTGAAGTAAAAACTCAGTGGCTTTCAGGGGTCGTATACAGAAATTATTTTAAAAAAAATCCTGCGAGTTAAATTCGCTCGGTATATTTATTTAAAATACCGATTGTGTACTGTTTTCTATATTTCAGCTCTCTATTCTTGCAATAGATCCCCTCACTATTGCGCGTTTAATCGACTTTAAAGCTTTCTTTCGCCTACTAGTTTTTTACAGTTATATATTCATCATTTAATGCTTGTACATGTGGACATCCTTGAATTATATACCCTAATAATTGTTAAGGGAACGTGTTAAAAAGGAACAAATATAAGGATACAACACTGATTATAGTAATATGTCAACTAGGGTGACAGTTAATTTCGAAAGTCTTATTTTCTTTGGTCTCATCCTTTTTTTGGGTTGAGTTTTATAAAAAAATAATCCCTGTAAAATTTCAGGGCCCTAGGTGGAGGTTTAGGGGTCGCGTCGGCCCCCCAAAGTTACACAAAATGCGTTTTTTTAAGTAAAATCTCACTTTGATTGTTTGTAACTTCTGTTGTGTTGACTTTGTAAAAAATTGTTGTTGACTTTGTGTTTACATGACTTTGTGTTGTTCATTTATGTGTTTACAACAACTTATTCATACATCATTTTTATCTAATGCCAATATTTACTGAAATAAATTTAAAAATGCTCACAATCACCTTTTAAAAAATTTAACATGAAATAAATTAACAACTTTGGTTAGAGTGCATGTTTTTATTGATTAAGTCTAAAGAACTTGGGTCAATGTGTTTTTATTACAATCTGGAAACCGATTCCGATAATCACTCACAATTTTAATAACAAATTGCTTTTGACGTTCATTTTTTGTGAACAATTCATTGAACTCCTCCATCAATTTGACCCCCCTTTCTGCACTGTCATTTACAACTTTAAGTTTGTTCATCACTTCAACCACTTTTTTATACGACTGGTCCTGATGCCATTTTGCAGGATTAAGTTTTAAAAAATTAGTATTTATTTGAAATCTTTCAAATAATGCCTTTGTTGCGACCGAGACGAACTGCTCAATTCCGCCATTGAATATTTCAGCTATTTCTCTACCATTTACATTAACTCGTTTTGTGTTCTGCTCTAGTTCACAATCGTTTTCCAAAGCTGCAACCATTTTTTGTTTTGTAGACACTGGTACGTTATTATCAAAAAATGCAAGACCAACCGCCTCAGGACTTAAGTACCACAAATGGTTCTTAAACTTTTTCAGCGCAACGAGCGATATTTCAGCATCAATATTCTTAAAATTTTCCAGTTTGCGCAAAAATACAAAATCTTGGTATGGCGCTTCAACAGCCAAAGGAGCAGAAAACCACGCTTCAACATAGACTTCAACAATAAAAATACAAATTCGACGAAGTCCATTTATTTCGAGTGTTGACAGCTGGAACTCGTTGCGGAATAAAAATATTTTAAGACAATAAATGGCTTTTGCCATCCATCTGGCATGGTGAACAGCTCCTGGTGAGCGAAACAATAGGCTGTTTGGGTGTGACTTGTTAGGTTTTTCACCCAGAAATAGTAAAGTCAGTTCCAGAAATTCCTTATAGTCTTCCCTGGGTTGTTTTACCTTTAAGACAGTATTTACAGCATTAATAATTCGCGCAGCTGATTCGTTCACGTAATTCTTCACAAGGGGATCTAGAAGGCCATACTCAAAGTTGCTTTTATTAATTTTAGCCCAAGCATTTTTAAATTTCTCAAATAATTTAACGTTGGGACTTCCGTAGTAGCTTATTTTTTCGTCGAAAACGCATTTAAGAATTATCTCGTATATATGATGCCGGCATGGTAACCACAAAAGTGGTCTTTGCAAACTGTTTTCTATTAAGGTACAAGTACCATTGAATCGCCCAGTATTGACCGCTGTTGTGTCAAACACTAGAGCTTTAATGTGATTTTGTAGGCCATATTCATAAATTGCATCGCACACAGCGAATGCCTGTTCTTTTCCGGTACCAGAATTCAATGCAGGTATTTGTAGAAGCTGTTCAACTTGCCCGCTCGTTATTATAATAGGCAGCCTATCAACTTTATCATTTCCCGTCAGCGCTGGCAAAAGTTTTCCATCCCAATGTAGGCAGATTGTATCCAGCTCATTTAATTTTAGCTTCTTTCTCAATGTTGAAACTCTTTCTTCGCGGATTTGTTCCCTTGCCTGGTGCAAAGACGTTCGGTTTAAAACATACTCTTCGATATTGTGGCCCAAAGATTCAGCTACTGCACTTATTATATGAACTGCATATCTGTCACTAATTTTACAGGCGTCCAATGCGGCCGCAAGTTTTGGAGTTATTATTTTATTCTTTCCTCTAAGGTTTTTGGCTGGAGGTTGACTACAACATGGTTCACATTCTGCACTTGTAAAACTATTATCCCCCTCTGAAGATTCAGATGAGAGCAATTCTGCAGTTTCATCTAGGAAAAAGGATTAAGTCTTAAGAAAATAAAAATAAAAAAAAACAATAAAATACAACGAACCAATTAATGCAATTTCATGATTATTTCGTTCCACCTGTTTCATCAAATTTTGTTTACGTTTCTCAATTTGGCGCTCTCTTCGTACTGCCTCGTAATCAATGCCATACATAAAGCCTGGGCGTCCGGGGTGCCGTTGACTTATCAAGAAAGCTCTATCTTCTTCAATAGACATCATTTGCAATGCATTGGAATGTGCCACGTCAAAAAGCTGATCCAACTTTTCTATCCACGCTTTCACTTTGTTGTTATGAAACTCAGACGTCTTTTTACAATCTTTTTGCATACTTTGCCATTCTTTGTATAATTTCTCAACCTTACTTATGCAGTGTTGTTTATCTCTGGTGGGAATGCGGGCTTTTTCCCAGAATACAAATAGTTCTGTCACAACTAAATTTGCACTTTCCCGTAAGTTCTTTTTCACTATACGTAAATTAAAAAACAAAACTTTCAACAACTCTAAATTTGATGGAAGTTTATTTCCTGTTAATGAATTTGAACAATATCCGATTAAATAAATTCGTTCACGTAAAATTGTAGAAGACATTGTCGACTTTTCACTCTCAAGTATTCACTGCAAAGTCACACAAAGTCATGTAAACACAAAGTCAACAACAATTTTTTACAAAGTCAACACAACAGAAGTTACAAACAATCAAAGTGAGATTTTACTTAAAAAAACGCATTTTGTGTAACTTTGGGGGGCCGACGCGTCCCCTAAACCTCCACCTAGGGCCCTGAAATTTTACAGGGATTATTTTTTTATAAAACTCAACCCAAAAAAAGGATGAGACCAAAGAAAAGTAAAAAAAAAAACTTGCCCATACATTTAATTGTCACCCTAATGTCAACTGTATGAAAGACGCATCAACTAAAAGTGTCAAATAATAAATACTTCCTGTTCTCTCTTCTAATAATTCTGATGTAATAGGATGTGTTTTATTTGCCTGAGCTTTGTATAATTTTAGCATAGTGCAAGCAGCAACGTTGGACCGGTGGGCAAAAAAATTAATAATAATCCTATTTGTAAATCAACAAAGATATTAAAAACCTGAAATAGAAATACTGAATAGCGGATTTTTTTTGGCGGTATATGAAGTTCAAATTACAATAATGTTGCTTATGATCTCAATAAATTAATTAGAGTTTCCATCCTACAATAAAAACATATAATAATTTTTTAAAAAAATTTTATTGTCATTTTATGTTTTTTCCTTCGTGGGAAATGCAGTTCATATGTAGAGTTAAATTTTAAAATTTTTATATTAATTTACTTTACAACACATAAAATAGTTATGAGAAGACATACTAACATTTGTAAAAGGAAAAAATTAAGACATGTTTTAATGCGAAAATAATAAAATAATTAAAAGTATGTTTGCTGTATTTAATTTTCAAATTCTAATTCACAAGTCTAAATTAAACAGGAAGGAGAACATTATACTTAAAAAAATGTATTCTTTCTATACTTAAAAAGTTTTATTCTAGCTTACTTCGAGTCCCGCGCAGCATTAGACTTTGAAGTTATTCGCCAGCAATATCTGGATCCCTTTAGACCCCATTTTCAACTTTTCACCTGAAATAAATCGCCAAATAAGATGAGACCTTTGACATTTTAACAGTTACGACTGCTTCTTTTTTAATTTTTCTTTTTGTTAATTTTGATGTTGATTTTGATTTTGTTACTTCTGATTAACTCGCAGCTATTCCGTTTCGTACGGATACTGGTAAATTCCAGGCAAATTTTCTATCGCTATTGCGCTGGCTTATTGTTCCCAGAGTAACTTAATTTTAGTTCCGTTATAAATAAAACAATCGTCGTTAAACTATTTTTATATTTTTAATTTTTTGATGGCACAGGTCCCTGCTCGGGCGCGAATTATCAAACAGTTTACTTCTTATAATTTTATTTTTTAGAGAGCTACGGTTCCGTCTCATAGCAGCTACATTTTAAGTATATATATATATATATATATATATATATATATATATTTATATATATATATATATATATATATATATATATATATATATATATATATAAATATATATATATATATATATATATATATATATATATATATAAATATATATATATATATATATATATATATATATATATATATATATATATATATATATATATATTTATATATAATACTATTAGGTCCGACCTAACGAAAAAGATCGATCCAACCTAATACACAAACTCATACATACACACATTAATTTGATTGACAGCATACAAATGTTAAACAGATGAACCTGAGTGTGTTCAGTGCAAAAAATGTGTTTGGATTCAAGAAAACATAGTGAAAAGTGATTTTTTCCATAATTTCATCATATTGCATCATCCATTTAGCATGTACTCAATATCGAAATCGTTGGTAATGTGTATTTTGTTGTTGCTGTGTACGGTGCGTTTCTTAAATCCCATTTTATTAATGGATGATCCAATACGATGAAATTATGGAAAAAATGGAACATCATTGAATTTTGGAAAAAACTATTTCTTCATTCTTTTACAACAAATAAATAAATGAATACTCGAAACCAAATAAATATTTCTAATGATCTTAAGCTATTAAAATTGAATCATTTCAATTAGTCATTCAAACACACCATATTTATTAAATAAACACCTTGTTTTTTTACATATTTTCCAAATAAACAAAACAAATTTGTTTTACTTTAATTATTTTTTCGGAAAGTTTAATTCAATGCAACGCATAACAGCACTCACACAACAACAATACTTTTCTGAATTATTCTTAAATAAACAATCCTTAATTCATATTGAATGATTTTCATTGATTTAGAAAAAAATGCCAACAACAAGACGATCAACTATAGGTCGACGTACGCATAATTCTACCTATAGATTTAATCAAAGGAGAGCGCACAGTGTAGAGGAACACTCAGAACAAAATCAAGTACAACAATTACGAAACGCAGGTCGTCATAGATCGGCAGATCCAAATCCATTAAATCCAGCATCGAGACGAACGACACGACTTTCACGTCATGCTGTGCAAGAGATGGAATATGCTGCTTTCGCTTACAATAGCGAAAATGATTATAGTAAACAAGCCAATATTGGTGGAATGACGGTGAGATGTCCACATTGTGATGCAGCCAAATTTCAAGGTGAAACGCCTGGCATGTGTTGTGCTAATGGCAAAGTGAGACTGCCAGCATTTGAATCTCCCCCGATCCACTTCATTCGTTCATTTTTGGAACGTCGCACACATCTAGGCATTTTCTGTCTCACGTTCAAGAATACAATGCGGCATTTCAAATGATTTATTTTGGTGCCACCAAAATTCTAAGAGACAATTTCATGTCGACGTTTAAGGTTATTAGTTCATGCGGAATACCATATGAAAAATGCGATCTGAGCAGCAATTTTTTTTATGTGTTCAAGAATTCTGACCCACCATCTAACATTTCACAAATATTACAGATTAAATGTCAGATTTATCATCGAACTGGTTCCTTATTGCCATATCCTGATGCTGATCATCAATTTTTGCAAATCTATTTTATCGGAGATGCAAATCGTGAATTGGATCGGCGTTGTACAATTGCTGCGCGTGCAAGGCGACAAATTGTTTCTGAACTTCAAACATCAGCACAATGAATTAATTCGATTGTTTTAAACCGCTCTCGATCGTATGCCATCTGATGATCACAGAATCGTTAGCAGGGCTGACAAAACGGACTTTGGAGAGCATGCGAGACGATTTAATGCACTAACAATTGATGAAGTGGCCATTGTAATTGTTGGAGACCAGTTTCAGCCTCGCCATATTGTGCTACATCGAAGAAATGAAGAATTACGGCGTGTTTCAGAGCTTCACCGCAGCTATGATGCATTACAATATCCATTATTGCACTGAAGAGGTGACGACGTCTATCATATCAATATACGAATGATAGATCCACGAACCGGTAAAATATATATGAATTCAATTTAATATGTATTTATCTCAAAAGAAAAAGACATGATTTTAATTTTCTCATAATGTATTCATCATAGGTCGTGACGTAAAAAAAGTTAGTGGGATGAATTATTATTCTTAAATTATTAAACTTTTCCACCAATACGCTGCTGACATGAATGCGAAAATTGAAGCAGAACGCCTTAATTACCTTCGATTCAATCAAGCCAAACTGCGATCGGAATAATACTTGGCCCTTGCGGTCAAATAAATATGAATTTGCCATGCATGATGGATGGAAAATGTTCAAAGCGGTATCCAAGAGCATTCATTTCGGATACAATTATAGGTGACGACGGATACCTGTTGTACCGACGTCGGTCACCGGAGGATAATGGCCATACAACAACAATTGAAATACGCAATCAAGACATTATTCGCGTTGATAATCGTTGGATTGTACCTTATTCTCCACTATTGTCAAAAATATTTCAGGCTCACATAAATGTTGAGTACTGTAATTCTGATAAAGTCGATTAAATACATTTGCAAATATGTGAATAAAGACAGTGATATGGCTGTTTTTGGAGTAGCTGGTGACAATAGCAATGATGAAGTCGCTCAATATCAAATGGGGCGCTACATTAGCACTAATGAAGCTCTTTGGAGAATTCATTCATTTCCAATTCATGAGCGATATCCTGCTGTTGTTTATTTGGCTGTTCATCTTGAAAATGGCCAGCGTGTGTATTTTACCGATGCAAATGTACAGAAGAGAGCAGCACAGCCACCAGCAACAACATTAACTGCATTCTTTCAATTGTGCGAAAGCGATGAATTTGCCAGAACGTTGCTGAATTCAGATGTAAAGCATTATTTCACTTGGACTGCAAAGAAATGGCAACGACGTAAAGAAGGAACACCTGTTGATGGCCATCCGGGTGTTTTTTTTGCAGATACCATGGGAAGATTATAAACAGTTCATCCAAACAATGCAGAATGTTATTATTTGCGGTTGTTGTTAGTAAATGTTGTTGGACCACATTCATTTCAACATTTGCGAAGAGTAAATGGTCATTTATGTGTAACGAATCGTGAAACATGTGAGCAATTAGGTTTGCTTGAAAATGATGCGCATTGGGTTTTAACGTTTCACGATGCATCGATTGCTTCTTCTCCACATTAAATACTCATGTTATATGCCATAATCATATCAACATGTTTTCCATCAAATCCACTTTAATTGGGGAATAAATACAAATATTTTTTGGCAGAAGACTATTTGATTCGAATACACAAGAAACGCTGATTTGCTGATTTCATTGGAAATGTATAATGAGGCATTGATAGCGATTGAAGATATGTGCCTTACGATTGCAAAAAAAGCATTAGGGCAATTAGGTTTGTCACCACCCAATCGTCCAATGCATGATTTATTTGATCGCGAATTGCAACGTGAACAACAGTATGATCCCAATGAATTGCAAACATTTGTGAATTTGAATGTTCCAAAATTAAATGACCATCAAAAACATGTCTATGATACCATCATGCAAGTTGTACAAAGTGACGTCGGTGGATTATATTTTTTGGATGCGCCGCAAAAGCATTGAAAAAATTGATTATATTCAATTGTGCCATGGTTTTCGCGGAAGATAAACTGTTGATCTGGGATTACATTTTTTCAATATATGGGAGTTTTTATCCTCTTTTGTTATCAAGTTTTCGAAAAGCTTTGAAAAAATTGATTATATATATACATTACATGGAATCTTCAAGGTGAAGTTCGTATTGAGAATAGTGAATTTTTGGTCACACTCAAAAATGTGTTGTATGTAGCTCCATTTCAGAATAATTTCATTTCTGTAAGCAGAGCGACTTGTAACGGCCTTATTGTTTATTTCGAGTGGTAATAAACAATTCAGAAGGGGTAACTGTAATGAAAGCAAACAAATAAAGTTGGTTTATATACATTCAAGAACAATCCAACTGAATGTTATTACGCGAATAATGAAAACAATAACGCCCTCGAGTGGCATAATCGGTTCGGACATTTAAATTTTGACAGCCTAAAAGAAATGTCGAGCAAAAGGCTAGTGCCCGGAATTGAGCTAAAAGTAATAGCGAATATCCAATGCGTTACAATTGCGAAAGGTAAAATTTGTGTTAAACCGTTTCCAAATACATCCGAAAATCACGCTCGCGAACTATTAGAAATTGTGCATACGGACATTTGCGACCCAATCAATAAAAATTTCGATTGGTGGATCGCGATATTTCGCAACATTTATCGAAGATAAGTCGCGATATATATTTCTTTATTTCATAAAAACTAAGGACGAAGTGTTTTCTGCATTTAAGGCATTCAAAGCAATGGCAGAGAAACAAATGAATTGCAAAATAAAAACATTGCGCAGCGATAACGGGGGCGAGTATATAAGTAATCGTTTTAAAGAATTCCTACAGGAAATCGGAATAGTGCGTCAATTGACGGTGCCGTACACAACACAACAAAACGGTGAGACAGAAGGGGCAAAAAGGACCCTTGTGGAAATGGCGAGATGCTTGCTCGTCCATAGCGCATAAAGTGAGCATTTTTGGGCGGAGGCAGTAGTGACAGCAGCGGACCTGCGCAATAGAGCTGCAACAAAAACACTCACTAATAAGGCGTGGACCGGTAGAAAGCCAAGCGTATCCCACTTAAAGAGATTCGGTTCCTTAGCTATAGCGATTGACAAAACGTAACGAGGAAAATTTAGGCCGAAGGGTAAGGAAGTGACCATGTTGGGTTCTTCCGATGAATCAATGGGGTATCGTTTGTACGATGCGGAGTCAAAAAGGGTGATTGTTAGCAGGGACGTCATAATCATGGAGGCCACGTATGCTCGGGCAGTGGCAGACGAAAACGATACAGTAACGTATGCTGGAGACTTGGTGGCTGAAATGCTCCCGCAAACATTACCAAAGCGGATGATAATATCATTGTACAGCCTAGCCGTGGGCGTGCTGCTAGAGGTAGACCGAAACTGGTTCGTACCGGTAGGCGTGGTCGTCCACGTAAGAAATGGCATGTTCTAAATGTATTTGAGGTAGACGACGTGCAAGTTCCACAAAGCGTGGCGGTGGCCATGAGTCGCAAGGATTCTAAGCAGTGGCAACAATCTATGCAGAAGGAGAATAAAGCGTTAATAAAAAGTCAGACGTGTACGCTAGTTGACTTACCAGCGGGTTAAAAACTCATCGGTTATAGGTGGGTCTACAACATAAAGAGGAATTCTGATGGCAGCATTCAACTATATAAGACACGTTTGGTTGCGAAAGGATGTAGTCAACAATACGGCGTTAATTTCATCGAAACATTTTCACCTGTGGTGAGGTACGCAACAATTCGTATACTACTTGCATTGGCGTACTAACATAAGTTACGCGAGTGGAATGGTAAGCTGCATGCAGTACTGAGGGGCATCGGTTTTAAACCGTGTGTTAGCGAACCATGTGTGTACACGATGAATAAAGGAGGTAATTTTAATATAATCGCAGTCTATGTTGATTACCTCATTTTAGCCAGCTCAAAACTAGACGACTTGAAACAGTTTAAAGGAAAAATGGCAGATGGATTTGACGTGGTCGACGGAGGGCAGCTAATGTACTTCCTGTGTAAGGAAATCAATCGCGAAGGCGTTACAGGCCCTATTACTATTTTCCAGCAGCAGTACATTGCGAATTTGTTGAAGCAGTATGGCATGGAAGAGTGCAGAAGCGTACCAACGCCACTTGTCGCAGGATTTCAAATTCAATGAGATGACAACAGCTGCAAAAACGTCAACATTACTGCGTACCAGTCACTCATCGGTGGGCTTATGTATTTAGCCATTTCAACGCGCCCTGATATACTACACTCAGTCAGCAAACTTCCTCAACGCACCACCGACCCTCATGTTGAGCATGAAGCTGGAGCGAAACATATTTTGCGCTACCTAAAAAGATAACTTGAAACTGCATTATCAAAAGACAGGTATATCAGGAAAGTATTTTGTGGATGCGGATTGGGGCGGCGATGCGATTGATAGAAAATCTTACACTGGGTGTGCATTCGTTGTTAGTAACACTCAGCAGCACTGTGGCCGAATATGTCCCCCTCTCAACATCAGCAAAAGAGACGATGTACATCAACAAGTTGCTGAACGAAATCGGGATTCCTTAAACGAAAGCCATGGTTTTGAATAGCAAGAATCAGAGTGCTCAATATCTAGCAAAAAATCAAGTTTACCGTGCCAGAAGTCAACATATTGATATAAATATGTATCATCACATTAGAGATTTGTATAAAAATAATGAATCGAGATAAATTATACTTGTAGTAATGAAATGCTTTCAGATATCCTAACGAAGTATTTGCAGAAACAGAAACATTGTAAATTTACTAGAGAAAAGGGATTACTCATATATTAGCTTTTTCATTATAAAAAAAATTTTCTTATAATTTGAAATATAATATCGTTGAGAATGAGTGTTAAAAGTAGAACTGTGTAGTGTAGTTCCTGCAACTCAATATATTTCCAGTGAGCATACTATGTACCTGCTTTTTATAATTATTCGCATATTTTGTTTCTCCTTCGAATAGACTATACGAGTAGATAGGCTTTAAGTATAACTGCTAGTTCACTACCCTTTCGACTCTTGTTGAATAAAGTACAGTGAATAAAATTACGTGCAATTTTTCATGGTTTATTTCCTTAAAACTGCGGTATCTCCTAACAATATACGAGTATATATATATATATATATATATATATATATATATATATATTATATATATATATATATATATATATATATATATATATATATATATATATATGAGGTGTGATTAAAAAATAACCGTAGTTTTCATCTTTTCGGGAGTTACGTATGTTCGATGTTCATGTTAAAATACATATACAACATGAAGGTGATAAAAAAAGAACCGTTATTGTGTGATCAAAAAATAAAGTATTTATTTATTCATCAACAACTATCTTGTCCCCTTTAAAGTAATTCCCCTCAGATATAATACACTTATGCCAGCATTTTTTCCAATCCTCTAAACACTTCTGAAACGCTTTTTTTGGTATCGCCTACAGCTCCTGTTTCGATTTTTCTTTTATCTCCTCAATCGTAGCAAAACGCTTTCCTTTCATCAGTGTCTTTAGTTTTGGAAAGAGGAAAATGTCAGCGGGGGCCAAGTCCGGTGAATACGGTGGTAGAGGCATAATAACGGTTTTGTTTTTGGCCAAAAACAGCTCCTGAGCGATGTCCATGCGACGTTGTTTTTGCTCAAAATTTAGCAATTTTATAACAATCTTCGTTTCATCATCAGCAACCTCTCTGATAGTGATTCGACGATTATCCAAACTCATTTTCTTCACTGCGTCAATGTTTTCATCGGTTGTTGACGTGCTCGGGCGACCAGGACGAGCATCGTCATTGACATCTTCTCGGCCTTCCTTAAACCGGTTATACCACAATTGAACTTGTGTTCTGCTCATAGTAGACCCGCCAAAGGCCACAGTCAACATTTCAAATGTCCTTGCGCATTTAATTTCATTTTTTACACAAAACTGATACAGTTTCTTTGATCCATTTTTTCGAATAGTACAAAATCGAAGAGCACACCAAAACACGACTAACCTTTTTACCTGTCAAAAACAAACTGACAATCCAAAATGGTTGGTATTGCCAACATATATAACAGACATGTCTATATACGAGTATATATATATATATATATATATATATATATATATATATATATATATATATATATATATATATATATATATATATATATATGTATATATATATATATATATATATATATATATATATATATATATATATATATATATATATATATATATTTGTATATGTATATGGATATGAATATGTATATGTATATATATATATATATATATATATATATATATATATATATATATATATATATATATATATATATATATATAAATAAATCCTAAAAAGTAACGGCTGTTATCTGATTGGGTTTTGGACGGAAGAAAGATCCCAGAACGCATAGACTGTGGAGTCTCAAAAGTATGACAAGACTTTCATATAGTCGTGCAGCCAACGCTTAAGCTGTCCTCTGAGCATACGCCAAAAATAATAATATTCAAATCTCAAATCGTCTAAAAGAGAGGTTGTAAAAAAGCACTTAACTTTAAATAGACTGGGTGAAATATGAAATGTACATAAGGTCGCATCTTAAGCAGTCCATACCCTCAAAGTTAGAGTAAGCAATAAACTCAGCTGTATATAATTTTACAAACTTGTTAAGCCACGAAAGTAGCTACCACGACATACTGCTAATTCGTGGATAATATACTCTAAAAGATGTTCACGTGAGTATACTGAAAAAACACCACACAGGAATCAATGGCAGAAGCAAAGATCCGCACCATATTTTGAAGGAAAAAGAAGAGTGTGACTTCGGGAATTATGTTATAAATAAATGTTTCTCCAAACCTTGCTATTCAAATATTCCAAAATATTCCTTATCCAACGATTAAGTGAAGGGAACTATTATAATCTATTAAAGTATTGCATCTGTTGCACATTGTAAATTCCATAATCCTCACTGGCCCCTTCCCTCAAGAATGGAAAATCTCTTAGGTGACTGTTATTCCAAAGACAGAGATTGACGCGCAGGACATTTATTTAAATTAACAGGCGTCCTGCCTTATGTACCCTATATAATTCTATAAAATATATTACCTTTGTTATGGTAAAAAAAACCCCATAAATGTACACGCCCAATTCAGTGCGCAAATAGCCAAGATTTTGGGCTCACTAAACCATACTGCATCCTATGATATATGTATCATCAGTAGTGACCTAAACCTAAGTCCCAAAAGAGTAAAATGGGTATACCTGTACCAAAATTCAGCAATTGTGGATAACCATTCTTCAAATTACAGAAGTTGGCGCCGTGCACAATTTAGTCAAACAAAAATACTTTGTCAACCTAAGTCAAAACAGCAATAATATTAAGACCCACACTACAACCTATACTGACCGAAAACTTCTCAGTACTACAAATCTCTCTCTCTCTCTCTCTGTGTCTCTCAGGAAGAGCATAGCCACCCCAAACTGTGTCTTTTGCGAGTACTATCAAAAAAATTGCCCAGCATGAATCAGAAACTTGTCAGGATAAAATCACTGATCAGAATGCCGTAGACGACTCTATTAAATCTGTATGAATGGTCACGATGCAGAATATTGTTAGAGTATAAAGTACTTTAATTAGTTTTTTAAACTATATGGCAACGCTTTGCTTTTCTTGTTCTTGACGTCTTGTAACATTCATTCTTAATTCTGCTATAATTCGCTGTTCCGTTCTTAAAACAAGCCCGTGTCGTTAAGAAATACAACTGCCATTGAATTCAATAAGCAATAAATTAAAAGTAATTTAAAACCACTGTGTACTTAATTTATTTAAATCTCTAATAGGTTATGGGCCCAGGCCACATAACGGGTGACATTTTTTTCGATAGTCGCGAAAAACGTGTATAAAAAGGTGAAAAACGTGTGTGGCAGAAGATGTCGTCGTTTGTTAGAATTGAGCCGCTTGGAGCGGACAATTACGACACTTGGAAGCTGCATATGAAAGCCATACTTATTAAAAATGATTTATGGCCATTTGTTGATGGAAGTAAGCCATACCCAACTGGTGGTGACACAGCGGCATGGAATAACGGTGACCAAAAGGCATGTGCAGAAATATTACTTGCAGTGAGTTCATCAGAGCTCGGGCAGATTTCTGAATGTACGACTTCGCACGAAATGTGGGAAAAACTAGCTGGAACATATTCTTCACATGGACCTGCAAGAAAGGCATCACTATTAAAGCGAGTAGCACTGGCCAAAATGCCAGCAAGTGGAAAAGTTCGCGAACACATCAACGACTTTTTTGATGCAGTAAACAAATTGAAAGAAATAAATGTTCCAATTGGTGATGATCTGTTGGCTATACTACTTTTGTACAGTCTACCCGATTCATTTGAAACTTTCCGTTGCGCATTGGAGACACGTGATGATTTGCCAAGTCCCGAAGTCCTTCGTGTGAAAATATTGGAAGAAGCCGAATCGCGCAAAGCAAAACAAGAAAAAGATGACGAAAGCGTGTTGTATGCAAATAAGAAGAAAAATTTCTGGAAAAAACCCAACGAAAAGAACACAAGCAACTGTCAAAGCGAAAATCCAAACGAATCAAAAGGAAAACAAAAGGGATGTTTTAAATGCGGCAAATTTGGTCATTTTGCTAGAAATTGCAAAACCAAAACAAAAAGCGAATGTAGTGCGAGAAATGCAGTCGAAAACATTAACTCTTTTCATTGTGCGGAAAACGCGTTAATATGCAAAAGTGAAACTCGATGGTGCTTAGATAGTGGCTGCACGTCGCATATGAGTGCTGATAGGGAAAATTTTGCAAATTTAGAAAAAACTGAAAAAGTGTTGAATTTGGCAAATAAAAACAATACAAAAATACAGGGTGTCGGTAAAATGCAAATGCTTGTAAACGTAAACGGTCGCGAAGATAAAATTGACTTAAATGAAGTAATGTTTGTTGAAGATTTACGCACAAATCTTTTATCGGTATCAAAAATTGTTGACAAAGGCTATGAGGTACGTTTTCGTCGTAATGAAGCTGATGTAATAAATAAAAACAACCAACTCGTTTGTCGCGCAGAAAGATCAGGAAATTTGTATTTCGTAAATGAAAGTCAGCAAAGTGCAAGCGCGGTCTGTACAAGTGAAATTGACGTTTGGCACCAAAAGATGGGTCATTTAAATGAAAAAGACTTGAAAGATTTATCAAAAAGCAATCTAGTGCATGGAATAAAAATAAACCCCAACCAAAATATGTCAGTCTGTGAAATCTGCATAAGCGAAAAACAAACACGTTTGAATTTTCCAAAACGAAATGAATGCAGAACAAGTGATGTGTTAGAAATCGTACACAGTGACGTGTGCGGACCAATGCGAAATGCATCAAATGGTGGCGCTAACTATTTTATAACTTTTATTGATGATAAATCGCGTTATTGTGAAGTGTTTTTCTTAAAGAAAAAGTCAGAAGCCTTCAGCGCATTTAAGCAGTATAAAAATGCAGTTGAAAATTTTACCGGCAAGCAAATAAAAAATCTTCAAACTGATAACGGTACTGAATATATAAACGGTGAATTTAGTGCTTATCTAAAAAAATACGGTATTAAAAGACGGTTAACAGCTCCACACACTCCCGAACAAAATGGGATCGCCGAGCGCAAAAACAGAACATTGGTCGAGATGGCCAGGTGCATGTTGCAGCAAGCTAATGCTCCAAAAAGTTTTTGGGCCGAAGCTATTAACACGGCGTGCTATATTCGAAATCGGTGTCCCACAAAAGCTCTTAACGGTGAAATTCCATATACAGTATGGACTAATAAAAAGCCCACAGTGATACATATGCAAGTGTTTGGTACAAAGGTATATGTTTTAGGCAAAAACAATAAAAGAGGAAAATTTGACTCGAAATCACAAGCACATATTTTTATCGGTTACTCTAATGAATCTAAAGCGTACAGATTATGGTCTCCGGAGAAGCGAAAAGTTGTTATAAGCCGCGACGTAGTTTTCGTCGATAAAAACGGGTTTAATGATGAAAAAAGTGGTGTTTTCGTGCAATGTAGTAGCGAACCGTGCGCGAAAATTCAAATCAAACAATTTGAAAATGACATTGTCAGTAAAAATTCTGATGAAGAATCAGAAGCTGAAGAAATTTGTGATAATCGAGGTGAGAGTGCACAACGTGGCAGAGGTCGACCAAAAATTATTCGAAGTGGTTCACGTGGAAGGCCTAAAAAGATATACAGCAGAGTACAGAGTAAAAACGAAAATATCAAAGGTGAGTCAGATACCTCCGATAATGAAAATGATCTTTTTGAAGAATGCGAAATGGCATTTTTGTCTGAATATCCTGAAACGATGGCAGATGCATTAAAAACTAGTTCTGCTGAATCATGGTACAAAGCGCTTGAGGATGAGTTTATAGCTCAACTAAAAAACAACACATGGGAGATAATAGAACGACCAAAATCGCGAAAAGTGATTGTATTTCGTACCAAAAATGATGGTACCCCTAACGGTAAGACTAAGGTGCGACTCGTAGCTAAATGGTTTGCACAACGTCCTGGTGAAGATTTTCAACACACTTTTTCACCGGTTGTTAGGTCAACATCAATTCGGCTGTTGTCGGCTCTTGCAGCAAAATTTGATTTGCAAATTCACCAAATGGATGTGGTGACAGCCTACCTAAACGGCGAGCTTGAAGAAAGCGTTCATATGGAAGTACCAGAGCATTTGATTGATATTCTGAAGAAAATTAAAGCTGGCAAACTAGTTGGATCAAGTAACAAAAAAGTCAGCGAGCATGTACGTAACACTGCAGAACGATGGTTGAAAACAATTAATAAATGTAAAGATCCAGTATGTTTATTAAAGAAGGCACTTTATGGCCTCAGACAATCAGGATTATCTTGGTATTTGAAATTAACTACAAAATTAAAGAGTTTAGGCTTAAACACAACAAAACAAGACCCATGTTTATTTGTAGACAATAATGATGGAGACATAATGCTATTAACAATCTACGTCGATGATTTGCTAATCGCGTCTAATAATAAACCACAAATTGAAATGCTAAAAACAGCTTTCACAAACGATTTTGAAATGAAAGATATGGGGAATGTAAATACTTGTCTGGGACTACAATTTCATCAAAATTTAGAAAAGCACGAAGTATTTCTGGTACAAAGCGAATACACCAAAAATATTCTAAAGCGTTTCGGTATGGAGGATTGTAAACCAGCACAAACACCAATAGAAGTTAATTTGAAGCTCACCAAACCAAGCGAGATAAACGAAGATGTGATGAAGCAGTACCCTTACCAGAGCCTTATTGGCGCATTAATGTACCTGGCAGTTCAAACACGTCCTGATATCGCGTACGCAGTCAATTCACTAAGTCAATTCAACTCAAATTATGGTGTCGAACATTGGAAAGCAGCAAAACGGATACTCAGATATCTTAAAGGTACATTGCACCATGGATTGCTGTACACAAAAAATGACTCGCATTTTTTCGGAGTAGTAGACGCTGATTGGGGTGCTGACATGGTTGACAGGCGTTCTTATTCTGGTTACGCTTTCTTGTTATCTGGAGCTGCTATTTGTTGGGAGGCACGTAAGCAACGTACGGTCGCACTTTCTAGTACAGAATCAGAGTATTTGGCTATGTCCGATGCTACCAAGGAGGCACTATACCTGAAATCAATTTTCGAGGAAATCGGTATACCATGTAACACTGTTGAGATGTATAATGATAACCAAAGTGCGCAGAAACTCATCGATAATTTTGGATATCATCAGCGAACAAAACATATAGACATACGCCACCATTTTATGCGAAATCATGTCAGCGAGGGCTCAATAAAAATATCTTACATGATGACAAATGAGATGCCAGCTGATATCTTAACAAAGGGAATAACCGTGGCTAAGCATAATTTTTGTTCAATGAATTTGGGGGTATCAATTAATAGAAATTTAAAAAAAAAAAATAATGTATTTACAATAAAAGCACTTTAAGTGGGGGTGTTAGAGTATAAAGTACTTTAATTAGTTTTTTAAACTATATGGCAACGCTTTGCTTTTCTTGTTCTTGACGTCTTGTAACATTCATTCTTAATTCTGCTATAATTCGCTGTTCCGTTCTTAAAACAAGCCCGTGTCGTTAAGAAATACAACTGCCATTGAATTCAATAAGCAATAAATTAAAAGTAATTTAAAACCACTGTGTACTTAATTTATTTAAATCTCTAATAAATATGATGTAGGATATGATTAGAAACCAATCCTTGTTGCGTTTTGTTCAAACCATGAGCTCAATTAAATTATGTCATTGGAATGGCAACAGCTTACTTAACACTATTTGAAATTAATGCATTTCCTTACATTCACCAAAAAAAAAATATATATCTATATTTCAGAGATTAATGTTACTAAAAAAATTGTTTCAGAATACCCTATTACAACATCCATGTTACAAAACATCTTCAAGGAAAATTTTGTGGAGTCAGCGGTATTATTATAGATCCTACAGTCTTCGACTATCACTCGTGATCAAATCGTTTTTGTTAAGACCGGTACTGAGAGTTCTTTACTCAAATAAAATAACTTTATTACTTTTTCTTTACTTCCTCTCTTCTCTCCGAATACCTTGAAAACACATTTTCGGTCGCGCGGATACACTCATTATAATCAGAATGCCCCCTGGGCACAACCGGTTTTCCGCATTAGCAGACAATCATACAGCTAAAAAAACGTTTGGCTTCGGCACCACTACTTGACGATTCCCCAGAGCTACTTGAAACACGATTAAACAACCATAAGTTTGTTGTTGTTGCCTCCACTATTGATAGTAAGCCACTAAAAAATTTCTTTTGTTTTTCTATACGCAAATCATTGAAATTAATCAGTAAAGAAATTTTAACTATCTCGGAACTTCGCGATGGTAATTTGCTTCTTTTAGTGAAAAGTGTAGAAGTTGCAAAGAAGTTTATTGCCGCTAAAGAACTCCATGGAATATTTCCAATAAAATGCTTCTTCCACGTATCATTAAATAGCACTAAGGGTACAGTGTATGCTCCATGCCTCAACTAAGTTGCAGAAGATGAAATAGTGAATGAACTTTCATCCCAAGGTGTTATTTCGGTATACAAATTTAATAAAATTATTGACGGTAAGCCACATCCAAGTGGTGTAGTTTTGTTGACTTTCGATCGCTACCAACTCCCAACAAAAATATATATTTCATGGTACGCTGCGAGGGTTCGAGAATACATCCCCAATCCAATGCGATGCAAATCTTGCCAAATATTGGGACACACAGCTAAATATTGCAGAAATGCACCTGCTTGCGTTACCTGTAATTTTCCCCCGTACAACAATACCGGCTGCTCTCGCACTCTCTGTGCAAACTGTCTTGAAAACCACCCGGCGTCTTCAAAAGAATTCACTAAATTCCAACAGCAAAGAGAAGTTTTGAAAATCCAAATTAAAAACAAGTACAGTATGCGTGAAGCAAAAGAGTTCTACAAAATACAACACAATCCCGATCCCTCACCGAATAGCTATGCGGCTAGTCTCTCCGACTCAACCAAAGCAACACAAAAAACTAAAATCAACAATCAAAACTATATAAATGAAACAAAAACACAAACTAACAACGAAAACAAATTAACAGAACAAAATCAAAGAAACACCAGCAACACGCCAATATCAAACAATTCCTCGCAAACTATCTCTCCTATTTAACACAGTGAGAAGACCATTGCAGCAATCATCGATAACTCTCAAAAAACTGTTTCTTCTTTGAAACCCACTTACACGCTAAATAATACACACTCTTCTCTTCCTTCTCACAACTCTCCTACCTACTCTAATATTACACTGTTCAAGTTGTAAAATGGTACAAACGTGAAAACCATATGGTTGTGTTTGGATGAGCCCCCTGAGTACTAATCCATCGATGAAAGTGCCAACTTGGCTCATTGGGAAAATTTTATGGCGTTTTGTTTGAATTTCGGTCAATTAGTGAATTTTTTACCATTTAAGCCCATTTAAGTCGCTATTCCTGTATTCAAAATTTCTTTCGTTATTTTTATACGGCTCGCAATTACTAGTTCTACCATTAGAACTCACATTTCAACTGAGAAAATCAAATTTTTTAGCCTATTTTCATGATTTTTGCCCATTTTTCATCGATTTTCCCCATTTATTGCTGTTTTTATGCGCTTTTTTGAAATTCTTGGGCAAACTTATCGATATAATTATTACCGATTTTCATTTTTACAATGTTGTGACATCCCTAGCATTATACAAATGGAATGCAACAATGTACATATGTAATAAGTAGTCATAATTGTTATTAAAATATACAACGCTGTAAAATAAAATTAGATAAGTTGAAAATAAAATTAGATAAGTACTACACACACGAAGTTGATCAGATAAAGAAGCACCTAAAACATTCAGGAAACCCAAAAAGCTAAAAAGTGAGTAAAGAATGGATGAATGCATTAAAAACTTCGATCGTTATTGTTATATGTGCGGAAAATGGACCACTATGAAGAAAACAATTACTGATGAAATTGCAACAATGACCACGAAAAAAACATGTGCTACGTATGTAAAAATTATGTTGTGGGTATGAACAGAAGAAAGGCGATGCAATATATTTACCAAAGTGTTCCGTCAGCTCAAACGACTCTTCCCCATTCTCCGTCAGTGCCAATCCCAAGAAAACCGAGTCCAACCGAAGAATACAACACATCATCTTTTTTTTCCCAGCCTGAATCGAATTTTTCTTTGTATCAGCCATCAAACATTACACAACCATGCCAACACATTGAAGTTACACAACAGCGCTTGAACATAATGTCACGACAACTAAAGTTGTCACAAAATAAAACCATAATTCTTGCTCAACATCTTAAAGCTGTAAACATCCTGGCACCAGAAGTTAAAGTGTACGGTTCGCGTGGCCGACAGCATGAATTTATACCGTTTTTCACTCGTAACGAAAACAATTCATTTGCGTACTGTAATGATATCAATGGTTTGATGTCGGCCATGAATTACACGTACAATGCGGAAAAATGGCGCTTGTTCATCGATGGATCGAAGAGCAGTCTCAAGGCTGTGCTTGCTGTGAATACAAAGGAAACGTATGATTCGATGAAACTAATCTTGAATTCTGTGAAATACCATGAACATTGTTGGAAAATATGCGCTGATTAGAAAGTGGTTGCACTTATCTGTGGCCTTCAAACTGGTTACACTAAAAATATGTGCTACTTGTGTACGTGGGATTCGCGATATACACCACAGTATCAAAAACGAGATTGGTTACCGAGAACAAATCGTCTAATTGGACATCAGAACGTTATCCACGAGGAGTTGGTGCCGATGGATAAGGTATTGCTGCCACCATTGCACATTAAACTTGGTGTAGTGAAGAATTTCATCAAAGCGTTACTGGTGCGTGGAAATAGATTGGCGTTTGAACGATTGCAGTACATCTTTCCACGCTTGACTGAAGCGAAAATTAAAGCAGGTAAATAAATATTTGGCATTCTTTTTCCGCCAAACGAAGATGAAGCATTCTTAAAAGTTTTTATATAAAATCATATATTGAATTCAGGTGTGTTGAATGGCCCAGACATTCGCAAACTGATGAAGGATGAATACTTCAACAATGTCCTTCAAGAGACGGAACTCATCGCTTGGGATAGCCTGAAAGCAGTGATCGAAAAAGTTCTCGGCATTCATCGGGTGGACAATTGGCGTGCCATTGTTGAAGATATGCTGCAATCTTTCGAAAACATCGGTGTTCGAATGTCGTTGAAAGTGCATTTCATGCATCACCACCACGATCACTTTGAGCGTCAGTTGCCGTCTAAATCAGACGAGCATGGTGAACGTTTCCACCAGGTATCAGCACAGTTGGAACACTGGTACAGTGGAAAAAAATTAGATTCACTTTTGGCAGATCTTTGCTGGAATTTGTTAATGGAATTGGAGGATAACGAATGATATTCCATTGAATAATTCTATATTTCAATTGCCAATTTAAATTTAATTACATTAATACGGAGAAACACGCATTTCCATTCATTTTTATACCGAAAAAATGTATTCAAAAAATTTATTTAAATCAATAAAAAACGCGAAAATCATCCGAAAAAGCGTAAAAAGGATGGTTTCTGTATTTAAAAAGTGTGTTGAGTTGCTTGAAATGGCAATAATATTGCATAGTATATTGTAAAAATGAAAATCGGTAAGAATTATATCGATAAGTTTGCCCAAGAATTTCAAAAAAGCGCATAAAAACAGCAATAAATGGGGAAAATCGATGATAAATGGGCAAAAATCATGAAAATAGGCTAAAAAATTTGATTTTCTCAGTTGAAATGTGCGTTCTAATGGTAGAACTAGTAATTGCGAGCCGTATAAAAATAACGAAAGAAATTTTGAATACAGGAATAGCGACTTAAATGGGCTTAAATGGTAAAAAATTCACTAATTGACCGAAATTCAAACAAAACGCCATAAAATTTTCCCAATGAGCCAAATTGGCACTTTCATCGATGGATTAGTACTCAGGGGGCTCATCCAAACACAACCATATGGTTTTCACGTTTGTACCAGAAATTTCGTGTCAAAAACTTGAACAGTGTTATCAATACAAAGCTTCCAAACATACAAGATAAAGACTCTGCAATATCTGACTAAATTACACCCTACTTTCATTATGACTATTAAAATATTGCAATGGAACATAAAAGGTTTTATAAACAACTACAATGAACTACATTTGATCATAAAAGCTATTTCTCCTGATATCATTGCACTTCAAGAAACGCACTTCCCTTACGGAAAAGATAATCTAATCACCCCTAAACAATATATTGGATATTTCCACAACCTTTCTACAAACCTCTCATCTAAACAAGGAGTCGGGATTCTAATCAAGAAGCATATTCCGCATAAATTACTTAATGTACAATCTCCATTAGCATCGTTAGCATTAGAAATCAAATACGGACTTACTTTCACAATAATAAATACCTATATCCCCCCTCAACAAAACTTTTTAGTTCAGGATTTTGATTCTTTACTAGGTTATGCCCCATCACATTATATCTTATCTGGCGATTTCAACTCTTGGAGTCCCCTCTGGGGCTCCCCTCAAGCCAATCATAGAGGCAAAATCTTAGAGGATTTTATTCTTGCCCGCAATCTCATCGTTTTAAATGATGGGTCCCCCATTCATTTTTCATATCCAACCTCAATCCTGAAAGAATCATTCCCAAGCACAATTTCAAAACTGATTTAGCTAGTTGGACTGCATTTCAGAGCGCTTGCGCCTGTAGATTTTAATGTATCTCCCCATCCTATAATATTAACCAAGAAGCAGCTAAATTTTCCAAAGCAATTCGGTTTGCTGCCAACGTATCAATTCCACAAACTAAAAGTTTCTTTGTCAAAAAATCTGTACCATGGTGGAATAGTAATTTAAAATGATTAAGGGAAAAAGAATATCTACCTGGCTTGATTATAAGCACTACAGAATCGATACTAACTTAGCTCTGTACAAAAAAGCAAATGCAATATTTAGAAGAACTGTTAGAAAAGCTAAAGCCAAATCTCTTGAAAAACTTATATCTCAAATCACTCCCAAATCCAGTATCAAACAAATATGGTCCGACATTCGAGTTCTTGTTGGTGGCAGCAAATCAACCACACTTCGTATCTTAACTGTTGGAGATTCTCATTTGACTTCTTCTTTTGAATGGCAAATACCTTCGCTAATAATTGGTCTGAACTCTCTAGCGACGCCAACTTTTCTGAAAAATTCATCCCTGAGAAAAGATTTTTCCTACATACGGAATATAAACCCATTCACCTATCACTGACAGCAAATAAAATTGAGTAATATATATTTCCATTACCGAACTCGAAACTGCGCTACAGTCAGTAAAAGGAAAAACTCCAGGTTTAGATCACATATCCCACCCGATGTTAAATAATCTACCTGCCTCTGCCAAAAAAATATTACTAGTTTTATACAATACAATTTTAGACTACGGCATCCTTCCACAAACTTGGCGCACAGCTGAAATAAGTAGCTATTGACCCATATCTCTTTTGCCTTGTATCGGGAAGATCCTGGAAAAAATAATTGCTAAAAGATTATTATGGTATATAACCACTAACAATTTTATCAGCTCCAAACAAGTAGCTTTTAAAAAGAGGCAGGGCACAATTGATGCTCTCCGCCATCTCGAGCATTTCGTGTCAACTGCCCTTTCGAATAAAAGTCATGTGTCTGTACTGGCCACTGATTTGAAAGAGCATTCGATCGCATTGGTGTTCAGGTTGTCCTTCAACAGCTATCGACTTGGAAGATTGGTCCAAAGATCTTTGCTTTTGTAAAGGCCTTCCTGACCCATCGCAGGTTTCGGGTGAGAGTTAACCAAAAATTTTCAAATACTCGGTCTCTCGATAATGGGATACCACAAGGATCTCCTTTGTCTGTTGTTTTATTTATAGCAGCTTTTCACCAAATCAGTAAAATAGTAGCCGATTATAAAAATATTAAATACTCTATATACGCGGATGATGTTATCTTCTTTACTAATAACAATTCTAACAATGATGTTAGATTTATTTTTTCTAAAATTTTGTATGCTTTTGATAAATGGTGTACTCGGTCTGGTGGCCGACTCTCTATAAACAAATGTAAACAAATTCACTTTTGTAAAAAAAGAAAATGTAAAATGCGCTCAAAGCAACTTAAAGCAGCTATATGCACCCTACCGCGCAGCTATTCGAAGAGCCACGTCGCCGACAAAAAATATCTTAGCCGAAGCTGATTAACCTTATATTATGGAGCAAGTACGTGCATCAACTTTTCACTTTATGCCAAATTTATTTAACGCCAGAAATGCAACGCTTCTCAAAGAAATCCGCAGCTGTATTGAGGTAGCTAAATGTCTTATACGTGACACAGCTCCTCGGCTAATCAAGCAGAAAAAAGACCCTCCTTGGCATCTCAAAGACCCATCATTTGTCCTAGATCTGATTTCGTACTCTAAATCCACCACAAATCCTGAAGACTACCGACAACTTTTTGCAGAACATACATGCAGATACAGTAATAAGAACTGGACCCTTTTATTTACTGACGGCTCAAAACAAACCGAATGCACTACCTTCGCGGTAGTATCCTCTACCGGAATAGTAATATCCACTGGCCTTATTCAAGATCATTGTTCAATCTTCACAGCCGAAATTTTGGCAATAAAAATAGCCACAGACTATGCTCGTTTGAACAACGGCAGATTTCTGATATGCTCTGATAGCAAATCTTCCATAGAGGCGATTCGAAATATAAGCAATGAGGGCATCCTTGCTTTAGATATAAGAGAAGCATGCATACGAGGGCGGATTGTTATTGAAGCTACCTTGCGCTAGATGACAGCAGAAACACAAAAACTTTTTTTTTTTAGAAATTGCGATCTGTCAAACATCAGCTGTTAAAATTTCACCCAAATTCATCGATTAGTTTAATTGTTGTACGAGTAGTCGTTTGAAGTAAGCAACTTTTGTGTTTCTTGAAAAATGGAGAAAAGCGAATTTCGTGCAGTGATTAAACACTATTATTTGAAAGGGAAAACGGTGAAAGAGACAAAAGAAAAGGTCGATAAACATTACGGTGAGTCTGCTCAGTCAGATTACATGGTAAAATATTGAATTGCTGAATTCAAACGCGGCCGAACAAGCACTGCAACAATACCATCAACAGGAAGGCCAATAGAGGTGGTTACTGAAGAAAATATCAACAAAATCCTCGATATCGAATGATCGCCGAGTCAAGTTGCGTGAGATTGTTGAAATGGTAAACATA
Organism: Clusia tigrina; assembly: GCA_920105625.2. NCBI lineage: Eukaryota > Metazoa > Arthropoda > Insecta > Diptera > Clusiidae > Clusia > Clusia tigrina. Next base: position 304,782,629 of record OV050030.1, read on the forward strand.
TCATATGAACGTGTGTTCAACATTTTGCATAAACATTTGCATATGAAAAGCTATCGGCAAGATGGGTGCCGCGTTTGCTCAGTGTCGAACAAAAACGAGTTCGACAGACCACTTCACAGCGGTGTTTGGACATGATAAAGCGTAATCCTGTTGATTTTTGGCGTCGATTAATAACTGTTGATGAAACGTGGGTCCACCACTATACAACTGAAACCAAAAATCAATCGAAACAATGGGTGGAAGCTGGTGGAAATGCTCCGAAGAAGGCGAAGGCAGTGAAATCGGCTGGCAAGGTTATGGCCACTGTATTTTGGGATGCACACGGAATATTGCTCATCGATTATCTTGAAAAAGGATCCACAATCACAGGAGAGTATTATCGTGCATTATTGGATCAATTGATTAATGCAATCAAGGAAAAACGACCACATTTAAAGAAGAAAAAAAATGCTCTTTCTTCAAGACAACGCACCGGTTCACACAGCATTAGATACGATGCTTAAATTACGTGAAATACACTTCGAATTGGTTAATCATCCACCTTATAGTCCAGATTTAGCTCCTAGTGACTTTTTCTTGTTTCCAAACTTGAAAAAATGGCTCGCAGGAAAAAGATTTATCTCAAACGAAAAAGTGATTACCGAAACTAACGCGTATTTCGAGGGGTTCCCGAAATCGTATTATTCAGATGGTATAAAAAAGTTGGAATATCGTCTTACTAAGTGTGTCGAAGTAAAAGGAGACTATGTTGAGAAATAAATGGTTTTTGAAAAAAAAAATGTTTTTTTCCTACTTAGGAAGCTTCAATATCAATCCGCCCTCGTAAAATGCGCTAATAAATTAAAAATCATGTGGGTACCCAGCCATGTTGGGATTGACGGCAACGAATTCGCTGATTCAACCACTGTCACAGCATCCCCTATTATACTTCCCTACACGAGAAAATACGGATATGCGTAAATTAATTGAGAAATCCTTGTATATACGAAAAATGGAAGAGTGGAACAACTATACACATAATTATAAATCGTATAATCGACAAGGAATCAAACCCATCATGCACCTTGAAGCAAAAAAAAATGTTTGTTCGACTTCGGTTGGGACATGCCTCATTTTCGCTCGAACACTTACTGCGTCGGGAACCAGCGCAAAATTGTGATTATAGCACCGGACGCAGAGCTTCAATAACTCATTTATTGAACGAATGCAGAGCTGTCAGTGCAATTAGAAGAAATGTATTTGGTACGGAAGTCCCTAGTAATCTTTTAAAAAATGTGACTCTAGATAGTATAAAATCAATAGAAACCTTTTTAAATTGTATAACTTAAACAAAAAATAAAATTTTAAATGAAATAGATTTAGATCGAGGCGAACGCCCTGGCAGCCAGTACTCATTAATTGTATTTATTGTAATAATTAATTTATTAGAATAAAGTGTAATAATAATAATAATAATAATAATAATATAAATCCTAGAATAAAACATCATATTCTAAATAGTTTCAGTAAAGTTTATTTATATGCAATATTGAGTATGTAAAAACCGGCCTAAATAAAGGGTGTCCCAACAAGAACGCAATATTTAAATCTGGCAACATTCGAAGTATCATTGTTTTGAACAATTGTTATTGTTTGCTAGTAGAAGGTACGAGGTTAGTAAAAATGGAGCACTACACGAAAGAACAACGCATTCTCATTGTGAAATTGTTTTACCAAAATGGTGAAAGTTTTGCGGCTACAGTTCGCAAATTGCGATCAATTTGGGGTCAGAATAATGCTCCAAAAGAGTCAACTGTAAAGAGATTAATGGATAAATTTGCCGAAACTGGGTATGTTAGTGATGTAAAGACAACAACGCGCCATCGACCAGGTCGATCGACCAAAAATGTCGCAGCTGTACGTGATGATGTCGCTCAAACTCCATCCACCTCAATTCGACACCGAGCTCAGCAAATTGGTGTCTCTAAATCCACTATGCAGCGAATTTTGACGAAAGATTTGCATCTTCATGCATACAAAGTTCAATTGACTCAGGAACTGAAGCCACCTGACCATGGACAGCGAAGGGAGTTCGTTAATTGGGTATTGGAGAGACAACATGAAAATGCTGATTTTGCCGCTAAAATCATCTTCAGTGACGAGGCCCATTTCCATCTTGATGGCTTCGTCAATAGGCAGAATTGTCGCATTTGGGGTGAAGAAAATCCTCGAGTGATTCACGAGAAGCAAATGCATCCTCAACGTGTCACTGTGTGGTGTGGTTTTTGGGCTGGAGGAATCATTGGACCTTTTTTTTATGAAAATGAGGCAGGTCAAGCGCAAACAATCAATGGTGTTCGGTATCGTGAAATGATAACCAGTTTTTTCTTGCCTCGAATTGAAGAAATGAATGTGGAGGGCATGTGGTTCCAACAAGACGGCGCCACATGTCATACAGCCAGAGAAACAATTCAATTCAATTTATTTAAAATTTAAAAATTGCGCTCTTGTTGGAACACCCTTTACAATATAACCCAGGGGTGTCCAAACTTTTAGCCTCAAGGGCCAGATTGGGATTTAATCTACTTCCTGAGGGCCACTTGAATATGTGAGTGAACAAATTTTATGAGGATGAAGGCAGCTTTAAATTTTATTTTTTACAGTTAATTTCAGTAAATTATTGCATGCAACTTTTAATGCGAATGATGGAACTCTGTTTTGTGCTCAAGAATTTGTTTAAAGTTATAAATCTGAAACACCAATTATAAGCAATGATTGCAAATGATTATCCGAAAAATTTGCCCTGTACGTGATTTCAGATATTTCATCCTAGAAAAAGTTTGTTCGCACATATAGGTAGTCCCAAACATAGAAATAAATTTACAAACAAATTGCTTTAAATTTAGGAACTCTTTAGTATTCAAAAATTTAAAAAAATTGACCAAGTTTCCTTCCTTATATTCATCCTTGATTTGATCGTTAGCATGAAGATCAATAATTACTATTTGAAACTCACTTGAAACACCGGCAAAGTTGCAATCAAATGGATTTTGAAACAACCGAATTTCATTTGAATTCATGTCAAAATCGTTTTTGAAATTCTTGTTTTAAATCTGCGATGACTTTTACTGCAAATCTGGTCGGAAATTGCTCGTCAGTTTCTGTATTCAATTCTTCACAGCACGGGAAATTGGTAAAATTACATTCATTTATCTGACTTTTGAGCAATATAAGTTTTGCCCTGAATGATGAAATTTGCTCGAAAAATCACAAATTTAGTTGTTTTTACCTTGGAACTTTAAGTTCAAGTTGTTCACGTGTGACACAACATCTGCAAAAAAAAAGCCAACTTCGGGAGCCACTCGCCATCCAATAAAAGTAGTTCGAGGCGAGTTTCCCCCACAAGAAATAATTTAATTTAATTTCTAAGCTTAAAGAACTGCAATAGCACTTTTCCGCAGCTAAGCAATCGAATTGCTGTATAATACAACAAATCGACGAAATTCAATTTGTTTGAAAAAATATCGAAATTTATGATGATTGGGTGCATGTGATCGAATAAAATTTACAACGGAAACAAATGGTTTCAAAAAGCAGCTCATATCGACAGGTTTTATACATAGTGCTTGTTGATGGATAATACACTGCAGAAAAAAGCTCGAACGCTCCTTCACCTTCACAAGATTTTCTAATTTTCCCAACCACACCGATGTTCGCACCAGATATGTTTCTTCTTCAATCATTTGTCACACCCTGCAATCGATTCCAGTCCAAGTAATACTTTGTCGACATTTTTTGTAGTTCTATGAATAAATATATCTTCTCCAGTTGAAATGCTGTGCATGGTGTTAACGGAGGCTAATTCTTGTGTGGCATCAAGTCCAAGTAGAACAACAAGTGGAAGGACTCTTAGCAAATGCCATAATACGGCCGACGGAGGCCCCATATAAATCGCCGGTGTGGATAGTAAAAAAGAAATCTCTCAGTGCCTATCATGTCAAGTATAGACTTGTAGTGGATTACAGGAAATTGAATTCTGTAACAATATCCGACCGATTACCAATTCCGGACATGAATGAAACTATTTCTAGGTTAGGTAAATAAAAGGTGTTCTCCGTTATAGATCTGCAGAAAGGTTTTCACCAAATTTCGCTCAAGAAGAGTGATATAGAGAAAACTGCTTTCTCGGTTAGCAATGGGAAGTTTGAATTCACTAGGCTGCCACTCGGTCTTAAGAATACTCCAGCCATATTCCAGAGAACCTTAGATGATATCTTACATGATCACATTGATAAGTTTTGCTTCGTTTATATAGATGATATTATCATCTTTAGTGAAGACGAAGAGACTCACCCGAGACCCTTGCTAATAGCAACCTGAAGGAGCAGCTGGAAAATTGTGTTTTTTTAAAGATAAGGTGGCGTATCTTGGGTTCATAGTATCCGAAAACGGCATCAAAACAAATCCAGAAAAGGTGAGGGCGGTAGTAAACTTTCCGATGCCAGCAAATCTCAAAGAGTTACGATCATTCCTTGGCCTATCCTGCTATTATCGCCGTTTCATCCAGAACTATGCGTCGATAAATCGACATCTGACAGTTGTGTAAGGGGGGAGAATGAACGTGCTGCTAAGAATACGTCATAGAAAAAGGCTATAACGCTCAATGAAGAGGCAAGGGCAGCTGTCAACAAAATTAAGTAATGTAAGGCTTCGCTGGTTGTGTTGGGCTACCTTGATTCTACGAAACAATTTCATCTAACTACAGATGCGTCTAACCAGGCCGATTCCCTTTATTTCGCGATCCTTAAACAAAGCCGAGGAGCTATATGCTACTAATAAAAACGAGTTGCTAGCCATTATCTAGGCATTAAATTCACTCCGAAACTATTTATATGGCAAATCGGAAAGTGTAGTTTACACCGATTATCATCCTCTAACATAATCTATAAGCGTTTGAATTACAACACCAAGATGAAGCGGTGGAGGTCTATACTCGAGGAGTATAACTATTAAATCAGTTACGAACCTGACAAAGCAAATGTAGTGGCAGATGCCTTGTTAAGCAACCCTCAGGCAGTTAACATGGTTTCTGGACAAGCCATTTCTAATTCTGCCCGACTAACCTTTATTCCCACAGCTAAAACCCCTATTAATTCGTTGAAAAAAAAAACTATTCTCTGGAACAGGAACAACGATGCCTACAGCTTTCATATACCATTTCCTACTTACCACAGGCACCACATTTCAAAAAATCAATTCTCAAATGATGATATCAAAAATATCCTTACTAAAAAGTAGATGCTAAGAGGCGGAGCTGTAGAACCCTAATAAATAAAATTATCAAAATCTGAAAGAAAAGTGTTTGATAATTTCCATATACATATACATAAACATATACATACGAGTATACATATATATCTAAATATACATATACAATACAATACATATACCAATATAGAATTTAATGTATATATATATATATATATATATATATATATATATATCTATATATATATACATATATATATATATATATATATATATATATATATATATATATATATATATATATATATATATATATATATATATATATATATATATATATATTTTTTTTTTTTTTTTTTTCAGGATATTTTTTAATCGGTTCAACAAATAAAAAAAGTACAAAAAAGATTATAATCCAATCAACAATATCAAAGTTAAGTCACTCGCCAGTCCCAAGCACAGCTTTCTCTATCGCGTTGCGACCATCGACTGACTGCCTTTCATTCGCCAGAATATTCGGTTCTCCTTCATCATCGTAGTGGCTTCCCCTGTAACGGTTGGTTCTTCGTCATCTTCAGGACCTAAACCGCACCATGGTTTCGTGTGATTGCTTGACATGACCCAACTATATCGCCTACGGGTTCAAGGCACATCCGGAAGATCTTCTACGATGTATCTATCCAAGTCCAGCACATTTGTCACCACATATGGCCCTTTTCACAACGGTTCGAGCTTATACGACTGACCTGTAGCCGTTGATACATGATCAATAACAACGAACTCACCTTCTTCATAGTGTTTTGGTCGTTGATGCTTAGCGTCGTATCGTAACTTCCACTTACGTTTGTGCTCTTTAATATTCTCTGCAGCTTCTTGTTGACGAAAATTCTCGTTCGCCGAGTCTGTTTGGTGTTCGTCCTGAATTGCATGAATGATTCGGTTCTGACTTACATCCCTTAAATTGTAATTGAATATCAATTCGTTGGGACTGAATTTGGTAGTGGAATTGCGTGCGAATTAATACACCACTGTAAATTGGTTAACGCTGAATCCCAATCTCTGTCATTCTCCGTACAACATTCAAGAGACGCCAATACAGTTTTGTTAACCCGGTCAGCCTGACCATTGGCTCTGGGTGCTCTTACCGCTATTTCGATATACTGTATACCATACATATCCATACAAACTTCGAATTCCTTAGATGTATATGCTGAACCCCTATATGCTATTACCCGAAGAGGTAGGCCAAATATTCCCATTACCTCTCGAAGAGTTGCTATCACCGGCAAAGTCTTGGTATTCCACAATGATTTCACCACAACATATTTGCTAAAAAAGCACACCACTACAAGAATGTAAGCGTTACCGCGGTTATTGCGGGGAAACGGCCCCAAATGGTCCAAATTCATACTCCTGAATGGAATCGGAAGTACATCGATTATGTGGAGTTGTCCTTCGGCCTTATCTCCTTTGGCCTTATTCCAACAGCAGTCTGGACAAGCATCAATGTAGGATTTGATGTACCGACTCATGCGTGGAAACCAAAAATCCCTTGCGATTCGTTCTAAGGTCTTTTCTACCCCGAAATGGCCCGCATCGTCATGGCATGATTTTACAATTCGCCATCTAACTGACTGTAGTATAACCAGCTTCTTACCTTCTGATACAACCGTCCTCCTTGAATTACATAGTAATTTTTAATCTGCTTCTTGACATGTGCATCTCTTCTATTTAGCACCTTTACAATTTCTTTCAGCTTTGGATCCTGCAATTGCATAGACATGAGCCAATCCGAATCAGTAGTTAACATAATGTGAAGCATTGATTCCGCTACTGTCTCGGCTTCGCTTGGTGGTAGGGACGGCGCTCGGCTCATACCATATAGATGTCCCATTTTCGCACCTGGTTTATGCACACACTCTAAGTCAAACTCCTGAAGCCGTAACCACCATTTAGCTATTCGTGATGGAAGGGGTGATGTTGCCTTAGTTCTTACCACTGCATTACAATTTGTCACTATCCGGAAATGTGTTACCAGCAAATATAACCTAAATCGTTGCGAGTTCATGGCTTGCATACCTGCTTTCAGCTTCACTGCATTGACGGCTATAGAAAAACACAGGTTTCCAATTATCACCTTCGCACTGCAGCAAAATGCCTGATAACCCCACTGCGTTTGCATCTGTATGCATTTCATGCTGCTTATTTGTCTCAAATAGAGTTAACAGTGGTCTGCTGGTTATAGCTGCTTTTAAAGTTGCAAATGCATCTCCTCTTTCTCCAGCCACTGGTAAGACAATTTTTCGTTAACAAGTGGGTAAGTGGGTGTGCAATGTGGCTGTAGTCCTTTAAAAATTTTCTGAAAAATCCGGTTACCCCAAGAAACTGTCTCACTGTAGTTACGTTTGCAGGCGTCGAAAATTTCTGGATGCATCTGATTTTTACATTGCCTGGTCGGATGCCCTCACAGCTCACTTAGTGGCCAAGAAAATCTACTACCCTGCTCAAAAAGAAACATTTTGATGGTCGCAATGTTAGTCCCGCCTGTTTGACAGATTCCAAAAATTCTCGCAAAACTTTTAGCCCCTTGTGCACTGATCGTGTGGCAATAATAACCTCGGTCACATAACTCACGATATGCATTCTATTTTCCAATGGTTTGATTACATTGATTACCATCTCCTGGAACCACATTGGAACATTTATCAAACCGAAGGGCATGACAACCCCTCATGCGTCAAAAATGCTGTGAACTTTTTACTTCTTCTAATGGGATCTGATAGTATCCTGCCGTCATATCTAATGTGGTAAAGAAGCTGTTACTTGCAAATCGTGATAGCTGTTCTAGACTACCCAGTGTTGCATTTGTAGTTTCCGTAATACCATTACTATATCGCAGCGTCGTTTTCGTATTATGGATAAGTTTTCCAATGACGTTAAAAGTTCAGTGCATGTCGAAAAATTCAATGAGAGTATTGTGCGTGTTATCTTCATATCATTGAGCCCGTTAATAATATAGAAGTTTATCGAATTATCATCCAGATCTCCCCGTCGTCCCATTGTTAGCATCACATAGTAGTACTCCAATAAACTTTCACCTGATTTACGCTTACGTTTAGTCATCTCTCTATGCAATTCCGCACACAAATTCTGCCCATGATTGAAATACCCGCTACGAGTCGATCCACTCCTTTGCCACACCCTTTAAATTCTGCTGCACTGAAAATAAAACCAAATCCTCACTCCATGCGTAAGCCCGCTGAAGTGACTATTTTCTAAAGTTGGTCAAACTCTGGTAGCGCTCCAATAATATCCCTTGTACTACATAATGTTTGCAGAATTCAAATTCATGTCATTACTTTCCGCTACATGTTGGGTTAAAGTCATCGGCTACTGCTGTTGCTGCGTCGTGTTTGCAGCTAATGCTCCTACAACTCGTGTTAAATTGGCCACCATATCGTTTATTTGCATTTGTGTCTCGTCGTTTTGACTTGCCTCATTTAAATCATAGTCATCTGTTTGCAATACTTCTAATAGTTTTGCAATTTTTACCACTTTATTGTCCGTAACTTCCAAATTGTGTGCCTGCAAAATACAATTAATTTGCACAATTTTCAACGAATTTAATTTCACCATTTTTGATTTGTTCTCTTTTTCCTTTTGCTTTGAGATCGTTTACTCCTCTGCTAGTTTTCGCTGTGATAATTTGCCGCACGTTGTTCTCCCCCAACTCTCTTCGTTGCTTTTTGGTTCCTCTTTTATACTTATAGCGTCCCGTTACTATTTAGTGCCACCTAGAACCTTCAATTGCAATATATATATTATGAGATCCACGCCGAATTTCTCCTTCACATTTGTCGTTACATTCAATTTTGTCGCCAAACTGTTTTCTCGGTTTTCTTGATATTTTCGTTTCTGATGCCGTTCGTATGCCCGTTGTGAAATACTTTTGTTTTCGTTACAATATTGTTTCTTTCTTTTAATGTTCAAATTTATTTAATTTCACTTTTCTTTATTTTATTTGGATCCCACTTCTGAGTTGTCAGGATATTTATTAATCGGTTCAACAAATAAAAAAAGAACAAAAAAGATTATAATACAATCAACAATATCAAAGTAAAGTCACTCGCCAGTCCCAAGCACAGCCTTCGCTTTCGCGTTGCGAGCATCGACTGACTGCCTGTCGTAGTGGCTTCCCTGTCGTTGACAAGATACGAGTATACACTTAACAGCAAAATTCTACGTACAACATATGAAAATAACAAATTGAAGTTATTTATTCAATTCCCGGATGATTTTTTAAAATTTTGTTGATGCAGTATCATAGACTTTTATGTTTACTGTACATTCGCAAAAAAAAAATTGGCAAAAACAATAACAAACAAAAAATAACTGAACTTAAATCCAAAAAGAGCAAATTTCAATGCAGAAAAAGTCTACGTACAAAATATAAATGAATGAAAAAATTAGCAATAATTTTCTAATTATAATAAAAAAAATATATATTTAATAACTGGTTGGGTAACCCTTTCTCTTGCCCACCTCTGCTAAACATTTCGGCATTGATTAGACCAATTTTTCGGTCTCTATGCTACTAATGTTGGCGCACTCAGCCCGAATTAGGCCCTTGAGCATAGTCCTCCCGGAAATATGGTGATTTCGAATGCACCGTTCTAGTAAACCCTATAAATGTTCAATCAGATTTAAATCGGGTGATATTGGGGGCGTGACACCTGATGGAGTGCATTATAAAGTGGAGAAAGCTTCACTACCTCTGCTGTATACATTAGGTCATTGTTGTGCAGGAAGTAAAATGATGGATCAAAGGAAAATTTTTTTGCGCTAGTCTTCATCTTCTATTGGAAGATATTTAGGTAGTCTTTTTTATTCTCAATAAACTCCAATTCGCCCATTCCGGAAGATGCCATGCAACCCAGATCAACACTCTTCTACCGCTGTGTTTAACTGTGATTTTTTTGGAAGGCTGCACCGGGTCTCCGACAGACTATCTTAGGTCCTTTAAAGCCAAAAATGCAAAATTTGCTTTCGTCAGAAAACATTAACTGCTTCCAGAAGCTTTCACCTTCGTTTAAATATTTTTGGGCAAATTCTTGTCGTTTTAGTCTATTAACTATTGAAACATACGGTTTTTTCCGAGCGATACTTCCATGTTAGTGATGATTTTTTTAAATTTTTGGTAAAATATCGGCACAAAATTTTTGTATGTGCTTCTCCTCAACATCCTTTTTCCAGTTCTGCTGCCGTTAGTCGTGGATTGACTTTTATTTGCCCTATAAGACCCTGGGCTTCCCTGGTACTTAGAAGTGATGGACGACCAAAGAGTGGTTTTGAGGTTAATTTACCAGTCTTTTTGAAGTTATTAATAACTGTTTGTATAGAAGAACGTGCTCGATCTAGAATTGCGTCAATTTCAAGGTATATTTTTCCATTTTGCCAAAGATGCATCATGATCTTTCGTTCTTTGACGTTGATTTCCTTTCGTTTAACTTCTATCATAAAAAAATATTTCAAATTGATTTTTTTCTTAAAATTTCGAAGTATTTAGAAATAAAAATACCACTGCTGAAGTAACAGCCTTTATATTTTGAAATAATCGTGTCTATTTGTCTCAATAAGTATCTGCATCAACAAAACTGTAAAAAATCATCCCGAAATTGAATAAATAACTTCAATTTGTTATTTTCATATGTTGTACGCAGACTTTTTCTGCTAAGTGTATATATATATATATATATATATATATATATATATATATATATATATATATATATATATATATATATATATATATATATATATATATATATATATATATATATATATATATATATATATATATATATATATATATATATAAATATATAAGTTAACACGCCCGTAGCCGCCCCTGTCTTCACACCTGTCCCCAAGCAAGCATGAGCGCAGCATAGGTAAATGCACCGAATCTGCTGACGTAGCGTCTGAATGCTTGCACGCGTATCCGGTGCAATACCGCTGCAGCGTGGGAACGGTACCGCGGCCAGGGAATGCTGACGCAGTCAGTTTTAGGCCCAGCTTAGAATTTATAAGTTATGAATAGAGTTAGTCTTAAGTAGGACCTGGAGTTGTGAAGACATTCAATTAATAAATCTAAGTATTATCCAATTGTGTGTTTGATTCAGATAAAGGATATGTAAGTATGCCGCTGTTGGCTGCGGCTAAAATATTTTTTTAATCGCAGTCCTTCCGACTGCGTTAACTGGCGCCCGAGCAGGGACCCGCTAAAGGAGCGGGGTTCCAAAAATCGGAAAGGCTTATTATAAAACTATAAGATTAAATGTGAGAAAAATTGCTCAGCGATTCACCACCTTCGGGGGGACCCTCCTGGCAATGTAAAAGTGAACTAATATTGAAAAGTGGAAAGTAAACCAAAGCCTTCCGATGCAAATATAGTGGCCCTTGAAGGGTATTGTGCGAACATGGTGATATAAAAATTAAAACAAATAACTCCGTATGTCTACATCCTGAGATTCACAGGAGACCCTCCAGGATATAACAAAAGAAAAAGTTTCTGTGACCCCGAAGACCCTCAGACCTAATATAAAGAATTTTGCTTTACTTTTATTTTTCATTCAAAATTCGCTTAAGAGCGATGATTGAAAATGGGACAGAAGTTCCTTAATTAAAATATAATATTCACCATGATGTGCATAATCGGGTTACGGGGTACGCACAGAGTGTACACCTATAAAATGAAAAATTATATTTTAATATATAAAAATGGTGAAATTGTAAAATGTATTTGGCAAATTGCTGGGTGTCTTCGATTGTGGGCGACACAAGGTTCAACCCCTTGCCAATTTTACGAAAGTAATATTTTACGAAAGTAATATTAAAAACGATGGCGACAAATTGTCGGAAAAATTTAAATTTATAATCTTTGGCGAACTGGTGGGTGCTTTAATTAATTGTAGCACAAGGTTCGACTCCTTGCCAAGATTTATAAAACTGTATTTCAAAGTGTAAAATACGCAAAGCAATAAGCTGCTGTGCTGATGTTATTTTGCAACGCCTGTCCATGAATGATCGGATACGCCCTATCTGGGTGCACGTTGTCGTTCACATGGGAACACGACAATCATTTCCTGATCAAGGCAGCGCATTGTCGACTGGTTATGGTCAACGGTATCGGTATTGCATACCAACAACCGCCAAATGGTCAGATACTTGTCGCTACTGGCCATGGCAGCAAAATTTGAAGTTGCGTTGAATGCCGAGCACCGCGTGAAGGAAGTGTCCTGATTCGGTTGCCCCTAATCCGATTGCGGACGACTAAAAAGGGTTCCCGCGTCCCTTCCTTGACCTAAGCCAGACATTATGTCAAGAATTTTTTAATGTTATTTTATGATATACTAAAACATTTTACATTTCAGCAATAACATAACCAATGCAATCGATCTGCCTGTGAGTCCAAAAAAATATATAAGGAAATTGCGGCATCAGCTCAGCGAACTCAAGCTAAAAGCGACAAAAGAAAGCAGCGAAGGAAGGAGTAATGGAACATTTTTTTAAAACAAGGAAAACGATTTTGGTGAGTCAAAAATTTTTATTATGGATTCCTTGACCCGTTCGGTTACCGAGCTGACTGGCTCTGTGGGTGCACTGATGGTCGAGTTGAAGAAGGCGGAAAACCGCATTCGTCAACTGGAAGAAATGAATGCACTTACCGTGACCCCAGCTGAGATCCCGTTGTGTGGGCCAGTGAGTGAGGAAGATTTGAGGGAAATAGGCAGTTTGCCAGACTCAGTTAGGGACCTCCAGGCATTCGAGGGAAACCCAGCCCAATACGTGTCCTGGGTGACATCAGTTGAGGGAATCTTAGACGACTACAAGATCGTCCGGACGAAACCAATTTAGAGGGCAATCCTCAAGAGCATTAGGGGAAAGGTTAGGAGTAACGCTGATTCTGCTTTAATATCCCACAATATTTCGGAAGTCGACTGGGCAGGAATAAAAGGTTGCCTGTCGCTTCACTACGCTGATAAAAGGGACATCCGTACCCTCGAGCATCAGCTGGGTCAGCTAACTCAGGGTAACTTGAAGTTGGACGAGTTTTATGCTCGTGTCAACCACCAATTTTCCTTAATTATAAATAAATTTAAAACCGAAAACTACTCTGCCGAAACCGTAGATGCACTGATAGAAACCTACAGAAATAGAGCGCTGGATGTTTTTGTAAGGGGATTGAGTGGCGTCTTTCCCGCATGATTATTGTCCAAAGACCAAGATCACTACCCGAAGCCCACACAGCTTGTCTAGACATTCAAAATTTGAATTTTAGGAGCCATCCTGTGCACGGTGGTATAAATAGGACCTCGGTGACTGTTCCGGCAAACGAAATGAATAAGGACAGTAATCCTCGTCCGTCGTTCTCGAAGTTTAACAATTTCTCACCTGTTGGAAACAACCATAAGTTGGATTTAGGCCTCAGAGTGTTTCCTTCCAGAATCGGCATTTCGCTCAAAGGACTGAAGCACCAAGGCCAGTGGTAAAAATGGAGGTGGACCCTTCTATACAGACGCGTCGGGCGAGCTTCTCAAACAGACCTCAACAAGGATTCCCATTCAAACGGAAATCCGGCTCAGACAACTTCCGCCAAAAGCAGCAGAGGATGTTCCATATGGAAACTGTGAATGAGGACTATGCGAATTTGGCTGAAGAGAATTCCGAGGATCAGGTGAATTTTATGACAGGAGCCTATCCAGCGTACCTTACATAGAGTACGTGGATAGCCAGGGCACTGTGTTGAAATTCTTGGTAGACACAGGTGCGAACAAAAATTTTATAAACGCATCTCTTTCCCTAAATAGCAAAAAGCTTGCAAAATCCTTTTTTGTAAATTCAGCCGGTGGACGCACTCAAATCAGCGAAGAAGTTAGCGGTAGATTTTTTGAGCGCGTAGGTAATAATACCTTGTTAAAATTCTACGTACTGCCAGGTCTCGAATCCTTTGATGGCATCATTGGCGATGATACCCTAAAGGAATTAGAGGCAGTAATAGACCGGAAAGAAAACGTTCTGACCCTTAAACCAAATATAAAAATTCCTCTTCAAGAAAAAGTATCCAAGCAAATTAATCAAATTTTAGACAGTAACCTTTCTAAGAATACCCAAGAAAAACTCCGCAAGATAATCGAAGACCATATGCAACTTTTTGACCCAATAAGCAATAAGGAAAACGTTAATACTATCGTGAAGGCAGAAATCAGGACTACTACTAAGGAGGCGATTTACACAAAAAGCTATCCCTATCCTGCCTGCATGAGGGAGGAAGTTGAGAGGCAGATTGAGGAATTGCTTGAGGAAGGCGTCATACGTCCATCAAAAAGTCCCTACAATTCCCCAATCTGGGTAGTCCCTAAAAAACCAAAGCCCTCAGGCGAAAAACAATATAGGATGGTAATAGATTTCAAGCGCTTGAACGCTGTAACCGTCCCTGATACCTACCCGATCCCCGATATAAATTCTACACTTGCAAGCCTAGGTTCTGCAAAGTACTTTACTACGATTGACTTGACTTCCGGATTTCATCAAGTTCCGATGAAGGAGTTTGATATACCGAAAACAGCGTTCTCAACAATGAACGGAAAATACGAATTTTTGAGGCTTCCGTTTGCTCTAAAGAATGCTCCTGCCATTTTCCAACGAATGATAGATGATGTGCTCAAGGAGTACATAGGGAAAATTTGCTATGTATACATTGATGACATAATCGTCTTTGGAAAAAATGAAGAGGCGCACCTAAAGAACGTTGGCACAATTTTTGCATCATTGTTGAGGGCAAACTTAAAAGTCAATCTGGAAAAGACCCAATTCATGAAAACTAGTGTAGAATTCCTTGGATATGTTATCACACCCTATGGTATTAAACCTGACACAAAAAAAGTGAGTGCAATTCAAGGTCTAGAACCGCCGGGTACGTAAAAGGATTTAAAGCGCTTCCTGGGAATGACGTCTTACTATCGAAAATTCATTCAGGACTATGCCAAAGTAGCCAAACCTTTGACTAATTTAACACGTGGAGAAAACGCTCAAGTGAAGGCCAATCAATCGAAGAAAGCGACGATTGAGCTTGATTCTGTCGCCTTGAAAGCGTTGCTGATCTAAAAGAACTCCTTGTTTCCTCTGATATTTTAGCTTTCCCAAATTTCCAGAAACCCTTTAATTTAACCACAGATACATCAGATTTTGCGATAGGTGCCGTGCTGTCCCAAGGTGAAGTTGGCAAGGATAAGCCAATTGCGTACATTTCCCGCTCATTAAGCAAGACGGAGGAAAATTATGCCAACAATGAGAAGGAAATGTTAGCCATTGTGTGGGCATTGGACAACCTACGTTCCTACTTGTATGGTGCAAGAAACATTAAAATTTACACTGACAATCAACCCCTCACGTTCGCATTCGGAAATCGGAATCACAATGCCAAATTAAAAAGATGGAAGGCACGTATAGAGGAATACAACCACGAGTTGATTTACACTCCTGGTAAATCAAACTATGTGGCTGATGCCTTATCAAGGATGAAATGTCGAATGGAAGACCAAGGAGGACTTAACGTGATGGCTGTTGAGAATGGTGACGACACGACTACAGAAACTGCTAGTGAAGGAGCAACTGACACATCAAGAACTATGACAGCCGCTAGAGGCTCCACTACTGAAACTTCTAGCGAAATTGAAACTGTTCACAGTGCCGAACAAGATGCTTCCGACCTTATCATTCACGTTGAAGCACCCCTGAACGTATTTAGGAATCATATTGTGATCAGGGAAGGACGAAAACTTTTTAGTGTTGAGAATCCTCACGATGGGTACACCCGCCACTATGTGACTTTAGCTAGCATTGTCCGCGACGAGCTAATAAGAGTATTGAAAGAACGGTTGAACCCAGCGGCAATTAACGGTATTAAAATTCCGGAAAATAGGCTGCAGCTTCTCCAAGAAGTGTATCTCGAACATTTCCTTTATTATAAGATTAGAATGACGCAGAGATTAGTAGAGGATATCGCGAATGAAGAAAGAATTTGCAGAATAATTGAGGAAGAGCACAGGAGAGCCCACAGGAATCCTGTGGAGAATAAAGGACAAATTTTGGAACGATACTATTTCCCCAGGATGGCAAGCTTGATAAGACATTTCACGAAAGCTTGCGAAGTGTGCCGGGTAAACAAATATGATAGGCATCCTTTCGTCCCAAAACTAAAGGATGCTCCTATCCCAAAAAATCCTTGCGATATTTTACACATCGATATCTTCGAGATTAGTGGGGAAAAATTTCTCAGCTGCATAGACAAATTCTCTTAATTTGCAAAATTCTTCCACATAAAGAATAAGTCCGCTGTACTTTTACGTAAAAAATTTGCAAAAATTATTCACTATTTTACAGTCCCACAGATTATAGTTACTGATAACGAAAGAGGCTTCGTCAGTCCTTTAGTCTCTAATTATGTTAGAGGGTTAGGAATTAGACTATATCAAACTCCTATTCAACGGAGCGAAGTGAATGGGCAAGTCGAAAGACTTCACACCACCGTTATTGAAATATACCGGTGTTTACAGAGAGAGATACCCAACACATCCCCAAAGGAATTGTTGTACATAGCTACCGATCGATATAACAATAGAATTCATTCCATAACTAAGTACAAACCGAGCGATATATTTTTCAATAGGGTACAAAGAATAAATTATCAGGAGTTAGCAAATTTTCAAAACAAAATTTTTAGCGAAGTGAGGAATCGGATGGAGAAGAATCAGGAATCACGAAATATCCGATTGAATGAAAAAAGGCAGGACCCTAAGAAGTATGCACAGGGGGACGTAGTGTATGTGAGGAACAAACAAATTAAGGCAAAACAACGCCCACTTTATAAAAAAGAGGTTGTAGGCAGGGATAACAGGGTAACAGTAACCATGAACGATTGGAAAAGGATCCATAAGGCTCAAGTAAAAAATTTGTAAGAGAACGATTTTTTTCAACCCAATTCCACCTTCCTTCGCGGGCTCGAAGATAAATATAATTAATTCAAAAAACAAAACAAAAAAGAATTGTTTTATTTAAATATAATATAACAGTAATATTTAAATATAAGGAAAAATTTTGTTTTAATAATTTGTAAGTTGTAAACTGCAAAAAGAAAATTAAAATTTCCAAATATGGAAGCTATCTCGATTTTTTTTTAGATTATTTTATTTTATATTAAGAGAAAATTGTGAATTTTTACTTGAAATTTTTGTCAAAATAGATTGCTTATAATTCCCTGCGCTTGCGGGTTCAATGTTTTCAACTACAAATCTCCGCTGGTGACAATCGAACATGGGAGTGGATGGATAATCAATGGTCACTTCAAGCTCTTACATACCATATACCTCACTCAATTCGACGAAATTATTTTGGAACTGACGGGTGTAGTGCAAC
Organism: Clusia tigrina; assembly: GCA_920105625.2. Lineage (NCBI taxonomy): Eukaryota > Metazoa > Arthropoda > Insecta > Diptera > Clusiidae > Clusia > Clusia tigrina. The sequence continues at coordinate 304,800,353 of OV050030.1, forward strand.
GCGAGCTTGAGGCAACTCCGATGAAGACGATCATCGAACTTCATCTCAGCCAGACGAAAATGCGTCTTAACGAATTGCAGGGTACCAAATCGAGAAAACCTCGCTCTATAAATTGGATTGGGATTGTGTTCTGCGTAACGAAAATCAATTGGTCGACAACAACAATAACCAGCTTTCCATTAACAGGAAAATCTTTAACGCCACGCAAGAAGCTATAAAGAGGGTTAACAACGTGGTTGATTTTGCAAATGACGTTGATAAAAACTTCAATGCGGAAAAGCTCGAAATTTTGTTGGCTAAAAAGGTTCTCGTCCTAAAAGAGCAAATTTCAGAAAGAGTCCGAGCTTGTCAGATGGCAAAAACTGGAATCGTGAACACCAATCTTTTAGACCAGGCCGAAACCGAGCAGGTTATTTCTGAAGAAGAGGCGTTACCTTATCAAAATCTGGTAGAAGCAATGGAATATGCCAAGCCATCTATATTTACGAATGGAACTATGCTCGTATACGTGCTCTCGGTGCCAAAGGTGAAGCCGGATAAATATCGACTAATACTGGTGAGGAGCACCTCGTCAGGAGGCAAACGTGTCGATGTCCTGTACAAAAGATTGCTGATGAATACTGAAGAAACTTATGGTATTACTGGCGATTGCCTCTCTATCAAAAACGCGACAATTTGTGAGGAGAGCCTGATAAAGAAGCTACCCGAAGAAGGATGTTTACCAAGATTGCTGAAAGGTTGCGATGCCAAATGGCGGTTTCAAACAGATAGTGATGAAGTCGTGGAGATGATTAACGGAGACACAATTTTTCTAACAAACTTCAATGGAACCGTCCGTGGCTGAAAAGAATCAAGACGCCTGGAAGGCTCCTTCCTCATACAGCTCAACAATGAAACAGTGCAAATTGGCAATAGAACTTTCGTCAGCACGGAGACCAGAAGCCTTCAAGCCTTACCATCGGTGCTGAGCAACATAACCAATGAGGGCCTTAAATTAAACTTGGAGTATGTGCATGACCTTAGCCTTGAAAATATCAATCGTCTCAGCAAGCTCGGTGACAAATTCCATGTTTCAACTGCGATAGAAGCTGCAATGTTACTCACCTTAGCCACGTATATGAGCTAAAAGTTGAAAGAGACAACAAACAAAATAATCCCAGTTGTGTGTGGTGTTGCCACAGTGGACTCTGGCCATAATAAACGATTAGAGTTACCATACCAAAAATATTTTGGTTTTCGTGATATTTTACATACATACATAAATAAGATTAAAATATAGCAAAAATAATAATAAATAAAATTTTTAAAAAACTAATAAACAAAGTATAGTCGGTAATCGCCATGAGTGTGCAGCGCACTTCCCCGTGGGAGAGAACGATATCTATGAGCGAGTCACTCCACTCTTCGTGGAGTGCACATGGCAAACCTCCAATAAAGTCCTGCTCCAGTATGGCAGTGGATTGTGCGACAACTACAACAAATTCGTCAGCAACAACAACATCTGCCTTCTCTACGTACGATACAACAGCTACATTCTCGACTACAACTGCGACATCAACATGTTCCTCTGCCTGTGTGCAAATTCCACCAAAAGGCGTGCAGGTAAGTCAACTGCAATCGCTACCAAAGAGAGCACGAACCACACCCACGACAGATAAAGCGAAAAGAACGCACAACACTAACAAAAAGCAAAAATAGCAAAAAACCCAAGCCAAAGTAAGTTATCAAACTACTGGCTGAGCGATACTACTTCAGAAAGAAAAAACAGATTTGCTGCTTTGACCGTTGATGATGAGGAAATTGCTGTACCCTCGCACAGTGGACAAGTTGATCAAAATAAGTCCGAAAAAGAAAAAACTAGTCCGAAAAAAAAAGTTAAAACAAACCACCCCACTAGAATGCATACAGACGTTAAAAAATGCGCTAACCGCTGTTGCAGGCAGTAACTTTATATTTGAAATATTAACAAACAATGAAGTACGAGTTCAATCGAATGAGTCGGAAACATACAAACAAATATTCAAAATGCTGAAGCAAAAAGGTACGAAGCGGTACACATTTAAACCCAAATATGAAAGGGGTTTCAAAGTCATTTTTCGGAATATGCAGCCCTCCGCAGACCAAGAAGAAATTAAAAATGTGCTTGGTGAAAACGGTCACAAAGTTATAAATATAACTAACATAACTCATCGAACAACAAAAAAACCGATACCACTGTTTAGCATAGAACTGGAAACAAATACTAACAATAAAGATATTTGTAGCATTAACAAATTAATGCATTGCATAGTAGCTTTTGAGGCACCTCATCATAAAAGAGAAGTCCCGCAATGCACTAAATGCCAAAAATTCGGACATACAAAAAACTACTGTACAAGGGATCCAGAATGTGTGAAATGCGCTGGAAAGCATCTAACAAGTGAATGTATAAAAAAAAATAACCAATGCAGTTGAAGTGGCGGAAATAATACTGCAAACTACAAAGGCTGTGAAATATAGATACAAAGCTATAAAAATTCAAAGGTTTCCATCTTTACGCAGAAATTATTACTACAGACCAAAAATATGGATGGAACAGTAATTAAACCAGGCGTAAGCTATGCCGAAGTTGCAGGGTCGTCAAATCCAAATAAAACTGAAGAAAATACAAAACACTCAAACGATAGTGATATTAATGAACTTACAGACATGGTGAAATCCCTAATCACTCAAATGACTAATATGATGAATATCATTACAATATTACTAACAAGCTTAAATGCACAAAAGTAATAGTTTAGTAATTGTAGCCTGGAATGCAAATGGCCTAACAAAACACTATCTTGAGTTGACGCAATTTTTGTCTGACAAGAAAATTGATATAGCTCTAGTTTCAGAAACACATTTTACGCACAAAAGCTATTTAGTATTTCCTGTATATAAAATTTATGTGACAAATCATCCTGATGGTAAAGCTCGTGGTGGGACAACTATCATAATAAATTCACTAATAAAACATACTGATCGGCAACCATTCTCAACCTCAACCATTCTCAACTTCATATTCAATCCACTACTGTGCAAATTGAAGATACAAGTGGGACAATACTCATCTCCTCAGTTTACAGTCCCCCCAGACACCTAATAACGACGGATCAATATGATGACTACATAAAGACGCTTGGCGTAAGATTCATTGCAGCTGGATATCTGAATGCAAAACACACTGACTGGGGATCTAGGCTAACCAATAAAAAAGGACGAAATCTGATGAATGCTATAAACAAAAATAACTGCAAATTTTTAAGCGCAGGTGAACCCACATACTGACCAATAGATAGGAAAAAGATACCAGATCTAATCGACTTCAGCATAACAAAAAACATAAAGTGTAATTAATAAAAAATTAAAGCTTGTTTTGAACTTTCTTCAGACCACTCTCCGATAATACTTGACTACACAACTGACATCAAACCCATAGAACCAATAGCTAAGATTTTCAACCACAAAACAAACTGGAATGAGTATAGACAGCATATTGAAAATCAACTGAATATGTCTATCACACTGAAAACACAATTAGATATTGAACGATGTGGTCCTAGACGCAGGAATCAAATCAAGCCAACAGCATGAATTTAGAAGAAATAAACCTACAACGGATATTTTCATAAGAAAGCAAATTATTGAGAAGAGAATGCTGTGAATGAGGTGGCAGCTAACTAGATCGCCTGAGGAAACACACAATTTAAATATAGCCTGCAAAAAGCTCAACAAATTATTAACTAAAAGGCAAAATTTAGAAGTTGAAAATTACCTAAAAAACTTGACGCCTACCCAGGATACTAACTACTCATTATGGAAATGCACAAAGAAATTAAAAACTCAGATGAGGTATCAGCCACCACTACGGAAAGATGACAACTTATGGGCTACTACCAATGAAGAAAAAGCAACTGCATTGGCTAAATACATTGAAAAATTCCTATCAAATGACGATGATAAATATATAGACACACGTAATGACTTAAATATAGGCATTACAACCAAAATAAAGAAAACAAACACAACAGAAATAATTAATTGCATTAAAAAACGAATAAACCACAAAAAAGCACCAGGATACGATATGTTGACAGGAAAAGCTCTCGCTGAGCTACCTACTATAGGTTTTAACTTCTTAAGGAATGTTAGCAATTACAATTTTTCCGATTACAATTTTTTCCCCAAAGTATGGAAAGTTGCTGAAACTATTGCACTACCGAAGCAGGAAAAAGATGCTACAACTGTTTCGTCGTATAGACCAATTAGCCTACTTCCATTAACCTCTAAAGTTGCTGAAAAACTATTACATGATAGACTTAGCCAGATCCTTGACAATGAAAACATTATATCAAGTCATCAATTCGGCTTCAGAAAACGACATTCAACAATTCAACAGATACACCATGTAACAAACAAAATTGAAACAGACATAGAATATAAGCGGTACTGCGTTGCTGTATTCTTAGGCGGTGCAAAGCATTTGAAAAACTATGGCATAAAGGACTGCTGCATAAACTGAAAACGATGCTGCCACTTGACTACTATTTGATTGTTGGACGTTATCTTAGTGATCAATACTTTTACGTCAAATATAATGAAGTGTGTTCGTCAATTTATCTTACAACAGCTGGAGTTCCTCAAGGGAGTGTTTTAGGACCACTGCTATATGTCATATTTACCTCAGATATACCACTTCCAAAAGAACTGAATACCACAATTGCTACCTTTGCTGACGACACAATCCTCTTAGCATCTGACAAAAATCTAAATACTGCGACTGCAAATCTGCAGATTTACGCAGAGAATGTTAAGGAATGGGTTGATAAATGGTGCTTGAAAATTAATGAAGATAAGACTGCAGAAATCAAACAAAAAACGAAACAAATAAAAGGAAAATTTAAGCAACTATATTGGTTAATGGGTAAGCAATCTAAACTCACAATTAACAACAAGTTGCTGTTATACAAGTGTGTATTAAAAAGGCAATTTGGACGTACGGACCCCAAGTATGGGGAACGGCAAAGCAGTCACACATAGAAAAAATTCACCGACAGCAATCTATAATATTAAGAGTGTTCATAAAGTCTGGTTGGTACACAACAAATGAAGACATACACCGCAAACTAAATATGACAAGAATTGACGAAGAAATAAAAAAGATATCCACAAAACACTACGATACACTGCATGGGCATAATAACGAAGAATAAACGAGTTGCTACATCTAGAACAAACCACCATGCCCCGTTTAAAGAGAACTCGACCAAACGACGTAATGAACTAGGAGATCCAGACTACACAAATTAGTAATAGTATTATAAATGTAAATGTAAATAATTATCATAAACATAATTTTGATCATAAATTGTTATAATATAATTATAGTGAACTATTATAATTAATGTTTTTTATTTCCCATTATTTCATACTATATATCATATTATATAAAAAAATGGACGGCTGCTATCTGATTGGATTTTGGACAGGAGAAAGATCCCAGAACGCATAGATTTTGGAGTCTCAAAAGGATGAAAAAACTTTCATACACTCGTGCAGCCAACTCTTAAGCTGTCCTCTGAACAATATTAGTATTCAAATCTCAAATCGTTTACAAGAGAGGTTGTAAAAAAGGACTTATCTTTAAATAGACTGGGTGAAATATGAAATGTACATAAGTTCGCATCTTAAGTAGTCCATTCCCTCAAAGTTAGAGTAAGCAATAAACTCAGCTGTATATAATTTTACAAACTTGTTAAGCCACGAAAGTAGCTACCACGACATATATACTGCTAATTCGTGGAGAATATACCCCAAAAGATGTTCACGTGCTTACACTGAAAAAAAACCACTCAGGCATGAATGGCAGAAGCAAAGATCCGCAGCATATTTTGAAGGAAAAAGAAGAGTGTGACTTCGGGTATTATGTTATAAATCTCTCCCCAATAGCAGCAACCACATCTATCTTGGGAGCGGCTAAAAGCCTACGAAGACCAACAATTGCGGAGTCCTCAATCCGTCTTCCCAATGGCGATTAGGCAAAAAGCAAAGCTGTAAAAGGGGTGGCATCAGCCAATCTTTTCAAATAAGTATTTACTCCAAACCTTGCTATTCAAACTTTATAATTATATTCAGCAATAATAATTAAAAAGTTTGAACATTCCTTATCCAACGATTAAGTGAAGGGAACTATTATAATGTATTAAAGTGTTGCATCTTTTGCACATTGTAAATTATATAATCTTCACTGGCCCATTTCATCAAAAATGGAAAATCTCCTAGGTGATGGTTATTCCAAAGACAAAGATTGCCGCGCAGGAATTTTATTTAAATTAACAGGCGTCCTGCCTTATGTACTTGTATAATAGATATTACCTTCTGCAGCGGAAAGTAATGGAATAAAAGCCCCACAAATGTACACGCCCAATTAAGTGCGCAAATTGCCAAGATTTTGGGCTCACTAAATCTTACTGCACCCTATGAAGTGTATGTATCATCAATAGTGACCTAAACCTAAGCAACAAAAGAGTAAAATTGGTATATCTGTACCAAAATTCAGCAATTGTGGATAACCATTCTTCAAATTATAGAAGTCGGCACCGTGTACATTTTAGTCAAACAAAAATACTTTGTCAACCTAGGTCAAAACAGCAATAATATGAAGACCCACACTACAACCTATACTGACCTACAACTTCTCAGTACCACAACTCTCTCTCTACCTCTCTCTCTCCCTCTCTCCCTCTCTTTCTCTCTCTCTCTCTCTCTCTCTCTCTAGAAGAGCATTGTTACACCAAACTGTGTCTTTTGCGAGTATTATCAAAAAAATTACCCTGTTTTTTTTTTATTATATACTCGTATATAATATTCTCTCGTGATGGATGAATCAACTGATGTTAGTGACACCACCCAACTTTTAGTTTTTATTCGTGGAGTTGACGACGAACTTGATGCCACAGAAGAATTAGCCTCCGTTAACACCATGCACAGCATTTCAACTGGAGAAGATACATTTATTCATAGAACTACAAAAAATGTCGACAAAGTATAACTTGGACTTGAATCGATTGCAGGGTGTGACAAATGATAGAAGAAGAATCATATCTGATGCGAACATCGGTGTGGTTGGGAAAATTAGAAAATCTGGTGAAGGTGAAGGAGCGTCAGAGCCAATTTTTCTGCAGTGTATTATCCATCAACAAGCACTATGTATAAAACCTGTCGATATGAGCTGCTTTTTGAAACCATTTGTTTCCGTTGAAAATTTTATTCGATCACATGCACTCAATCATCGTAAATTTCGATATTTTTTCAAAAACAAATTGAATTTCGTCGATTTGTGGTATTATACAGCAATTCGATTGCTTAGCTGCGGAAAAGTGCTATTGCAGTTCTTTAAGCTTAGAAATTAAATTAAATTATTTCTTGTGGGGAAAACTCGTCTCGAACTACTTTTATTGGATGGCGAGTGGTTCCCGAAGTTGGCTTTTTTTCCAGATGTTGTGTCACACGTGAACAACTTGAACTTAAGGTTCCAAGGTAAAAACAACTAAATTTGTGATTTTTCGAGCAAATTTCATCATTCAGGGCAAAACTTATATTGCTCAAAAGTAAGATAAATGAATGTAATTTTACCCATTTCCCGTGCTGTGAAGAATTGAATACAGAAACTGACGAGCAATTTCCGACCAGATTTGCAGTAAAAGTCATCGCAGATTTAAAACAAGAATTTCAAAAACGATTTTGACATGAATTCAAATGAAATTCGGTTGTTTCAAAATCCATTTGATTGCAACTTTGCCGGTGTTTCAAGTGAGTTTCAAATAGTAATTATTGATCTTCAAGCTCACGATCAAATCCAGGATGAATATATATTTAATTTCACTTTTCTTTATTTTATTTGGATCCCACTTCTGAGTTGTCAGGATATTTATTAATCGGTTCAACAAATAAATAAAAAAAGTACAAAAAAGTTTATAATACAATCAACAATATCAAAGTTAAGTCACTCGCCAGTCCCAAGCACAGCCTTCTCTTTTGCGTTGCGAGCATCGACTGACTGCCTGTCGTAGTGGCTTCCTTGTCGTTGACAATATACTCGTATATATATATATATATATATATATATATATATATTTATATATATATATATACGAGTATATATATATATATATATATATATATATATATATATATATATATATATATATATATATATATATATATATATATATATATATATATATATTCGCCCAGTGGCCGAAGTTCGACAAATATAAACAACATTTAGTTTTCATTTCATTTTTAATTAATTGGTTTTATTAAAACCTTTTATTTTAAAAGTAGTAAAGTTGAAACTAAAAGTCTGTGCGGAACTCGATCGCCCGTGTGCTTAATTTTTAAATTGAAGGAAAATAATAATTATTTTTTTACTATTAATTATTGCACTTGGAATATATATGACATTCATTGTAAATTTAATAAATTGCCAACACTTGGGTGTAAACAATATTTGTTTTAATTATGCTTTTATCTCTTATCAAGTTTCACAATGTTCAGACGTGTTTTTGTGCGCTCAGTGTTTGATTGGATTTATATATTTCTCAAATATTATTTTGTTGTATTAATATTATCAATTAAATCAAAATAATCGCAAGAAATTTATAACAGCTCGTTTAATAATTTAAATACATATAATTAAATATAATTCAAAAAGTAATCTCTAAAAATATAAACATAAACATACACACAAAGCTATGAGTGTCGCGCACTCTCCTCATAGAGAGCGTCGGCACTCAGTGCATATACCCGTTGCACCAAACAATAGCACTACCACAAAACAATACGGCATATTATCGGCAACAATAATGCCACTAGCAGCACTGTGTCAGTAGCAGCGTCGGCAACAGCAGCTTCCTTAACAGAAAAGTCGATCCCAGTAACTGGCGCTACAGGAAAGAGCGCGATGACTTTCGTTGAAACAACAACGAAGGCCAGGCAGCCCAGCATAGCACCGTCACCAAACTCAGCAGCAGTAAGGAGTCCAGCAACAATGCCTCTGCAGGCGGTAATAAACAGTGGGGTAAAGAAAATAAAAAAAGTGGCGGTAGTGCAGACTGGTATTGACCGGTACCTTAACATTAATATTAAAAGAAAGATAAAACCACAAAAGGTCATGGGCGTCGCCAAAAGGGCAAACAAAACAAACTCAGGTGCTCCTCAGGAGAATAATAGATTTGCACTTCTTAGTGTAGAGAATTCTACTAATAAATCGAAAGGTGAACCTGTAGTCCGTAACGCCAGACCGCCACCAATTTACCTGCGCGAGGGTAGTTCCAATCAATTAGTATTGAACATCGCAAATATTATAGGCACAAATAATTTTCACATTGTACCTCTTAGAAAAGGTAGTATTGAGGAGACATAGATACAGGCATATAGTGAAAAGCACTATCGTGATATTATAAATTTTTTAACGGGGAACAAGAAAAATTATTATTCCTACCAGCTAAAGAGCTCAAAAGGCCTAGTTATTCTTTTAAAAGAAATCGAAGCCACAGTAGATTCTGGCTATATTAAAGAGGCTCTTGAAGAAGGGTTCCCCGTAAAGGTTGTGATCAATATTGTGAATAGAAATAAGGTACCACAACTTATATTTAAAGTTGAACTGCTCCCCAACTCAACCGAGCTTAAAAAGAACGAGCCGCACCAAATATATAACCTAAGATATCTTTTAACCCGCATAATTACGGTTGAAGAACCGCACAAAAGTAACGGCCCAATACACTGTATGAATTGTCAAGAATTCGGCCACTCTAAATCGTACTGCACTCTGCACAGTGTTTGTGTAGTTTGCGGTGATCTCCACCCTACAAGTACTTGCACCTTAGCTAAAGCTGACACATCCGCAAAGAAATGTAGTAACTGTGGTGGTAGCCACACGGCAAATTTCAGAGGTTGCCCTGTATATAAAGATTTAAAATCTGTTTCGAATCGACATGAAGCTATCACAATACTTACAGCAATTCGATGGAAATAAAACCCAATCTGTTTAAGTGGAAAAAGCTTATGAAAAACCACTTTTTATTTCTACTTAACTGAGCTCAACAGATTACTGGGAATTATGCGATGCATGTGTACAAAAATATAATTGGAAACAAAACATTACTAGCACATACAGATATACATGTATATAAATATATAGAAAGACATATATTCAGCGAATATATGTCTACAGAAATTGGCTCTAGGAATACCTGTGGCACCGCTCATACTTGCTCTTGTTTATATATATATATATATATATATATATATATATATATAGGCTCCTGCTCTGCACCGCTCTCCTGGTTCAGCTCCCTGCACATGGATTCCGGCCCATATGAACTTATAACATAAGTATGTATATTATACATATGTGTGTATTGCACATCACCACCGCACTGCTCCTTGCGATCTCTCGCACTGCTCCATTGGCACAACAGCACAGTTCCATCGTCAGAAACGAACTAACTCCTAAAATCACTCGCTGAACTTATTTTTGCTATGCGAAACTCAAACGCATGGTTGCATTTGATACAGTCCCCACGAGCAAGAGAAGGACCTCCTGTCCTTGCTTTAATAAAGTCGCCCTCTATTCGCTCGGCGCAATTGGAAGCACACATATCTTCTGAACAGGCCTTGTCAGACGGTTTGTGGCCGTCTGCACAATGACTGAACGTATTAGCCCATCTCGGCTCCTTATTTGCTCACAAATTCTGCCCAAGGCCCATTGCGCTGGTGGAAAAAGTTCACTCTTGATCAGCACTAATTGACCCAGGCTCATTGGCTCTCGTTCTCTGCACCATTTTTTACGCTCTTGCAGCGTCGTCAAATATTCCTCTCTCCACCTCTTCCAGAAATGCTCAACCATTTTCTGGCGTGCTCTCCACAAACTTGCCCCTTTCAGGTTTGACTGCTGCTCGCTCACAAATGGTAAGGGAATGATCAATGGCTCCCCTATCAAAAAATGCCCGCGAGTCAAGGCCTGAATATCTTCCGTATCATCACTCAAGGGTGTCAAAGGCCTTGAGTTCAAAATTGCTTCTATCTCTACTAGGTGGGTAGATAGCTGCTCTTGTGTTAAAATCTTTTGCCCAGCAATACGCGTGAGGTGGTACTTCATTGACTTCACAGCAGCTTCATAAATTCCGCCTTGATGCGGCGCTGCTGGCGTCATAAATATCCAATCTGTCCCCTTGTTGCTCAGATGCTCAAAAACTTCTTTTACTTGCCAGCTCTCTCGTGCTCTTCTCAGCTCTCTTGCCGCCCCTACAAATGATTGTCACTGTATATTCGCTCGCATCTCCCTCTTCTGCAAATAAAGCGCTCATAACAAGCAATAAAGGCTATAGAGGTTAAATCAGCAACAATGTCAATATAATGGCCTTTGTTTTTAGGCATACAAAAATGGCCACCCAGCACTTACTCTCCTTCATTCGCTCTCCAGCTCTATCCGGTGCCTTTATTCTAAAAGGACCAGCATAATCAATACCTGTATGTAGAAAAGGCTTGCCCACTTGCACCCTGTCGCCTGGCAATTCAGACATCAGCTGTTGCTCAAATCTGTGATTATAGCGCGCGCATACCACGCACTTGTGGAGAAAAGCTCTTAATTGGCTCCGTAGTTTTGGAATCCAAAACTTTTGTCTGATGAATTGCATCATCACTTGCACAGCACCATGCTTAGTCATACGATGAGCGTGGTCCATTATCAGCCATGCTGTTCGAGAACCATCCTTCACTATCACCGGATGCACCATCTCATAGGCTTCTTCTGATCTCCCCAATCGCCCGCCCACTCTCAATAGGCCCTTGCTGTCCATTATTGGATTCAACGCACTAATTTTGCTCCCTTCTTGCACCTGCCCAATCTCTCTTAGTTTGTCTATCTCTTGTCTGTAATCGCTCTCCTGCGCCTGCTTAAGCAGGAGTTCCGTTGCTTCACATTTCTCTTCCACCGTTGGCGCTTGCACTACTCGGTTGTTGTGCCGAGTTCTGCGCCTTCTCTTTCTGTGCCTTGCTCTTCGCACAAACCTGATGATGTAGCTCAATATGTTGATGTTCTCCTCTAGACTTCGCGCATAGTCAATCAGCGCCATGCTCTTGCCCCTGCTCGGTATAAATATTTGCAAAAACTCGCGTGAATGTGTCACGTGATACGCTCCCAGCTCGTTAAGCCCTTCAGTTGGTTTTTCCGGCTCAAAAATGTTGGCTGGCCAACTGATTTCTGATTTACGTAACCAATCCGGTCCATATAACCAGAGCTTATTACCAACTAACTCTCTCGCTGTTAAGCCTCTAGTTAACAAATCTGCTGGATTTTGTTTCGTGTTTACATAGCGCCAACGCCCAATCTCTGTGTGAGTCTGTATCTCTGAAACTCTATTTGCTTCATACATCTTCAGCTCACATGGTAGTTTTCTGATCCAGTGCAGAACAACCTGTGAATCTGTCCACAAGCTGTACTCACATTTTGCCCATTCCATTTCTTTGCTCACGCTGTAAAGCAGCTGTGCCAGTAATTTGGCTGCTGACAGTTCAAGCTTTGGTACTGTAATCGTCTTCAAAGGTAAAGGTAAAGATCCTTTTGTAACTTCTCGCCTAAACATTGCACTTGATTCAGAGAGATGCCACGATTCGTTTGGCAGCTAGCATCAAAAACCACCCGAAATTTTTTGGTGACACAGTGATGTGGGATATAATAAACTGGCTCGTCCACTCTTGGTGGTTGTATAGCGCACTTCATATGCCCTAATCTCTCATACTCTCTCATGAATTCTACGTATTGCTCTCTCAGCTCTGAGTCTTTCTCTAATTTCCGCTCCAAGTACATAAACCTGCGCAATGCTATTGCTCTTGAAGTGCCTAGACCTTGCACCGTGTCTTTCACTGGAATTGTCACAATAAAACGCCCTGTTTCATCTCTAGTATAAGTCTCCATAAAATTTTGCTCCACTTCCTGCTCCTCATCTGTTCTCCAGCGAGTTATCGTATCCACCTGATCTATCTGCCACAGGCGCTGAAGTAACTCGTCCAACCTTTTGTTATCGATACATTCTATCGAAGCAACTATAGCATCGGCCCCTCTATCTCTCTCACAGGGTTGTGCCCTGAAAATGACTTGCCCAAACATGCTCTCATATATGGCCATGCCTTGCACCTCATTTGGCATTATCGCCGTAATGGCTCTAGCCACCATATTTGCTCCTAACAGTAGCTCGACTGGTCTCGCCTTCCAAAACTCAGGATCCGCCCATAAACCCTCATTCTTAAAATGCATTGGTATCTCCACTAAATCTCTTGCTGGCAAAACTGGGCACCAGTTACATTCTCTTGGCAGCACCCAAAACTCAGTCTCTAAATAATCATTCTCGCTCTTCATAGGGTAACAAGAAAACACCTTGGCACTCAAACAGTGCTTTATGTCAAATGATTTACCTTCTATTCCTATCATTTTGCTGCTCTGTGATCTTGTTGGCAACTGGTACTTTCGCCGGAATTCGGCACTCATTAAACTTGGCTGCGCTCCAGTGTCCATAAGCGCTCGCACTGGCCCATATAGCATTCCTGCAATCTCGACACGCACCATAACTGTTGGTAACAAGGCCTCTTGCATCTCTAAATTACAATGAAAAGACTTATAGTAAGTTGCACAATTAGGGATATCTCGCTCTTTTTTTAATGCTCTAACATGTTTTAGAAATTTTAGGCTCTTAAATCTATCACTTCGCCCAGGCTCTGTTACCCTTGCGCGCTTTGCAAGGTTGCTATGCCGTCAATCGCTCTTGACCTTCGGCATTGTTGTCGCGGTGGCTTCCCGCTTTGGCTGCTGCGCCACCAACACCTGTTGCTGTGGCTCTTTTTTTGCACATAGGACGCTATTGTGCTTCTGCGCCCTGGGCACCGCAAACATGACCCCGAAAAGCACTCCGACGCCTTATGCCCCTTCTTCAGGCAGTTGTGGCACAGGTTGCGTTTGCCAACTAGCTCTTGCCTAGCTCTCAAATTGAGTGACAGGCAGTCTGGGCATCGAAACAATGCGTGATCTGCGCTGCATATCTCGCACAGCTTGCCTTGGCTTGCTCGTATCGGTGCTACTCCTGTTGCGCTCACACCGTGGCCCATTCTCTCCCTGCTCTTGGGTACTGCGCCCGTTGCTCGATCGCGCCCGTGCTCCAATTGATGCGCTCGCTTGACTTCCCGTGCTGGTAGAGCAGAAGCCTGCTTCTCCAGGAAAGCCAACATCTCATTCACCTTTGGAGAGTCAGAGCTCCTCTGTAGCTCCCATGTAGCTTGGCAGTGTCGCTGTCCAGTCGCTCGTGGAGCATATGCACAACGAACATGTCCCAATGTTCCACTGGTACCCCCTGTGCCTTTAGTTGGCTCATGGATTCATGGGTCACATTCGCCATACGCTGTAGGCTCTCCGCAGTGGGTGGTCCCTCTAGCTCTGGCAATTTAATAAATCTCCGCAAGTACTCTCGGCATACCGGATACTTCCGGTCATAAATTTGGTTGAGCCGCTCCCATGCCTCATGGTAACTGTTGTCGGTCAGCTCCCACTCACCCAAAGTGCGCGCTGCTTTATGGGTGAGCGACTTCTTCAAGTACGAGAACTTGTACGATGGCGCTATCTGCTCGTTGCTGTGCACTGCAGCGACAAATCTGTCGCGAAAACCATGCCATTTGGTGATGCTTCCATCAAATTCTCCCCAAGTATTTTTGCGCCTTGCTCAACGCACCTTGCTGGGCACAATTGCTCGATCTTGCCGTTCAGTGCACCACTCGCTCCGAAGTACCGTCGCTCCGCCCGCTCCATTGATCTCTCCAAATAAGCACTCTCATCGCGCTTGGCTCGAGATGCTATCTCGTCATGGAGGGCATTGAAGCGCTCCCACTGTTGCTCTAAACGAGTCAGCCGCACCTTGGCTTCCTCAAGCCCCAAATGCGAGAACTCGCTTGTCTTCGCATGCTCTGCTGCCCTCTTGATGCCATTGTAGGCCGACTGATGCTTTCCGTAACTCATTTTCTTGCTGCTCGAGAAAGGAAAGGAAGAAAGACAAAAAAAAAATTCAATTAATTTCTTGGGAGGAAATGACTATTTCCTCCTAGCCCTTGCCCAGACTGCCAACACTGCATATTTGCTCTATATAACTCTACTTATTATCTATGCACTTTGAGTCGAATAACCGCATTGGTTTATTCGCTCACTAGCACGAAATTCTAGCACCTATGCTCGCTCAATTTTTAAATTTTGAGTCGAATAACCGCATTAGTTCATTGGCTCATTTGCACATAGTTTTCGCTCGCTCATATTTGAATTTTGAGACGAATAACCGCATTGGTTCATTCGCTCATTTGCACATAATTTTCGCTCGCTCATATTTAAATTTTGAGACGAATAACCGCATTGGTTCATTCGCTCATTTGCACATAATATTCAGCACCAAGCACGCGCACACGCAGCCATGCCGCCTCAGTGTCGGCCGCCAGTAAGGCGGCAGCCATAGCGCAGCATACTGCGCATCTCTATGACTGCGTCGCATAGTGCTTGCCTGCGCATATTGTACACACCCCTAAATTCTTTTAGCTTTCTTGAAGCCCAATGCCCAATGCCTGTACCAATTTGTCGTATGTGCTTTGAGCACATACGCCCTTGGTCTATTATTTTTAAGCATTGCAGTGTTGGATCTGCTCCTGTAACTCCGTGGACTGTATCTTACCTTAATTTTTATTATTATTTTTTTTATTTTTTTTTTATATTAGAAGTATAACCTTGGACCTCCTTGTTTTGCTGCTATTCTCACTTAAAGTCAAATATCAACTGAAAATGAAAATTTTGAGCATCTCATAATTGATGCCATCCTTCGCACTCCGTTCCGTATGTTCCGAATGCGTATTGCGCATTCAGCAATTGATGCTCCTCTAGCGTGTTGCGCTTGCTCTCTTTTTCTCTTCCCGCAGGCACAACGGAACAAAGGAATTTAAAGGAAAGAAATATCTATTACCTACCCTGCCAGTACGCAATCGCACATACATACATACATGCATATGCGATCTGCGTTTACATAGAGTCTGGCGTGATTTCATAGGAACGCTTAAAATAAAGGCGAAATTAAGTTTTGCACTTAATCTATGTATATACCTACTTAATACTACAAACATACATACATGCATCGCACCATCGATGCTGTATTTTATAGATCACTAGTACGATCCGGCTCGACATGGACCAATGTTTCGAATCGACATGAAGCTATCACAATACATACTTACAGCAATTCGATGGAAATAAAACCCAATCTGTTTAAGTGGAAAAAGCTTATGAAAAACCACTTTTTATTTCTACTTAACTGAGCTCAACAGATTACTGGGAATTATGCGATGCATTTGTACAAAAATATAATTGGAAACAAAACATTACTAGCACATACAGATATACATGTATATAAATATATAGAAAGACATATATTCAGCGAATATATGTCTACAGAAATTGGCTCTAGGAATACCTGTGGCACCGCTCATACTTGCTCTTGTTTATATATATATATATATATATATATATATATATATATATATATATATATATAGGCTCCTGCTCTGCACCGCTCTCCTGGTTCAGCTCCCTGCACATGGATTCCGGCCCATATGAACTTATAACATAAGTATGTATATTATACATATGTGTGTATTGCACATCACCACCGCACTGCTCCTTGCGATCTCTCGCACTGCTCCATTGGCACAACAGCACAGTTCCATCGTCAGAAACGAACTAACTCCTAAAATCACTCGCTGAACTTATTTTTGCTATGCGAAACTCAAACGCATGGTTGCATTTGATACAAAATCAAAACCGTCGCAGAGTATACAATTAAAACGTAACTTATCCCCAAATCCTATTTATATCCAGCCTGGCACCACAAATCCTCAGATAGGTGACCCTATTATACAAAAACCTAATTCTGGTCAAGCAACCGACGCAAGTGTTCTGCAGGGTAACGTACGGCAACTTAACAATAACAATACATCTAATAGTGGAGTAGAAGCCATGATCCTAAATCTTACTCAGTGTATGACTCAATTCATGTCTATAGTGCAAAATATGCTACAAGATTTGATTAAAGCTCAAAATCAGATGATCCAAACTCTTGTAAGTAAAAAATGAGTTTGTTAAAAATATGTTTATGGAACGCAAAGGGTGTTAACCAGCATAAACTAGCCCTTAATAAGTTTCTACATGATAACGAAATTGATATTATGCTATTGTCTGAAACACATCTCACAAACAAATCCAACTTTCTTCTCCCAGGCTTCAAATTTTATAACACAAATCATCCTGATGGTAAGGCACATGGCCGTACGGCTTTACTAATCAGAAATCGGCTTAAGCATCATCTTATGCAATCGCATTCGATACAATGGATGCAAGCTACATCAGTATCTATTAAAAATCATGGCAGAGACCTTACGCTTTCAGCTATATACTGCCCACCCCGTTTTACTGTAACAGAAACTCAATTTAAAGAACTTTTTGATTCCCTTGGTGATCGATTTCTAGCTGGCGGTGATTATAATGCGAAATATAAACACTGCGCTCTCGCGTAATTAATCCAAAAAGCCGACAATTGTACAATGCAATAACTAACATACATAGTAAATTCGATTTTGTCTCATCAGGATAGCCCACTTATTGGCCAACAGACCCAAAGAAAATTCCTGATCTTATTGATTTTGCTATTTCTAAAAATATAGATAGGTCTTTAGCAACAGCGGAAACCTGTGTCGATCTGTCATCTTATAACTCGCCTGTAATAATCAACCTTTATGAACAGCCAGAATATACAAGTCCACTATTTCGCCTAGGGACAAACCAAACCGATTGGTTAAAATACAAAAATTATATTAGTAGTCATATCTCTACAAGAGTTGAGGTAAAACATGCAGATGATATAGATAATAATATTGATATTTTCAACTCCATGCTAGCGACTGCAGCCGTAGTGGCAACGCCAAAAATACTTCTAGAAAGTGCAAGTATGTCTGTACAAATAGCCAAATTGAAAAACTTGTAGCACAGAAACTACTGCTGCGCCGAGAATGGCAGACCCATCGCTCACCCACCTCTAAATACAATCTTAAAGCAGCCAAAAGGGCGGAGGAAGGAGCAAGATAAAAACCTAAAAGAGTACCTGAAGAAGGTAACCCCAAATTCTACCGAAAGGTATTCCCTTTGGAAGGCATCGAAAAACTTTAAGCCTCCAATGGAAGGTGAAAAACCTCCAAGAAACCGGTGCGGCGCGTGGGCTCAAAACGATAAAAAAGCACTCTGCTTTGCACGACATCTATGCAACGTGTTCCTGCCTAATATGGCTACAAACTCCTCTGCATTGCCTGTCGTACCTTGCAGTACTGAGATTGCTCAGCTTATTCAAATTTCCCTTCCTGAAATAGCCAAACATATTAAAGAACTGAATCCAAAAAAAACACATGGATTCGATAATATTACCCCGAAAATGCTAAAACAGTTACCAGATTCTGCATCAGCATTTCTCTGCCAGCTTTTTAACGGAATTTTGGGCATCGGTCACTATCCGAATGCAGGGAAGAAGTCTCAGATATGTATGATAGCTAAACCTGGCAAAGACGCCACGCTACCGTCATCATATAGACCTATCGGCTTGTTGCCTTGCCTTTCCAAACTGTTTGAGAAACTACTATTAAATAAACTCTCTGCTTTTCTTCATGAACATAGCGTAATACCGCAACACCAATTCGGTTTTCGCGAAAAGCACAGCACTATTGAGCAAGTGAATCGAATTTCAAATGAAATAAGAAAAGCATTTGAACTTGGGGAGTTTTGCTCTGCAATATTCCTTTACGTGGCTCAAGCATTTGATAAGGTATGGCGTCAAGGACTGATGTTCAAAATCAAAAAGTTTCTCCCAAAAAGCTATCATAAAATTCTTGAGTCTTACTTATCCAATAGACGTTTCATGGTAAAAGTAAACGAATTCATTTCGGAAGATTTTCCAATTTTAGCCGATGTGCCCCAAGGTAGCGTTCTAGGCCCTACATTATATGTAATATCCACATCTGATACTCTTATAAGTGAAAGCACGCTAATTTCAACATTTGCGGATGATACCGCCATACTCAGTTGCAAGAAATGTTCGATAAAGGCGTCGATGGCACTACAAGAGTACTTATTTAGGGTAGAAGAAAGGCTAGGAATGTGGCCTATAATGGTAAATGAGCAAAAAAGCAAGCAAGTAACATTCTCTTTGAGGCCTGGTACGTGTCCAGCCATTCGGCTCAATAATATCGAGCACCTATCTCGGCATTCATTTAGACAGGCGCTTAACTTGGCGTACGCACATTTCAGCTAAAAATTGAAATATGAAATTGAAGGTCGCCAAGCTGCATTGGCTAATAAACCACAAATCTACCTTAAGTCTAGAATACAAAATCCTCCTATACAATGCAGTTATTAAGCCGATATGGTGGTATGGGATTCTACTGTGGGGTAATGCATCCGCTTCTAACATTGCCATAATTCAAAGGTTTCAGTCTAAGATACTTAGGTTAATAACAGGTGCTCCATGGTACATGCGTAATGATGGTATTCACAAAGACCTGAAAATACCAACAGTTATCACAGAAATAAATGCTATTAAGCAGATATACATAGCAAAACTGGAAAATCACCCGAATCCACTAGCTGAATCCCTCGCAAAACCGATAAGCCGATCCGGCCTGCAGAGAAGAGACTTTCCGGCCTTTTGAAGAGCGAAGCAGAACCGAAATTTTGATGGCCAAATTAATTATTTTTTAGTGACTAGTTTTAAGATTTGATATACTTATTGTTAGGCTTAATTTAAGCAGATTCAATAAATAATAAATTCTTGTAAGTTACCAATCATCTCTCTTAGAGTACGGTCGACTTATTTCTCGCGCAAGTGCTAATTAATAATTTTTTTTTTTTTAACAGTATGAAAATATACTCAGCGGAAAACTTGTTCTCACAACTAAAATTTGAACGTGAACCGAGCCATGATGGCATCCGATCCTGGTGGAGGAGACCAAAACTACTTCTCCATTCTAGACGAAAGTCCAAAAAAAAAGAAAATTTAACCTAAACAATAATCATGACTTTCCAATCATTAAAACAGTAAAAAAAGTAACAAATAAAGTTTGCCCTAAATTCATTTTACTAAAAAATACTGACTAAGTAAAACCTATTCGGTCGTTTAACATTTATACAGTGGCCAAATCATTAGAAAGTATAACTACTGTACAACCTTTACAAACAACTTTTACAAGAGAAGGACACCTATTAATTCTGACAAAAATGAACAACAAGCAAACAAGCTCTCAAACCTATGTTACATTGAAGTTTCACTGCACCCGACCTTAAATATATCGAAAGGAGTCATATATTCTGAGCATCTTGTACATTTAACTGAAATGGAAATTGTCCAAGGTTTAAAAACACAACAAGTGACGGAATGCAAAAAAATAACTAAATTAAAAGACGGGAAAATAATAAACACCCCTCTCCACATTCTCTCCTTCAACACCTACGATATTCCACACGAAGTGGAGGTTGCGTGGGTCAAAGTCAAGGTCGAACCTTACATTCCATCACCAATGCAATGTAAAAACTGTTTCTTAATTGGGCATACAAAAAAACACTGCAAAAATGAAAAGAAATGTTTCGTGTGTTCAACAGCTGAACACGACCCAACTCCCTGCACAAAAGTCGAATGCATTAACTGCAGACAAGAGCATCGTTCAAACAACAAAAACTGCCCAACTTACAAAAAACGACAAGAAATTCTCAAAGTAAAAACAATTAAGAAATGCACTTTCCGAGAAGCATTACACTCAGTTAACGAATCCAACACAAACATTAATACGAATCATACATTAACCGAAAAATTAGAAGAAGCAGTTGCCATTAAAAACAAAAGCTTCAATAGAGAAAACAAAACAATACAAACAACTACAACAGCAACAATAAATAACACTATCATTGACAAGAATAAAATAATTTCCACACTCGAAAAAAATCAAACCAACAACAAAACTTTTAACAAAACTGACACTCCACAAACATATACATATAATACAATTCACCCAAATCTAACAACATAGAAAACACTCAAAAGCACAATATGCCAACAACAAGCTCTCTTACAATCAACAATTCCGCTCACACCAAACCAAACTCTCCCCAAAACAATCTCTCTCCAGAAACTCATAAAACTTATTCACCAGCACTTTCTCAATTTACACTCACACACCTAAAAAACCTTGAAAAACTGAAACAGTCCAGACAACAACAAATCAATAAACGCAACACACAAGAAATCAGCTCTGAGCCTGACATGGAAACAACTTAATACTCATCCATTTGTTTAAATAATTTAACATATACAAATATCTGCAAAAACTCTGTAAATCTGACAGTAATGACAGCATCTTTAAAAATTATTCAATGGAATATCAAAGGCTACAAAAACAATTATAATGAACTAGAAATATTATTAAAAAAACACAAACCGCATATCATTACCCTACAAGAAACACACCTAAAAGACGGCAAAATAATACCTACTCCCATTAACTACCAATTATACACATCTCTACACCCACAAAATTCATTTGGTGGCACAGCCATACTCATACATAATTCAATACAACACAGCATAACCAACTTTCCTACAAACAATTTTGACATAGTAAATATTTTAATTTTTTCAAAACAAAAATTCCTGCTTAGCTCAATATACCTACCACCCTCAAAATCTTTCAAAGTTAAAGATCTTCACGATCTTTTTGACAACTCACAATCACCACACTTGATCACAGGTGACTTCAATATGGCACACCAGTTGGGGTTCTAATTACAAGAATGCTAGAGGCAAAAATATCGATAAATTTATCACACAATCGGCACTGACTCTCCTAAACAATGGCTCCCCAACCCACTTCACAACGCATAACACTCTAACTCATATTGATCTTACACTTGCATCTCCTATCCTAGCAATAGAAACCAACTGGCAAATAGAATCCGATCTATGCGGTAGTGATCACTTTCCTATCCTGATATCCCTCTTCCCCAATCTCACAACAATTCCAACTACAAGTAGACCTAGATTCAATTTAGGCAAAGCGAATTGAGACAAATTCAGCATACTAGCTAATCACTTATCTGAAAAGAGAGCTGTTAGTATAAACATAAACAAAGAAACTGCTAATATTCAAAAAATAATAATTCAAAGCGCTAACGAATCCATTCCTCAATCTAGACCTAAGCGAAGAACAACAGTCCCCTGGTGGAACAATAAATTAGAAGACTTAAAAAAAGAAAGAAACAAACTTCGAAATAGCCTAACCAGAAACATATCACTAGATAATATCATAAAATTCAAGAAAGCAAACGCGATACTTAAGCGCGAAATAAAATTATTTAAATCAACCTCAATACTTAACTTCACTTCAAACATCAATCCTTTTACACCTTCAGGAAAAATTTGGTCAACAATTCGCACATTCTGTGGGCTTAAAACCTATACCCCAATCCATTCAATTAGCTTACCCCAACCTAACCAAAATTCGATCACAAATAACTCCATAATAGCCAATACACTTGCAGAAACATGGTCCAAAGGAGCACACGATAATTCATTCTCTCCTACCTTCCTTTTAAACAAACAAAACTCCCTATCCAGAAGTAGGTTACCTAGTCCGAGCAAATCAGCCTTAATTATTGACGATAAAATCATCCTAATCGAACTAAACATGGCAATAAACCAACTAAAAGGCAAAACTCCCGGAATAGATCGGATATCCTACCCAATGATTAAACACCTACCCTTTGCAGTAAAAAGTCGACATACTGACTTATATAATAAAATCTTTTCTGGTTTTATCCCCCAAATGTATAAAAATAGTCTCATTATCCCTATACCTAAACCTAACTCAGACAAAACCATGTTAACATCATATCGTCCAATCTCACTTAACCCTTGCTGCTCCAAAGTACTAGATAAAATCATTGCCAATAGGCTTTGGTGGTTTGTATCAAATAACAAACTTCTAAATAGCCATCAATTAAGATTCAAAAAAGGGGAATCAATGTCTCATTTTCTGGTTTACCTTGATCATCAGATCACCCATTCCCTCTCTTACAAAAAACACATATCCCTCATCTCACTGGATTTTGCTAAAGCATTTGATAAAATTGGAGTACATGCTATTTTAGATCAACTTAACTTGTGGAAAATCAGCCCCAACATTTATAATTATATAAAAAACTATATGACAAATGGAACATCAAAGTAAAAATCGAATCCCAATTTTCTCAAAGCTTTTCTCTCCAAAATGGGATTCCCCAAGGTTCCCCTCTATCCGTAATCCTATTTCTGATAGCCTATAACAAGCTAAGCAACACCTTATCACTCCACAAAGAAATTGACTTTCTCGCATTCGCTGATGACTACTTACTAATTAAAAAACTAAATAGAAACAAAAACACCCCCCACAATTTCGATCCCATTTACAACAAAATTTCGGATTAGTGCGCATATTCAGGAGCTGCATTATCGCTACAAAAATGCAAGCAAATTCACATCTGTAGAAAACACAATTGCTCCTCAAACATCATATGCAACAACACAAATATAATCAAAGTTTACCTATAGGCAACATTCTGTAACTGACGAACCAGGACTCCAAGGACCTTGAAATTTTTGTCAGTTCATATTTAGGTCAAGACTAAAACATACCTAGACTCAAATATTTTTTAGCCCCGCCCACTTTAATTCGGGCATGAGAGGATTAAAGATACTTGGGATTACACTGAACAAAAGATATCGATGGGAAACACATATTAATCAATTAATAGCCTCATTAATCAAACCACTCAATATAATCAAATGCCTTTCAAGCAAAAAATTCGACTGCAATACAGCATCACTAATTTCAATAACAAAATCCCTCCTCTTATCTAAAATTAACTATGGTCTTTACTTATTTGGGTATGCACCAAAATCAACCATAAATAAATGAAACACTACCATAAATTCCGCTATGTTCCCAACCTCCTGTATGAAGCTAAAATTACACCAATATCCTTTGCCCGGGACCTAATCACCTCTAAGCTTATTAAATCAGTTATAATCAACGACCACTCCCCACTCCCAACCTTAAATCTAAAAAACTCCAACAAGTACCATCCACAATAAATAAAGTGATTAAGACCGCCCAAAACATTGAAGTACCCATAATCACAAAGGTACACAAGAAATCTTTAGTATTTCCTAGCTGACAACTTCCTCATAACTCAACACCGACCTACGACACCATAAAAAAAATAATACACCAAATGAAATCTATATACATAACTTTCTTAAATTAAAAGCAGAGCTATACTACTTTAAGTTTATATACACTGATGGTTCAAAACAAAACGACCTTACAGGTTATAGTATCGTGGAAGAAAACAGAACCATTCAAACAGCACACGTACCACATTACAGCACAAGTTTTGGAGCTGAGCTAATAGCCATTCACGAAGCGACTAAATACGCAAACTTAAAGAGAAGGAACATCGCAATCTGCTCAGATTCTCTCTCAGACTTAGACGCAATTACCAACCCAGTAAACAGCAACCATTACGTAGACGATATAAAAAACATATTAATCAAACATAAATCCACAATCAGACTCATTTGGATCCCCGGACATGTCAATATAAAAGGCAACGAATTAGCGGACAAAATTGCCAAAAATGCCACATGTGCCCCACTAACGACTACACAAAATATCTTATCATCAGACATCCTAAAATTCATAAAAACCATTCACCGGAAAAAAGCCAAAGTCCTATTCCAAACTACTAATGACTGGTACAAAAAAGTTAATAAATCAAAAATACCTATCTATGAACATTTTAAAACCGTTAATAACACCAACATAAACAGACAATACTCAATAAAACTCGTACGACTCCGACTTGGACATACAAAACTGACCAATGAATACATTATCAATAAAACAAACAACATATGCAAATTCTGCAACCTACCCAACATGAACGTCGAACACATATTAAACAATTGTACATACTTTAACATCTACAGAAAATCACTTCCAAACATCAAACCAACCAAAGAAATCTAACATATATATAAAATTAGCTAGCTTAAGACCATAGATGTCATAGCTGTAAGTTTTATTGTATTAAAATTTTAATTTTAACACAAGTATGAATAAATAAATAAATAAATAAATTCTTGTAATAAAAAAAAAATTAAAAATAATCTTTTACTAAGTGGCCTTGTTCATTAGTATCACAAATATAACTCTTTTTTTTTATATATATTGTTACGAAATTGCCCTCTTGACAATTTACTCTGTTACAAAATTGCCCTCCTGACAATTCCTCTAACTCTCTGTACTCGGACTCGTACCACTGGATTGTGTAGTAATCAAACAATCGCTGGTTAAATTAAAATAATTAGCTTTATTTAATTATTGCTATTTACACATTTAATATTAGGCTTAAAGTTTACTTAGTTATTATTTGCACTTTATTTAACAAACCATTAGTCACTTTATTTACTAATGAATTTCACCACTTTGTAAATCACAAATACTGCTGCTTCGATTAAAATGCCTGCTGTACACACTTTTACGATCTCTGATCTACTGTATTCCAGTTTGAACAGTCTTGTCGCTTTTATAGTTTTCGAATGGTTGGTGTAGAAACTTCTACGCTATTCTCGTAGTTTCTAGAAGCTTCTATCCTCTTCGACAGAAGTCGAGAATATTCTTTTTGATATTACCGGCAGATGGTTCTTGAATAAACTTTTATTCGAATAGTTTGCATCTTGACTCACAGGGGGCACTCATTCTCCAGATGGGATCCTAAAAGTATGCAATCCCTTTTCACTGGGCTATCACGTTTCACTGCCCTCCGCTTAAACTTGTTCGTCCCGAACAAGGATAGTACTGCAACCTTTATAAGGAGATAACCTCTCTAAATGATCGACTTTCATTTTGCTCCTGGCATTTCTTGCCAACTGGATGCGGTATACTACATCGTTGAGCCGCTTTATCACCTTATAAGGGCCTTCCCAGTGTGTTTGCAGTTTTGGCGATAATCCCTTTTTCCTTTGCGGATTATGAAGCATAACTAGCTGCCCTTCCTGAAATCCTTTGGAGTTTGCTCGTAGATCATATCTGGCTTTCATTTTATCACTCATCAGTTGTGTGCGCTTTCTGATGGTTCCATGAATTTCATTCAGCTGTCTTCGTTTGTCAGCTACATAACTGCTACATGAAACTTCCGTAGATGAGTAGGCACCGAATTTCAGATCTGCAGGCAATCTTATGTCACAACCGAAAATAGCCTTAGCTGGTGTTGTAGATGTTGTATCGTGAGTTGCCGATCGGTATGCCATTAAGAAGAGGGGTATGTGTTGGTCCCAATCTTTCTGGTTTCTGTCCACGACTTTCCTTAGGTGTTCCTCAAGCGTACGATTAAATCTTTCAACCATTCCATCGGATTGTGGGTGCAAAGGGGTTGTACGAGTTTTGCGTATGCCCATCAATTCACTCATTTCCCTGAATATTGTTGACTCGAAATTTCTGCCTTGATCCGAGTGCAACTCGAGGGGAGCTCCGAATCTGCAGACCCAATTATTGATAAATGCATCTGCAACGGTCTTAGCTTCTTGATCGGGAATGGGGTATACTTCTGGCCATTTACTAAAATAGTCGATTACGACGAGAACATATTTGTTGCCGGAATCACTAATTGGAAACGGACCTGCTATGTCCATTGCAATACGCTCAAATGGCGCTCCCACGTTGTATAAATGCATCTTCCCCTGGCTGCGACGGCTCGGTCCCTTGGCAGCTGTACACTTTTCACAAGCACTAATCCAGTCAACTACCGATTGCTGGCAACCAACCCAATAAAATCGTGTTTTAATTTTCTCGACTGTTTTTGTTATTCCCAAATGCCCTCCGCTTGGCCCACTATGGTATTCCTTGAGAATTTCGCTTATTCTTGCCTTGGGTACCACAATCAAGTTCTTCGTGGTTTTTCCATCTTCGCTCTCCCACAGGCGGAATAGGCATCCATCTTGCAGCTTTAAGCTATTCCATTGAGCCCAATATGCTTTAGTTATGGGGCTTTCAGTCGAGATTTCGTTCCAATCAGGCCGTTTTCCTTCATTCTTACTTGATACGATTTTTGCCAAATCTGGGTCATTTCGTTGTTCTTCTTTTATCTTTTCCGCTGTCCATTCATCGTCTGGTAAAACAGCCATTAAGCGCACATCGACTACTCCTTCTTTCCCTTCAGCTTTAGAACAGTGCTTACATTCCATACTGCAAGGACGTCGTGATAGTGCATCAGCATTCCCGTGGTTTCCGCCTCTGCGATGTTCTATTGTGAAATCGTAGCTTTGGAGTCTCTCAATCCATCTCGCAACCTGACCTTCGGGATTTTTGAACTGTAATAGCCAGCGCAGAGCAGCGTGATCCGTTCTCAACAAGAACTTTTGTCCATACAAGTACTTGTTAAAGTGCTTCACGCACTGCATAACCGCCAAAAGTTCTCTCCGTGTTACACAGTAATTTCGCTCTGGCTTTGATAAGATCTTGCTGAAGTAGGCTATTACTCTTTCATGTCCGTCAATAACTTGCGACAGGACACCTCCAATCCCGAATCCACTTGCATCTGTATCCAAAATAAATTTTTCGCCAGGTATTGGATATGCAAGGATCGGAGCTGTACACAATAGCTCTTTCAATCTGTTGAATGCCTTCTCTTGTTCGCTTTTCCACTCAAAAGGACAATTTTTCCTCGTTAATGCATGCAGACTACCAGCCACGTCTGCAAAGCCTGGAACAAAGCGTCTGTAATAGGTGCAAAGACCCAAGAAGCTGCGTAGCTCATGCAGACTAGTTGGTCTTGGCCACTCCCTTACTGAGTCTATCTTATCTGGATCTATGTGTACTCCTTCAGGTGTGACTTTATGTCCAAGGTACTTGACTTCTTTCTTGAAGAACGAGCATTTCTTTGCGCTCAGCTTCAACCCTGAAGCTCCTAATCGCATCAATACTTCTTCCAAATTCTTCAAGTGGTCCTCGAAGTCCTTTCCCATAACGATGATATCATCTAGGTACACCAGACACGTTTTCCAGTGGAGGCCCTTTAGCACATGTTCCATTAGGCGTTCAAATGTAGCTGGAGCATTACACAGTCCGAATGGCATTACCAAAAATTGCCATAGTCCATCACCGGCGCTGAATGCTGTCTTTTCCTTGTCTTGGTCGTCTACTGCCACTTGCCAATATCCGCTTTGTAAATCCAGCGTTGAGAACCAATTTGAACCAGAAAGTGTGTCCAACGTATCGTCGATTCGAGGTAATGGATAACTATCTTTCTTCGTTACCTCATTTAGTTTACGATAATCTACACAGAAACGTGTGGAGCCATCCTTCTTCTTGACTAATACCACTGGAGAACTCCAGGGGCTCGCTGATGGCTCTATGACGTTGTTCTGATGCATTTCCTTCAGCAATACATTCACCTCTTCTCTCTTTGCCAGAGGTACTCTTCTTGACGCTTGACGAATGGGTTTGGCATCACCAGTGTTGATTGTGTGTTTCACCATCTTTGTTCTGCCTTCGTTTTTACCCTTTTCAGCAAATACTGACCAATGTCTTGCCAAAAGTTGGCTGGCAGTCCTCCTCTGCTCTGTGGATAAGTCTTTGCTCCATTCTTTCGTAAGATCGTCGAGTACCTTTTTATCAGCTGGTATCTTCATTTTTGTGTCTCGCGGCTGGCTTTCACAGTTTACAATTGCCGAAATTGCCCGGCAATTTCCAATTATCTGTCCTTTCTCTATGGTTTTAGCGGAATTTGCAAGATTGACCACTCTTACTGGCACTATTCTGTTCTGCTGTTCTTCTACGAGGGTTTTTCCAATTATGATGTCATCCAGTGCGAATTTTTCATCAGTCTCCACAACCCACAACTTGTTCCTCTCCACATCTCCGTCCATTTTGGCCCATATGACTGCCTCTGACTTTGCTGGGATTTTTGTCCGCCGCGATACAATGGCGTGTCGGATACCTCCATACTTATCCTCACCAACGGATAACGGTATTTCGGTGTTCGCATACTTCAACGTTCGGCATTTCAAATCTAGGGTGAATCCATTCCGAATCATAAAATCCACACCTAAGATTAATTCGTCCACAATATCCGCAACTACAAACTCGTGCTTCACTGTTGTGGTACCGATAGTGATTTTCCGTGTAACTTTTCCCAGTACCGGTGCATCATCTCCAGTTGCCGTACGCAATCTTATTCCCTGAAGCGGTTCAATTCCCCGAACGAGATCCCTTCTAATTATGGAATGTGATGCCCCCGTATCCAATGTTACCACGATTTTTCTTCCATTTACCACGCTGTCGACAGTTAGGCTGTTGATTTTCCGTGCCATCTGAGAAACGAAGATTCTGGGGCTGCATGTTGTGGGAGTCAGATCAAGCCCCTCGAGACTGACTCCATCTAGTTTGTCGACGACTTTTCAACATTTTCTGATTCCCTACTTTGGAATCTGACTTGCTTTGGAGGTCTTACCGGTGAGCGTGATCTAGAACGTTTCCGTCTCGATTGGCAATTACGGGCCATGTGTCCGACCTCTCCGCAGGTGAAACATTTGCCCGTGAAACTTTGGCCGCTTTCGACTTGTACCTGACGGGCTCTGTATACTGGCTGGCACACCAAGGCTGCTGTCTCTGAAGTTAAAGCGCTAGCTACTGTCTCCATATATGTAGCTTTCGGATTAGTTATTGCAGAACGCTTTATCTCCGCATCGCGAATGCCATATACGAAGGTGTCCATCATACACCTCTCAGTGATCTCTCCTGGGTAGGCAAGATGAGCCAACCGCTCCACTTCCGCCGCAAACTGTTGAAGAGACTCACCACTCTTTTGTACCCGTGTTCGTAGCTCTACTTGGTACATCTGCTTCCGGTGTTCACTACCATACTTGCGCTGAACGGCATTCATCAAGCTTTCATAGCAGTCTCGCTCACTTTCTGAGATAGTTTGAAGCACATCAGCGGCAGCACCTTTCAATGCAACTGTTAATGCAGCCACTTTTTCGCGAGCACTCCAACCATTTGTGCTAGCGGTAGTCTCAAACTGCATTCTGAAGACACTAAATGTGGTAGTTCCATCATAGGTAGGAGGCTTCAGTTTTATTGAGGATAAAGCTGGCACAGGCAATGCACCTTCCTGTAGTAGGTGAATTCTTTGCTCTATTTGTTGCTTAAATTCGTTTTGCTTTTGCTCGTTCGCAATGAATTTTTGTTCTACACATTTTTCGAACGATTCCTGCCGTGTCTGAATATCACAAACCTTCCTGTCTACCATTTCGGACATTTCTTTCATCTGCTGTGAGTTTTGTTCCGCTAATAGAGCGAGTCGTATTTCACTCTGCTGTAATTGCTCTTTGACTTCCTCCTTGACAGCTTGAGCATTTTGTTGTAACTGTTCCTTTACAGCTTGAGCATTTTGTTGTAATTGCTGCTGCATCCTCTCATCTCGCAACTGCATCTTCTCATCGGCTGCTTGAGAATTTTGTTGTAACTGCTGCTGCATCTTCTCATCTCTCTGCTGCATTCTCTCTTCGGCTGCTTGAGATCTTTGATGTAACTGCTGCATATCCTGTTTAAAGGATTGCATTATCCCGATAAGTGCGCTCATGTCAAAGTTACCCGTGTTAGTTTCTTGCGGTGTTTCTTCGTGTCGAGATGTCGTTGCCTCTTCACATTGGAATTCATGCTCATCGACATCTATACCCTGCTCCTCTAAAGCGCTTCTTAATCGCACCTGCAGCTCCGCTTTAAGCCCTTGTGTTTGCAACTTTAAACGCTCCAGCTCCTTCTTGAGCTGCTCCAATCTCAGTTTTTCAAATTTAACCATTGTTTATCACAGATACACAATCCCACTTCTGACACCAATTGTTACGAAATTGCCCTCTTGACAATTTACTCTGTTACAAAATTGCCCTCCTGACAATTCCTCTAACTCTCTGTACTCGGACTCGTACCACTGGATTGTGTAGTAATCAAACAATCGCTGGTTAAATTAAAATAATTAGCTTTATT
The DNA here is from genome assembly GCA_920105625.2 of Clusia tigrina. NCBI lineage: Eukaryota > Metazoa > Arthropoda > Insecta > Diptera > Clusiidae > Clusia > Clusia tigrina. Next base: position 304,831,628 of record OV050030.1, read on the forward strand.
TAATTATTGCTATTTACACATTTAATATTAGGCTTAAAGTTTACTTAGTTATTATTTGCACTTTATTTAACAAACCATTAGTCACTTTATTTACTAATGAATTTCACCACTTTGTAAATCACAAATACTGCTGCTTCGATTAAAATGCCTGCTGTACACACTTTTACGATCTCTGATCTACTGTATTCCAGTTTGAACAGTCTTGTCGCTTTTATAGTTTTCGAATGGTTGGTGTAGAAACTTCTACGCTATTCTCGTAGTTTCTAGAAGCTTCTATCCTCTTCGACAGAAGTCGAGAATATTCTTTTTGATATTACCGGCAGATGGTTCTTGAATAAACTTTTATTCGAATAGTTTGCATCTTGACTCACAGGGGGCACTCATTCTCCAGATGGGATCCTAAAAGTATGCAATCCCTTTTCACTGGGCTATCACGTTTCAATATATATTTTATTGAATCTTCTAAAAAATACCTTAGAACTAACAATAAATCTTCATAGTATATTGAACATTTCACTTTTAAATTCATATCAATCATTACCAACCTCCCAGTGCCAGTGCTTTGAGGAGTTATGGTATATGAAAAGAAGTAGCGCAATACTTAAATAATAGTAATGAATAAGCTTAAAATCTAGTTTGTTGCTAAGCGCAGCACGTCCATCCTTTTCAGGCGGGTGTGTCCTTGATGCTGTAGTAGGTGCCTCGCTAATGCATTGGGATGCTTGTCTTGCTTTGCTAAGTAAGATTCAGCAAGTCGGGAAACTTGTTTAGTTACATACGGGATATGTAAATCTCTGTGGATGTTAACGTTTTTGATGTACCAAGGAGCATTGGTGATCATTCGAAGGATTTTCGATTGGGCTTTTTGCAGCTTTTCGACATTTGAGGGTGAAGCACTACCCCAGAGTTGGATACCGTAGGTCCATGTGGGCTTCATAATTACTTTGTAGAGTAGAACTTTAAAGTCCAGATTGAGCTTGGACTGCCTGTTCAAAAGCCAGTTTAGCTCGTTTATTTTGAGTTTAATCTGAGTAATTTTTGCACTTATATGCTTTGCCCAGTAAGTCTGCGATCTAAATGCATTCCTAGATACTTAGTTTCTGTCGCCTGAGGGATCGGCTTGGTGTTAATTTGCACAGGGGGGCAAGTACTCCTGCATAGAGTGAATGTGACATGAACGCATTTCGACTCATTGACTTTGATTCTCCAGTGGTGAAGCCATTCCTGAAGCATGTTGACGTGTACTTGGAGAAGTTTTGACGCCTCTTTCGGATTTGTGTGAGTACACAATATGGCTGTGTCATCGGCAGAAGTATAGGTGATAGTCTTGCCGTTTGTTGGCATATCTGCAGTGAACAACGTATAGAGAAGGGGGACTAATACGCTGCCCTGCGGTACACCAGCTTGTATAGGGTATTCATCTGAGATGAAGCTTTTTTGTTTCACCACAAAGCGTCTACCTGAGAGATAGCTTTCGAGCAATGTGTAGATGTTAAGAGGTATCAAACATTTCAGTTTGTGCAAGATTCCTTCATGCCAGACCTTATCAAATGCCTGAGTGATGTCGAGAAAAACTGCGGAACAGTATTGCTTCTTTTCGAACGTTTCTTGTATAGTGTTTACAATGCGATGAACTTGTTCGATAGTACTGTGTTTTTCTCTAAACCCAAACTGGTGGTTTGGTATAACAATAGACTGTTTGACAACGTCTTTAATTCGCTTTATTATCAAACTTTCAAAGAGTTTTGAAAAAATTGATAGCAGACTAGTTTGGTCTGTAGGAAGAGACGCTTGTTGGGTCCTTTCCAGCTTTGGGAATCATGGTAATTTGGGAAATTTTCCATGAGTAAGGAAAGAATCCAGTGCGTATTATAGCATTTAATATATGCAAGAAATGCATTGTGGCTATTGCTGGAAGCTCTTTTATCATTTGGCCCGTAATCAGATCACGCCCTGGAGATTTTTTGGCATTGGGTTCTTTGATAGCGTTTGTCAACTCCTTTTTGGCAATCGAGATACCATTGACGCTAGGGATAGCATCAACCGCCGTTAGAGAACGGTCGGAACTAGCAAGATTATGGGTGAAAACTTGCTCCAAATGATTTGCGAATGCTATTCCCTTTTCTGCGTCACTTCTTGCCCAGTTGCCGTTGGGAAGGCGTATTGGTGACTCCATTTGAATGGGTTTTTTCGAGTTTTTGGCCGTTCGCCATAGAGAATAGCTTGAGGCTTCTGTAGGACAGAGGGTCTCTACAAACTCGTGAAACTCGGAGGTTTCCTTTTCTTTTAGAAGGTGATGCAGTTTTTTAGTACATTCATTCAGTTTCTTCTTCAGAGAAGGTGATCTCTGCAATTGCCATTCTCTCCTAAGAGATCTTTTTTCGGAGAGGAGCTTCAGAATGTCTTGGGGAGCACACTCTTGTCGGGTTTGAGCTTTAGAACGTGGTGTAGCAATTTGTACTGTTTGGGATAGCAATTGAGTGAAATTGAAAATAGAGTTTATTTCCTGCTCAGACTTTAGGGAGGTCTTTATTTCAAGATGTGAACTTATGAACATCTTATATTTAAGCCAGTCTGTATTCTTGTAGTCAAAACTACCACTCACGTTTTTCTGATAGGAGTTTTCAGAAAAGATAGTTATTGTGGGAGTGTGATCAGAGGACAGCTCCAGAGAGGAATGCACAAGAGAGTGTACATTATTCATACCTCTAGTGATGGCGAAGTCAATAAGATCTGGAATCTTCTGTTTGTCGGATGGCCAGTATGTAGGCTTACCATTGGACAAGACATTAAGACAAGAGCATTTATCGCAGAGAAGAGTTTTCTGCCTTTGGGAGTTACTAAACGTGAGCCCCAATGAGTATGCTTTGCATTAAAGTCTCCAGCAGCAATGAACTTAGCATCGAGAGTACTAAAGAATTGTTTATATTGCTGCTCATCTATATTAAACCTGGGTGGGCAATAGATGGATGATACTGTCAAGCCTTTGACGTATTCTTCGAGCTGAATAGTCGTCGCTTGTAGATAATCGGTACAGTATCCTTGCATTGGGAAATGCTTTATTCTATTCTTGATCAGAATGGCTGTACCACCACGTGCTTTGCCACCGGGGTGTTCGGTGTCATAAACTTTGTATCCCGCTATCTGGAAACAGTTTTTCTGAGTAAGGTGAGTTTCAGAAATTAGCATCAAATCTATTGAGTTATCGTTGAGAAATAGTTTCAGCTCATTTTTGTGCTGACTTATGCCATTTGCATTCCAATGACAGATTTTCAGTGCGTTCATTGTTTTGTTAATAGGGATTGCAAAAGCATGTTCTGATTACGTATCATGTCTTGCATCATACTTTGCATTGAGCACATAAATTGCGTCATATTTGCGATAAGCTCTTGTAAAGTCTTTTCAAGAGTACTCTCATCAGTTTTAGGGTTTACTGATGGGGTACCTTTGAGAATATTTGCGTAAGAAATACTTGAAGGCTGTGCTTCACGGGCAGAGATTTCACGCAAAACTGTTACGGGAGGAACAGTTTTAACTTGTCTTGGCTGAGGTGCAAATTTATTTTTTATATGAGCGTATACAGTGCAGTCTCTGTAGTTTGCAGTGTGATTTTCACCACAGTTGCTGCATTTTTTGACACTGGAGTCGTCTTTGGGCTTTGTGCAGTTTTGTGGCATTTGGAGATCACCACAAACGACACATACACTGGAAAGTGTACAGTATTTTCTAGTGTGCCCAAATTCTTGGCAGTTCAGGCATTGAACTGGTCCAATTCGCTTGTGAGGTTCTTCTACAGAGATTTTTCTATGTAGAAGATAGCGGAGGTTGTAGATCGGGTGTGATTCGCCTTTTCTCAGGTTCGAGTCGACTGGCTGTTCTGCTCGCGACACGTCTTACACTTAACTTAAATATAACTCTTGAGCGCATCAAATGACCTAACTCAGCTTGCAGCTATGTATAACTGCCCATGCGTGAATTATGGATTTCTCAACATAATGCCTACTTTATCGAATGTTTGGCGTTGTGATTTATTAACAGTCCTAGCGAAAGAACAGCAGCAACCTCCCAGAATAAGTGAAGTAAATGCGGGAGATAATAATACTTTTACATCGTGTTATTCCAGTCAACACAGTTCACTAACGATAGCATTATTATGCAAAACATTGATACGCCTTTTTGTACAGTTAACCAAAGCTTCCTTTGCATTTAAATTTATTTTCAAGAGAACAATGCAATTGTATTTCAATGTCAATTTTTGTGGTGTTAGACCACTGACATTCAAGGAATTTAAAAATTCCACTGGGTAGCGTAGATATAATAGCTGGTTTGCCAACTGCCGACATAATGTCAGATGTGCCGACAATAGATGATTTGGATCCAACAGAAGAACAGTTCATATTTAATGAATAATATGACAGGGCTAATCAAAAACAGCGTGATATAATTGATCGTGTCATTCGTGAAGTTCAATTTCATTATATTGGGTTGAAATGTATTTTGTTTCACCACGGTTGTGGAAAAACTTGTGTCCAAACTGCCCTTATTCATTGGTTAAATGCACAAAATCTAACATGTATAGCAAGTGCCTTTAGTGGTATGACTATTGCTCTATTAATTGGTAGTAAACCGTTATACGAGGTGTGATAAAAAAAAACGTTATTTTCATCTTTTCGTGAGTTACGTATGTTCGATATTCGCATTTTTTTTCTGTTATATTGGTACACATGTCTGTTATATATGTTGGGAATACCAATCATTTTAGATTGTCACTTTGTTTTTGACAGATAAAATGGTGTTTTGGTGTGCTCTTCGATTTTGTACTATTCGAAAAAATGGATCAAGGAAACTGTATTCAGTTTTGTGTAAAAAATGAAATTAAATGCGCAAGGACATTTGAAATGTTGACTGTGGCCTTTATTTATTTATTCATCAACAACTATCTTGTCCCCTTTAAAGTAATTCCCCTCAGATATAATACACTTATGCCAGCATTTTTTTCAATCCTCGAAACACTTCTGAAACGCTTTTTTTGGTATCGCCAACAGCTCCTGTTTCGATTTTTCTTTTATCTCCTCAATCGTAGCAAAACGCTTTCCTTTCATCGGTGATTTCAGTTTTGGAAAGAGGAAAAAGTCAGCGGGGGCCAAGTCCGGTGAATACGATGGTTGAGGCATGATAACTGTTTTGTTTTTGGCCAAAAACAGCTCCTGAGCGTTGTCCATCCGACGTTGTTTTTGCTCAAAATTTAGTAATTTTGGAACAATCTTCGCTGCCGCACGATTCATGCCTAAAACATCCGTAAAGATTGCTTGGCATGAGCCGAACGATATGCCAACATCATCAGCAACCTCTCTGATAGTGATTCGACGATTATCCAAAATCATTTTCTTCACTGCGTCAATGTTTTCATCGGTTGTTGACGTGCTCGGGCGACCAGGACGAGCATCGTCATTGACATCTTCTCGGCCTTCCTTAAACCGGTTATACCACAATTGAACTTGTGTTCTGCTCATAGTAGACCCGCCAAAGGCCACAGTCAACATTTCAAATGTCCTTGCGCATTTAATTTCATTTTTTACACAAAACTGATACAGTTTCTTTGATCCATTTTTTCGAATAGTACAAAATCGAAGAGCACACCAAAACACGACTAACCTTTTTACCTGTCAAAAACAAACTGACAATCCAAAATGGATGGTATTGCCAACATATATAACAGACATGTCTATATACGAGTATATATATATATATATATATATATATATATATATATATATATATATATATATATATATATATATATATATATATATATGTATATATATATATATATATATATATATATATATATATTTGTATATGTATATGGATATGAATATGTATATGTATATATATATATATATATATATATATATATATATATATATATATATAAATAAATCCTAAAAAGTAACGGCTGTTATCTGATTGGGTTTTGGACGGAAGCAAGATCCCAGAACGCATAGACTGTGGAGTCTCAAAAGTATGACAAGACTTTCATATAGTCGTGCAGCCAACGCTTAAGCTGTCCTCTGAGCATACGCCAAAAATAATAATATTCAAATCTCAAATCGTCTAAAAGAGAGGTTGTAAAAAAGCACTTAACTTTAAATAGACTGGGTGAAATATGAAATGTACATAAGGTCGCATCTTAAGCAGTCCATACCCTCAAAGTTAGAGTAAGCAATAAACTCAGCTGTATATAATTTTACAAACTTGTTAAGCCACGAAAGTAGCTACCACGACATACTGCTAATTCGTGGATAATATACTCTAAAAGATGTTCACGTGAGTATACTGAAAAAAAACCACACAGGAATCAATGGCAGAAGCAAAGATCCGCACCATATTTTGAAGGAAAAAGAAGAGTGTGACTTCGGGAATTATGTTATAAATCTCTCCCCAATAGAAAAGGAGAAAGATCCCAGAAAGCATAGACTTTGGTGTCTCAAAAGGATGAAAAAGCGTTCATACACTCGTGCAGCCAACTCTTAAGCTGTCCTCTGAACAATAATAGTATTCAAATCTCAAATCGTTTACAAGAGAGGTTGTAAGAAAGGACTTATCTTTAAATAGACTGGGTGAAATATGTGATGTACATAAGTTCGCATCTTAAGTAGTCCATACCCTCAAAGTTAGAGTAAGCAATAAACTCAGCTGTATATAATTTTACAAACTTGTTAAGCGAAAGAAGCTACCACGACATATATACTGCTAATTCGTGGAGAATATACCCCAAAAGATGTTCACGTGCTTACACTGAAAAAAAACCACTCAGGCATGGTTATTCCAAAGACAAAGATTGCCGCGCAGGAATTTTGTTTAAATTAACAGGCGTCCTGCCTTATGTACCCTTTATACTTGTATAATAGATATTACCTTCTGCAGCGGAAAGTAATGGTATAAAAGCCCCATAAATGTACACGCCCAATTCAGTGCGCAAATTGCCAAGATTTTGGGCTCACTAAATCATACTGCACCCTATGAAGTGTATGTATCATCAATAGTGACCTAAACCTAAGCATCAAAAGAGTAAAATTGGTATATCTGTACCAAAATTCAGCAATTGCGGATAACCATTCTTCAAATTATAGAAGTTAGCGCCGTATACATTTTAGTCAAACAAAAATACTTTGTCAACCGAGGTCAAAGCAGCAATAATATGAAGACCCACACTACAACCTATACTGACCTACAAATTCTCAGTACTACAACTCTCTCTCTCACTCTCTCTCTCTCTCTCTCTCTGGAAGAGCATAGCCACACCAAACTGTGTCTTTTGCGAGTATTATCAAAAAAATTGCCCTGCATTTTTTTTTGATAATATATATCGTATACATCATGCACAGCCGTTAACACCATGCACAGCATTTCAACTGCAGAAGATATGTTTATTCATAGAACTACAAAAAATGTCGACAAAGTATAACTTGGACTGGAATCGATTGCAGGGTGTGACAAATCATAGAAGAAGAAACATATCTATTGCAAACATCGGTGTGGTTGGGAAAAATAGAAAATCTTGTGAAGGTGAAGGAGCGTCAGAGCCAATTTTTCTGCAGTGTATTATCCATCAACAAGCACTATGTATAAAACCTGTCGATATGAGCTAATTTTATTCGATCACATGCACTCAATCATCATAAATTTCGATATTTTTTCATACAAATTGAATTTCGTCGATTTGTTGTATTATACAGCAGTTCGATTGCTTAGCTGCGGAAAAGTGCTATTGCAGTTCTTTAAGCTTAGAAATTAAACTAAATTATTTCTTGTGGGGAAAACTTTCCCCGAACCACTTTTATTGGATGGCGAGTGGCTCCCAAAGTTGGCTTTTTTTTGCAGATGTTGTGTCACACGTGAACAACTTGAACTTGAAGTTCCAAGGTAAAAACAACTAAATTTGTGATTTTTCGAGCAAATTTCATCATTCAGGGCAAAACTTATATTGCTCAAAAGTCAGATAAATGAATGTAATTTTACCCATTTCCCGTGCTGTGAAGAATTGAATACAGAAACTGACGAGCAATTTCGGACCAGATTTGCAGTAAAAGTCATCGCAGATTTAAAACAAGAATTTCAAAAACGATTTTGACATGAATTCAAATGAAATTCGGTTGTTTCAAAATCCATTTGATTGCAACTTTACCGGTGTTTAAAGTGAGTTTCAAATAGTAATTATTGATCTTCATGCTAACGATCAAATCAAGGATGAATATAAGAAAGGAAACTTGGTAATTTTTTTTTATTTTTGGGTACTAAAGAGTTCCTAAATTTAAAGCAACTTGCTTGTAAATTTATTTCTATGTTTGGGACTACCTATATGTGCGAACAAACTTTTTCTAGGATGAAATATCTCAAATCTCGTACAGGTCAAATTTGTCGGATGATCATTTGCAATCATTGCTTATAATTGGTGTTTCAGATTTATAACTTTAAAGAAATTCATCAGCACAAAACGGAGTTTCATCATTCGCATAAAAAGTTGCATGCAATAATTTACTGAAATTAACTGTAAAAAATAAAATTTAATGCTGCCTTCATCCTAATAAAATTTGTTCATTCACATATTCAAGTGGTCCGCCGCAAGTAGATTAAATCCCAATCTGGCACTTGAGGCTAAAAGTTTGAATATCCCTGGGTTATATTGTATTTAGGCCGGCAATAAAATGTGACTGTTAGGTTTTTACATACTCTTCAATGTATATGAATATTGCGTATAAATAAAGTTTATTGAAACTATTTAGAATATGATGTTTTATTTTAGGATCTATTATAATACCGCTGCCTCCAAAAAATTTTCCTTGAAGATGTTTTCTAATATAGATGTTGTAATGGGGTATTCTGAAACAATTTTTTTAGTAAAATAAGTCTCTGAAATATGGATATATATATATTTTTTTCTGAGAATGTAAGGAAGTGCATTATTTCCAAATAGTGTTAAGTAAGCTGTTGCCATTCCAATGACATAATTTAATTGAACTCATGGTTTGAACAGTAGGCAACAAGGATTGGTTTCTAATCATATCATTCATCATATTCTGCATCGTGACCATCAACTGGTTCATAGAGAATTAAGATAGTCGTCTACGGAATTCTGATCAGTGATTTGACCCTGAACACAATATTGTTTCCAATATCGTCAATTTACGTAATGAGGGAGATGGATGACAATAACAAAGGAATTTTAGCAGCTTACATTAGTTTTTCGCATTCTTCTTTGATTCTACATATAAAGTGAATGATTTCTCAAGTTTTTTTCTTGGTTTCGCTATGAGGCATTGACACTGTTTTTAAACAAATGAGATAAAAAACATGCGCTCAGCAAAGGAAACGAAGTATTTTTAGAAAAGAAAGTCGAAGTATACAGTGACACAATAAAATAGGAAATTACCAAGAACTTAGCCCATTCTATGAAAAGAAGGTTTAATTCCGTGCTAGATCCCAAACCATACTAAGTACTAGTTTGCATCAAATTATAGATTTTTAAAAAAATTTTTATAACTAAAGTTTGTGTACAAGATTTTTTTGTGTATGAAAACTCGTCTAGGTCGGAAGAAACATTAGTGCTAAACTGAATTAATTGAAAAAAAAATCTTAATTGTTGAAAGATTTTACTTTTTTGTTTTTGGATTTAACTTAAAAGCTTAAATGGCTACGTAGATATCCTACTTTGAAGATGGAAGCGTTTACTGTACAACTATTTTTTTGTTTCACTGTATATGCCTAGTTAGATTGCTCGTTACACTCGTGTCTCTTTTTCAATCATTTTACCCACTTATCTCCTTCCAAATGGCATAGCAAAAGATGTCTATCGTCTTACGATGAGACATGACTTTGTAGCCTTTCAACACATCAAAAAATAATAGAATTTTGAAGCTCAACAACTTAAGATGAATCAAAGAAAAAGCTGCCATTATAAATTAATTTTTTGAACTTTCTCAAGCATTTATATTCACATTTCAATATACAGTTTTGAAAATCAAAATTCATCATTTTTCAAAAACCTCCGCGAGCCGGATAAAATGACTTGGCTCTGGTCCGTGGGACGTAGATGGACACCCCAAATATAACCGACCAGCAATATAAAAACTTTTTACAACTATTGGGAGGAAGTTTATAGTTTCCTGGGACTCCGACGCCACTATTGGGCTTCCCGCCTAACAACACCAGAAGTTAGAAAACTTTGGTGGGCTGTTCGTAACCTTGGCTTGGATATAGTCTCTTCCGGACCACCAATATATAGGCCACAAATAGATGAAAAGTATCAGAACTAGTTGATTTTGGAAAAACAAATAGTTTTAATATATCAAATATAATGACGGAATCCTGTTATGACTTATATTTAGAACACAATGACCGACAACCGTTTTGACAACCGTCTCATTACTCGATTTGTCATCTTCATCAGTGGCTGCGAATTCAGGATGGCTTCAATTCCCACGATTAGTGCGCTCAGTTCTTCAAAAAGTTAAAAACGACTCATCTGTATTGCATACTAAATGGGATTATGCATTTTTCAAGATCGAATTTTAGAATGTGCTGGAATTCGATATACCATATAATACTTAAGATATCTATCTTATCTCTTACAAATCTCGAAATCGTTCCCCAAATATGGCCAAAATCTTACATTCACCCTTTCTGATAATTCAATTAATTTTGTGGCTACCTTATTGTGTTCGGTGGCTATCCAACGCTGTTCACACGTCCGATAAGAGTCTCCTTGTTTAGTTTTTTTTTTTTTATTTTTATTTTTTTTTTTATTTCATATATTTATTTATTGTATCTTCTAATCTTAGACTAACAATAAGTAAGCATATCTTACAAACTAAATAATTAATATTATATATATCCAATATATCCAGTATATTGGAGTTATTAAGTAACTAAACTAAATTATTTAAATATTTAAGTACATATAAGAGTTTAATCTAGTGAGAATAATTCAATTAAAGTTAGTTTGTCTTGCCAAGTAATTGGGATGATGTCGGAGTTAGAATTTGTATTTACACATAATATTTTTTTAAGCTCAGATTTTACCAGTGGTATGTTAAGATCGGTGTGGATGTTATCGTTTTTAATGTACCGGTGGGAGCCTACAATGGTTCGAAGAATTTTCGATTCTGCTCGCTGTATTAATTCAATGTTAGATGAGCTAGCATTTCCCCACAGCTGGCCTCCATACGTCCATATTGGCTTTATGATTGCCTTATACAATAGAACTTTGTGTTCTAGGCGCAGTCGTGATTTTATTTATAGTAACCAACTGATTCCTTGTGCTTTCAATTTCATTTGCGTACGTTTTGCTTCGATGTGCTTGCGCCAAGTCAGCCTACGATCGTGATGGAACCCAAGGTAGTTTACTTCATTAGCTTATGGAATAGATACGCCATTTAATGTGACCTTAGGGCTTTGTCTTTATGAAGAGTAATTGTGACGTGGGACATTTTGTTTTCGTTTACGCGAATGTGCAAGTTAGCCAGGCATGACTCCATTAGTTTTAAGTGCGTCCGTAAGATCTCTCGATACAATTCTCGGATCTTTATGGCAGCTCGTAAATCTGAAGTAAACACTAGGTTAAGATTCGGCCAGAGTACACTTCCCTGTGGGACACCAGCTTTAATGGTTAAGTCAGGGGTGACAAACTCCTGTAATTTCACTCTATACTGGTGCACGCTTACAGGCTAGAATTTGCAGATTTTGTATATGAGGCTAGCGTGCCAGACGCGATCAAACGTCTGAACATTATCAAGGAAAATTGCCGAGAAGTACTTTTTATCCTCGAAAGCATTTGTTATTTCGCTGGTGATGCGATTTACCTGCTCTACTGTACGGTGTTTTGGGTGATGATGTGGAATTATACCACTTTTTTCGACATCTGGTAAAATTTTTAGCATCAGCAGTCCTTCAAAAAGTTTTGACAGCATTGGCAGCAGACTAATGGGTATGTATGATGCCAGTTGTATTTTATCTTTTCCGGGGTTCGGAATCATAATTACCTGTGATATTTTCCAAGCTGAAGGGAAATAGCCAATTCGGAATATAGCATTAAAATATGTGCTAGAATTTTGAAAGATATATCTGGTAATTCAGCTACTATTTTGTAAGTAATTGACTCGTAGTCTGGAGATTTTTTCAAGTTGAAAAGATTTTACACTTTTGATTTGAAACACTTTTTCCATATGATTAGCAAACGCTAAGACTTTATCTTTGCCGCTACTCGCCCAGCTCCCCTTACTCAATCTAAGTGGTGGCCTCTGACTTTTTTAGCGTTGAATAACGCTTTTCGCCACGGCATTCATGAAATTTCAAAATGAGAGTGCCATATTTTGAGAAAAGAAAGAGTAAAGTGGTGAGTGCGGGTATGTTACACAGTAAAAGTTAGGGCCAAAAGAGCAAGGAGGCAAGGGGTATATTTGAGAAAGCTGATTGCTCTTTAGTTTCTTTACATCAGGGACTCTCAAAAATGCGACGGCGAGTTCGTGCCCCACACGTGTAAGATCGTGTTTCACACCGATACCAAAGAAGAATAAGAAAAGACATTCAATTCCCTCCATATTTATTTACCGTTCTGAGCATTTTTTTTTTGTCACACGTATAGTGTATGTGAATTTATTGTTTGTTGTAAAAATATTCCATATCCCTGTAGTGAAAATTATAGGCAGTCTTCTAAATATACTACTAAATTTTATAGTAAAAAATCAAGTGTTTAATTTAGTAGTTCAAAACTTATCTATAAGTTAATCAGCTACTGACTTCTGCGGCACTTCATTGCCGTTTATACAAAATTTTTCCTTTCTTGTCAATTTAATAAAAAAGAAAGTAAAGACAAACATTGGAATTTGAATAAAAATAGTTCTTTTCATAATTTCAACCACTTTTTGTAATTCCTCAATTTAGAGATAAATCTTCAAGTTAACGCGTGTTTTAAAATATCCGCAAAGTGTTCGCAAAGAAGAGTGGAAATGCTCCACCATGAATTAACTTGCTGAATTAATACACTTCTCAGTTATGCACAAAAATTATTTTGCATGTCGAGTACACATTATTATATTATGTACTTACATACTCGTATATATGAATTTAACATATATATATGACTTTTAATAGTATTTTAATTAGTTGGTTTCACTGCTGGGATGTTGTATAAAATAGCGAATATTCGGAGAGAAAAATCAGAAGAAATTAGGACAACCTTTAAATTAAACTTTTTGGGGTTCACTTCATTTGTATTTTAAAACGAACTGCGAAACTTCTAAAAAAATGGTGATAATAACTCCAAAAAAATTGTATTATTTAATTTGGAGTTCAAAACTCAAATGTTAATAAGTTCATTTAATAAATGATTACTATTCTTAATGTAAAATCTGATCCAATTGCTTTCCATTTAAACTTTTGTTCACTGTAAACGAACTATAGTAATCATAAGTTGTAGAATAATAATTCTTTGGGTTTTTGGCATAATATTATATTACTAATAACTAAAATAATTAATAAAAATTCATTTATATTAAAATGCGGTCCGACTGCCCCAGTAATACCCCTCGCGTGTATATAAACTATGGCCATGAACGAATGAAAGAGCACAGGGGACACTAAAGAATTAGAATTTGGAACAGAAGGAGGCCAAGATTAAGAAATTGCCGGTCAAAAGATAATTAAACCTTTTTGCAGTATTCTCAGTTTCAATAATGTCAGAAAAATTTTCAAAAAATGCAGCTAAACGAATTAAGTTAACGGCTTTCTTTCTTTAATAATGACGAAAATAATTTTTTATTTTATTGCAACTGCAATATTTCGACTTGTGGATCTTGAGGGTTCATTGACAATGAGAAGTTATCAAAAAAATTGTATTTTTTCAGTTATTATGAGAAGTTAAGTGAATTGAGGAATTACTATAGTTAGAGTTAAGGGGGGTGCACTGTATTTTTACCACTACATACATCAATTTAAAACGTCCTCGCACTAGCAGAACTCGCACAGATACATTCATATCAGCTGTCTGTTCTTATATGTTCTTTGCCGATACTGCCGAACGCCACTAGCAATGTGCTGAGTGCCGCTAGCAAACGCATTCAGTCGACAATCAGACTTCAAAAATGCAGCAATGTATCACTTTTTTATTATTTATTATATGGCAATGCTTGTGTGATCAAAACAACCTGAGCGACGCTGCTTTACATGTTGAAATTTGCTTCAATCGCTGCAATGCAATCATGCTTATAATATCTATCTTTGTTGTCGCAATATTTCTCAAAAATAAAATTATAAATTTTACGTTATTTATTTTAGTAAAAATTATTGTTCCAATTACAATTTGTAATTTTAGTTTATATGCGCATACAGACATGAAATTAAACTATTAGCGCTATCTGTTGTCAATATGCAATTGTAATTGTACAAGTAGACATTTTTATAACATATTGAATATTTTATTATGTACTTATAGACAAAGTCTCTGAAAAAATATATTTCAAAATTTCAAAATTTTCTTTTCTTCTTTTATAAATTATTTATCTCATGCATTAGTTATTTTATAAAAAAAAAAAAGTTATTCAACGTACGACGTTACGATACATCGAAACTGCCTGCTTTTTTGGAACTTTTTTTGTTTGCTCGTAGGGGATCTGTGTTTTTGCCAATGGCGTCTGAACCGTCTCTTTTCATTGACTAATTTTTCAATGTACAAATTAGTTTTCCGCATTCCATGAGATGGGAATGGTAATTTAGGAGGAGTGGTATTAGCTGCTTTGATTTCGTCTTCGCATTCTCTTTATATGACTGCTAATATATTTTCGATATTAGAGCCAGTTAGTTATTGAAGAGGTTAAGTAATTAGATTCAGAAACTATTGTTCTTTTAAATAGTTTAAATATTACCGGTGAATGATCAGAACATAAGTCAAGGCATGGCTCCGCTAAAATCAATTTTTTTTAATGCCTTTTATTATCCCAAAGTCAATAAGATCTGGTGTTTTTCTAGAATCTGCTGGCCAATATGTTGGATGGCCACAGGACACGAAATCAAGTTTGTTACAACGATTCATAAGAGCAGAGAATAATTGCATACCTGTGGGATTAATCAGCCTGGAACCGCAGAAAGTGTGGTTCGCATTAAAATCTCCAGCTTCTACGAATTTCTTCCCAAGCGTTTTAATAAAATTCATTAAACTACAGATCAGTGACTGGAAATCTAGGGGGACAATAACCCGCATTTAGGATGATGTTTTCCTTAAGAAATTGAATTCCTATATTAGTGGCTTGTAGGTAGTATTTTTCTTAACCATGAATAGCATAGTGTTTGATTCGAATTCTTATTAATATCCCAGTACCACCATGGGCGTTCACATCAGGAAAGTACGTAATATGCAGCTTATAACCTGGGAAGGAAAAGATTACGAGATACGCATTACATCAATTTTATTGAAAGACAAAAAGTTTTCAAATTCTAATTTGTGCTGGCGTATACACTTGGCATTCCGGTGACAAATAGAAATGAAGTTAATTTTTTGGAAATGAACATTTGCATCATTTGGTTTTGCGTTTTTAGGACTCCTTGAAGATTATTCCTTAACGAATTTATTGACAAGACAAGTAGCCCACAGTAGTTGCAATTGTGTATGTGTGGTTATGCCACCGTAATAATTTTCAGAAGGAGAATTATTGAAACATTTTGGCTGATCCTATAGCTATTTCGGACATGCCTATTTGTCCGTATCAGAGATCTTTCAATGAAAGACAATTTTTCAGCAAGTATTTATTATGTCTCAGAAATCAACAGCACACCAACTATGAACCCTCCCAGGAATCGAACCAAGTCCTTCAGCTGTTGTAACCACACATACACAATTCCAACTACTGTGTGCAACTTGTCAATAAATTCGCTGAGAAAAATCTTAATTTTCACTGAATTGCCAACTACTCAAATTAAAATTTTTCTGAAAACCTAAAAATTTATTTTTTATCCGCAGATCTGAGATTCTAATATGGAAATCCAAGGAATTAAGGCACGTAATCCTGGGTTGTGCTATGATTCCGTCATGTGGAACCGCAATTGAACCGTTCCAAATCTATCTATACAGAGACCCAGAAGCGCGATCGGTACAACATCGTTTTAACATCCACATTCCTCGGCCTGAAATTTAGTTGAACAATCTATTGTACCCACAATACCTGTAGACACTGCAATGTAGTGTATGAATTAGAAGACGAGAATTCCGACAGTTCTATTGAAAATGTGGACATGACCGTAATTAACTCTGTGCAAAATTTTTTGCTAATCGCAGGGCAAAGAGAAAGAGATGATGTTGCAAATTTGCTTTAACTTAATTAATTGAATGAAATTATAAAATAAAAAAATACCTTTCTTAAATTAAATAAAAACTTAAATAGCAAATGATATTTCACTTATTCAATTGCATAACCGAAAATAAAAAGTCACATTTTTTTTTTTAATAATTCGAGCTTTAAATCGAATATCTTTAGCTCACCATATTTAGCTCATTACGCTTTTCCAGTGCCTTCTGGATCGCCATATTGTTTGTCCTCATATCTTCACTCAAATTTTAGGACTTTGTCTACAATCCACTGGATATTCCGATTCACGTTCCTGGAGGAATTTATATTCTCCTCCTGTAGCTCCACAACCTGTTCTAATTTAGAAATCATAACGTGGAATCCTGTCTCCTATTTTATAAATATACCCTCATTGATTCCAATTTTTTTTTTCAACTATACAGTACAATTTCAATTATACAGTTACAAAACGTACTTGAAACGATGGATCTCGTTTTCTTTTCGGTGTGCGTGGTTTTCTGGTGCTTGGTGCATCCATTTCAATCCTCGGCTTTGGCTCCTCCTCAAATGGCATAGCACCCAGCCCAAACATTGGAGAAGAGACGCCTTCTATTACTTTCCATAATCCGGCCACCCTATCCACTGTGCCTTCAGTGGCAGATAAACTGCATTGAGTAAAAGGTACTCCACCGGTTTCAGTCCTTTCTCTTCTGTTGTATGAAAGTTTTCGTTTCTAATCACTTTTCCTGTCGGACCACACCTGTTTGAATTATTTTAAAACTACGTTACTTGCAATAGGTTTTTCTAATATCAGTGTTGAATACTTCCTTCAAATCCTCAGTAGTTTTAGTTGGTGGGCCTACGCTAACGTTTTCCATAAATGAAGCAATTATAACACATTGCTATTGCGTCTTATTTTTTTCCCTTTATTAAAATAAGTCAACAAATTATAAAATAGTAGTTATTAAAATTATAAATTAGTAAATAAAATTTAAAATTAAGTCGTATATAAATATACAATAATTTAAATAAAAATAAAAAGTTTTATCCTTATCACTGAAAAACACAACGAAATAACATAAACGTCTGCAGTTAGCTGACCGGTTTGAAACCGAATACAAAACAATAAATTGTGTTTTCAGAACACCTCTATTCAGTTTCAACTCCGAAACAGAATCGGTTTGGTATTTAGAACAAGCCTCAATATTGTTTGTAGATATTTTTGAAAATGTATCAAGGAAGTAAATAAAATGCAACAAATCTAGCATGACCAAAACACACGAACTTAACCAAATTTTCTTAAAAAATCAACCTCAAAAATATATTTTCCAATCACTGTGTATTATGAACAATTTTCGGTCTTCAGAATACAGTTCAACATATAATTTAAAACAAAAATGTATCTTCGGCAACATTTCAATTTTTTGCAGGAATATTCTTTATTTAAAAAGTTACAGTTTCAAATAAGGGTGTGCATAGGTTGTAAACTTCGCAGTTTGTTGTTACTATAATCAGTAAAGTTTTGTTATCACTTGTGTTTCGCTGCTGTACTGGTCCTACCTCTGCAGGAGCATCAGTCCAGCAGATTCCACCTGTTGTCGTTCGCTGTTGTATTGCTGCCTCAGGGGAAGAGACCGCTTCCACTAGCTCTGCCATGCTCCTCGGCGTGAGAGTAAGAGTATAATTAACTAAATCCCTTGTTAATCTAAATTTAACAGCTGAATTTCACACACATTTCTTGTTGACACCAGGCACGTAAACCTTGGTGTCGTTAAAGAAAGACCCAATATCAACAGCGGTGCCTGAACCGAGTTGATGGTAGATTTGACAACAGGCACTTAAACCTTGGGGTTGGAGAAGGAGAATCAATCAATGCTAAGTTAAAATGAAAAGACTCACAGTTAACTCTTACTGATTGACTCACTTTTCACTGTGCCAATCCTGGGTATTTATTCATTTTTCTTTATACATATAATATATATCATTTGTTTATACTAGCTATTATTTCAATATTAGCTATTATTGAATTTAAACCATGAAATGTGCATTATTGACAAATTTGCAATCAGGCCTTGACTTATAGTATTGCACTTGATATCATGTTTCATCCAGTGCAATGCCTTCGTTGATGTAGTATATATTGGAGTTTTTGTCAACAATGCAAATTTCATCGTTAAGCTGGTAAGGTTTGCTTAACACAAGCCTAATTGCATGCAAAAGATGATGTTATGCATTAAAAGTTTGAATGTTAAGTACCTCCCAATGAGGTTTGCACATCAACTGTTAATGCAATTAACATCCCTATTTATCAGGCCTGCCTTGAACACAGAAATCATAGCCCATTCAACTTGAGCCTTGTAAGCTGCAACGTTTCCTGGAAACTACCTGTTGGCGTCCGCTCAGCAGCGTTCCCCAGAGACTGGAGCCTTCGTCCCCAGGCTCTCAATTCCTCCGCAGGTTTCTGAGTTGAGTCCTGAATTTCCCGTACGAGACAGTCGTACGAATTTAGTTTTAAATATGTCCGATCCAAAAGTGCATATAACTCTGCCAGGGTGTGTACTGAGCTATGCACCAGTAAATCAAACGCATCACGTGTGGTTCTTTGCCTAATACACTTCATTAAGTGTTCCCCGTCCGCTTCCGGAAGACTCTGTTGTGCAAGCTCACAACCTGCGCCTGATCTCAGTTCTCAGATCATACAACTCGACTCCTGAGAACATGGGCACCAACTTCTCCAACGCATGAGCAGCTTCCAGAATGCCCATTTTACTCCTTTGTGTTTTCTCAATTGCTGATAAAAACTTGACTTTATTAATCTCTTGGGGGTTTTCCAAATTCTCTTCTCCCGGATCTGAGAGGTCCTGGATCAGTGACGGACTCAAACTGATTAGTTTTCGACCGTTTGCTCGTACAGGCGAAATACTGTCCACTGTATCGATACTTTGCTGCCCTGTTATTGCTACTGGCTATTTGGCGGATATCCCTGATTTTTATTATTTATCGGACTTCCCGGAGAAAATGGCTCGACACCGATTACAGATGCGGCAAACAAAAAATGCGCTTGCCTTTCTACACTAAAAACTAATCTTGGCTTTACGATGCGGCTTATCCCTTCTGGTGTTAAGTATTCCGGTTAGCGAACTTCAGGAGGCAATGTCAATACTGTGTGTGTAAATCCAGCCGATGCTGATTTTGATCTCTCCTTTTTCGGTGAGGTCTTATTCGTCGCCCATCCTCTTTTTAATTCTGCACACTCCTTTTCCAACAGCGCTGCTGCTTCCTCTGTTTCCGTCAATATCTGAGAAATTTCTTTTACCTTATTCTCAAGATACTCTTTTTTGTGCTCTCAAATCCTCTGTTTTCTTATGAAATTTGAACAACTTTTTTTCTGTCCCTTTTTGGGTTGTCGTTAAGGCTTGGTCCGCTACTTCTAAAGGTGACACAGCCTCTGGCGTTCGCCTGTTTCCACAATTCCTGAGCTTCTTCCCTGCTGGTTCGAACTGCTCGAATACCCTCTCTGTAAAAATATTCACCTCTGTTCTTACTGCTCTTAACTCGTCCTGTGCGTCTCCTTTTATCTTTAACGGAGATCGACTCGGTGCCTCAATAGTTGTCAATTCCGTCTCGACTACTTTAAGCCACCCTAACACTAAATTTTCCACATATCTATGAAAACCCGTCGCAAAGTACTCGTCGTGCCTACAGACTTCCTTGTGAGGCAGCAATTTTGCGTGGTTGCTGTTAAATTTTTCCACCATACCTCGCAACTCTGTGATGCGTCTGCGATAGTACTTCACGTGTTTGACATCCTTCCGGTCCTTCCTGAAGTTTTAAATCAACCTCTGGACCTCTTTACCCACCACTTCCTAGGATTTCAGCAACTCCTTCACTTCCTTCGATAGACCCATTGACTATGCCTACTCCAATAAATATCCCAATATCAAGGAAAAATCTCCAACCATCTGTTTATCCCAAATGCCAGAATAAGTGGCATAACCCAATTAAATTTTTATTTTTTTATTTTCATATATATTATTTATTGAATCTTTCTTAGAATATAAGAAACTCGCAATAAGTTTTTACAAATAAAACCCAATAATTGTTAAAATTTGTTATCAACTTATCCCAATATTTTATTCCATCTTACTTAATGATTCAATACAAATTTATTAATAATTACAATAGTCCTTCCTGAGGGTGTCCAGCTTCTTTGATGTTTGATTGCCACTCTCCAACGTATGCCAGACGCTTCCAATAGTTCGTCTGCTTTCCTCCTCTTTTCCTTATTCCAAAACGCTTTCCGACCTTTAGTAACGACGTTATGTTATTTAGTTATCGCCCATTTATATTATTTTCCATTAACCTCATGTTTCACTTGAGGTTCATTTTCTAAATAAAACGCGTAACAGTATCCCGATAAGTTTTCCGTTCTATTCTTCAGTAATACAAACATTACTCAACCTAAACAGACAACCGCGGCGTAATGCCGTGAAGAAAAATAGACTTACTCAAAGTACGTAAGTATACAAATTATACTTAATTATTATCAAACTTCTTAATCTAATGATTCGATCATGACAAATTTATTAAACAGCATTCCACCGTAAATTCGCTCCTTATATATATTTACCTTTACTTGTTTTCCATTACAAGTTCCACATTCGCGGTCTACCGGCGTCCATTAAGTCCTTCCATCAATGCAAATTGGTACAGATACTCCTTGATTTCCTCACATGTAGCTCCATATCCAATTTTCCTTTCACCATCTTTAATACTCTCAAAAATCCACATAAAATGGCTATATGCTCGACAAAAACCGAAATTGGCTTTACAGACAAGAGTGTCTTAATTCATTCTCGAAATTTTGAATCCATATTCAAAAATTAACCCGTAACGTATGCGCAACATAATAATAGCATTTATATTTTTCCTAATACCCTAAGCTCATGGTATTTAATTGTGTGTAAAAAAGTGAAAAATGTGTATTCAAAAATATCCCTAACGACAAACAAACACAAAACCCTAATTAATACATAGATTCTGGTTATTTACAATACTCGCACCCTAAAAATATGTGGTTTCTTACTTAACTTAATTGTGTAAAACTAACCACACCAAAAGTGTAGTGTCTGTTAGCAGTCGGTGCTGTGAGTCAGCTACGCGCAGGTAGCTTGATTCTAACTCACAACACTGCAGATCAGTGACGGGAAATCTAGGGGGGTAAAAAACCGCACGTAGGATGATGTTTTCCTTAAGAAATTGAATTCCTATATTAGTGACTTGTAGGTAGTCTTTTTCGTAGCCATGAATAGCATTGTGTTTGATTGGATTTCTTATTAATATCACAGTATCACCATGGGCCTTCCCATGAGGATAATTCGTCATATGCAGCTTATAACCCGGGATGGAAAAGTTTAATTCCTTATGATGCCTGTATTACGCGCGAGTACCTGCAAACCTACAATCACTCTTGTTAATAAAAACACGACATTGCTCGTTTACGTTAAAAACATAAAGCAGATTTATTCGTAAAATCATAATTCTTGTATACTATTTACAAAGAACACTTTCAGTCTACGTATTGACTTTTCTGCTGTTCCAGTTTTGCACCTGTTAATTGGTGTCAGTTGGCCAAGCCTAATCTACTGTGAAAGTGTCGACGGTGCATTCTAAATTCCAACGCCCTTCTTCGACTCGACTACGGAACTGCAACACCCTAAAAGCTTACATAATAATTAATACATAGATTCTGGTTTTTTACAATACTCGCTCCCTAAATATATGTGGTTTCTTACTTAACTTAATTGTGTGAGACTAACCACACCAAAAGTGTAGTGTCTATTAGGAGTCGGTGTTGTGAGTCAGCAACGCGCAGGTAGCTTGATTCTAGCTCACAACACTGCAGATCAGTGACAGGAAATCTAGGGGGGTAGAAAACCGCACGTAGGATGATGTTTTCCTTCAGAAATTGAATTCCTATATTAGTGGCTTGCAGGTAGTATTTTTCGTAACCATGAATAGCATAGTGTTTGATTCGATTTCTTATTAATATCACAGTATCACCATGGGCCTTCCCATGAGGATAATTCGTCATATGCAGCTTATAACCCTGAATGGAAAAGTCTAATTGTTTTGTAAGTTTCCGAGACAAGCATTACATCAATTTTATGTAGACAAAAAGTTTTCTAAATCTAATTTGTGCTAGCGGATACCATTGGCATTCCAGTCACAAATAGAAATGAAATTCATTTTTTGAAAATGAACATTTGCATCATTTGGTTTTGCGTTTTTATAACCTCTAGAACTATATTTTATATTGTGGTCATGAATTGTGTTAAACATTGAATAAGACTCATTAGCGAGTTCAACAATGAGGATGTTCTACGGTAATTTTCGGTCGGGTACCTTGAATTGATTATATCGACGCCATTTCTTGCGTATGGCTTCGTAGTGTCAATACCTACTAATATAAAATTTAGCCCAAAAATTTTGTATAGGTGGTAAGTTATAAAAATATGTCAATAGTGGGCGCGGCTGTAAAAATAACAAACCCATTTTTTTTTGTGGTGTTTAATGTGAGTAGTAGCAACCTTCCTGTCGAATTTTTTTGATAAATCTTTAATACAAACATAGTAATGATTTTTGGTTAATTGTGGGAGTGGCAGTAGTATTATGATCTCCATATTCCGCACACCCAGTATTATCGACCCCATGTATATTTCTCCAAATTTTTATTCCGATGGCATCAATACGAGCATAGGTAGGCTAATTTTAATATTAGATCAGAAAGTTACTTATATCAAAAGTGGGCGTGTCTTTTAACTGATCAACCCTATTTTTGCAGATAGCTTTATGATGTCCACATGTTCCTTCCCGTAAACTTTCGTCCACAAATCTCTACCAGATCTTAACTTATACATTTTTTAATAGTGGGCGTGGCAGTTAATATATACCGCCCAGTTTTTGCGTAGGCTCCATAACTGCCAAATTGTTTCGCTATTCCATCAATTGGAACGAAGTTATAGTCATTTTAAAAAAGGTGAGAAAATTTCCTTAAATGGGAGGTAGGCGTGGTCTTAGTCCAAATCGGCCCATATAGCAATCTGGTTCTGTATCTTTGTTCAAACTATACTTTTACAAATTTTCATTAAGAATGCTCTATCGGTGTAGAAAACAAGTGGCCACAGACGGACAGACGCACGGACGGACGGACAAAATAAAAATTGTTTAGTTAGTTGTAATAGTTAGTGATTCTGATCATATCTGTATATATATGTCCATACCTACCACGTCTCCTTCTTGAAATTGCAACCCCTCTCAAAAGCAAAAATCAGTATACCATATTTACCTTTTTTAAAGGTAAAGGGTATAATTAGGTAGAATAACCTGGAAAACGTCAAAGACCAATAAAGGGTCAAAATTGGCAAGAATATAGTCATACCAAGAGAAAACAAATCTGACGTTAGTATACAACCATGCAGTAACTGTTCTGGATCATATACCGCTTATTATCGTAGATGTCTGGTGTAAAGCGATTTAAGGCAAAAAAAGCGGTAGCCCCAAACTCAGCAACAAGCAGCAGTCAATGCAATTTATACAAGTACATCAATTTTTTAGAATACTTTACCCCAACTTCATATACAAGCAAATATTTCACATGCCAGTACACTTACAAAATCAAGTAAGGAAAAAACGATTACAAAACCTCGATAAAAAGCTTTAAGACAGTACTTTACCCATTTCGTAACTTCCTTTCAAAATATGATGCACAAAGAGTGAAAACTTCTTCAATTGCTTATTGCTATCAAATGAACTAATATAAAAATTTACCAATGGAATGCCAAAACAGCCAAGCACCCCAAGTTTCAACTTGAAAATTATCTTAAATAACAACAAATAAATATTAGGGTACTTTCAGAGATACATATTCCAAATAAATATAGAATATTTTGCAAAGATGATCTTCAAGCAAGTTCCATTCTCCTTAACTGAATTAAAAAATTACAATATCAGCAATATTCTGCCCTCCAAAATTCACTATATTATCTAAGGCTGCGGTTTCGCTAAGAGCATTTTTATAAGCGCTCAATTACGCTTCAACGTGTCTACAGTCAAATATGGGATTCTTTTATGTTGTGATTTCGCTTAGCTTATTTACATAGCGCGGATTTGCGCGTCATCGCGCTATACGGAACTAGCGAAAATGTGCAGTGATTTGAATTTGACGATTCAAGCGTTCAGAAGCGAATGTTTTCAGTCGTGCTATGAAGGTAATGATGTGTCGATTGCATATTTGTATGCACAGATGCCACATACATTTCTAATCTACATATATACTATATTCAGGTCAAAGTGATAATAAGTAATATTAGGTGTTTTCGTAATATGACTTTATATTTCATTCCATATTAAGTAATTTACTATACATTTTTTTCTAAACAATAACTTCTACTACTAAGAAAAATGTACACACACTTGTTCATTTGACACGACTATATGTCATATTTCTAGAAATCCTGCATACTCACACCTGTCGCACACTGCCATTTTTTCTTCATTTCTTCTACTAGTTTCCATTCTTTGTATATTACTTTCGTGGCAGTTAACGAATTAGTCACTAAGATCTATTAGATGGTTTCAATTTTTGGTTGTAACGTTACCAGTTAGAAAATTAATATATACTTTTTCAAAACTTTTTTTGCTTTTTTCCGCCATCCTCTGTTATTAGAGTTTCTTTAAGGTTTCCTAATACCATATTACTTATATCAAGGTACAGAACTGCAAGAAAATTACTGATATCCGAAATCACTTGTGGATCTCTCGTCACCCAGAGAATTCATTTTGTGTTCAACTTCCATTTAGAAATAAAATAAATAAGATTAAATATTATATTTCGCAGATATAAGCGCAACAATCTTATACTTCCTGTAGTTGAAATATCACGAACTGCCTGCAAATATTTCACATTGATCAATTCTATGCCTTAACACAAAATACAAAATATTATATTCCTTTTGCCACTGGACTGGGTCAAGAAACACAAAAATGTTTTAATAAAAGTAGTGTCATTTAATTTAATATTTAGAAACACTCAACAAAATGTAATGGTTACAATTGTTTTACCTTTGTTTTTATATTATTTTTCTATTTTTCTTCTAAATAACAACTGAACTCAACTTTCGAGTGTATTCCCTTTTTATTCATTCTATGTGGTCTCTGCAATTAACTTGGATCATATCATGAGAGATATCACTTATAATATGGCCGATACGGAAATACAATTAGAACCATTTATACGAGTATATAGAATTTTAATGAATTAGAATAAACACAAGACAAGAGTATATATAAAATAATTAAAAAAAATTTTTATATATAAATAATGAAAAACAATACATAATATTACTTACATCGAATCTCATGATCACTTTCAATGGATCCTTGAATTGATTTTGAGAAACTCTTCCTTTTTGATGGAGAATGTCTTAATGCTGCCAAATGTATATGTATATAAAATAGATAATAAATTAAATAGGTACATACGAACTTAAATCATGAGACAGTTAGTGATACAAAATAACAAGCATTAAATATTAATTCATTCATATGTTATCGTTGAAAAACGGTAATTTTTTGTGAAATTAGTGAAACTAAAAAAGAAATATGATCAAAACTTTTTTTTCGAAAATTCTCATCATGTTTATAGTTTCATATTTGTAAATACATCATTAAACGTATGTAGAGTAATATGCTTTAAGTATATACTTTCATAATTACCTATATAGCTGGTCACCAAGGTTCTAAATTTTCTGTGATTTCCTTTTATTTCGGGGAGATCCACTATTCAAAAAATAAAAGTAACATAAAGTATGAAATATAAGTATTTTTCTGTAGCAAAAATCTATACTTAGAGATAAATAATATATATTTTTAAAAGTGGTTTGTCAGGCATAGCAATTTTTTTATTCCCTGAAGTATAATATAGGGTTAAAATTCGAACTATCTCCATTCTTCTCAGTGACTGATACTATATTGATTGGAAAATGGAATGTAATCATTATTGAAATTAATAATAAGTATAATAGTAATATAATATTTTACATAATTTCTCAGCGAATATATTCACAGGACAAGTTGCACACGGTAGTTGCTATTGTGTTAAAGTGGTTTTGCTACCGTAATAATTTTCAGAAGGAGAATTATTGAAGAATTTTGGCCGAACTTATAGTTATTTCGGGCACGTCATCTTTCAATGAAAGACAATTTTTTCCCAAACATTTTTTTTATGTCTCAGAAATCAACAGCACACCAACTATAAACCCTCCCAGGAATCGAACCTGGGCCTTCAGCTGTTGTAATCTTTCCATCCAGACAACTAAGCTAACTGCAGGTGGTGAACTGCCTGATCAAATTCTGTCCATGTACTGTCTCATTCCAACACACTCTTAGCAACTCTATCTCATCATTAGCACTTATTTGCTTCGTTAAGTGTCTCTTCCAATTTAATTACATTTCAGTGTTGTCATAGTACATTACTTTTTTAGTCAATAGGCTAATTAAGCCTCATGGACACTAATATTTTAATGTATTTTCTATAAAGTTTAAAATTTCTTGTGAAGGTTCGTCACTGGACATTAGATATCACCTTTTGGCCGTATTCCGCCTTAAATGTGTCAGTAAGTCAGTAGTCGTCAATTCAGTTGAAAATTAAGGATATTTTACAGCGAATTTATTGACAAAACAAGTTACACGCGGTAGTTGCAATAGTGTATGATAAATATGCACAAAACTGAAAAAAACTCACAACATCGGCGAAAAATATGTATGCTCATACCAAGAGCTTCACACGATCAGACAATCTAGGATTGCGGCTGAATAACAAAACAAAACAAAACAAAAATGCCAAATCAAAATAAAGAAAACTGCGCAATTCGCATTGTTGCCGGCGGAAACTTTTAACCGTCCAACGGTTTTGTTGTTTATTTTGGCAATTCTGCCTGCATCTTTTTCGTTTTTTTTTTTAATTTCTGGAGAAAAAAAAACAGACGAGACAGACCTTTTTTTAATTTCTTTGGAAAATTTAATTTGGTGGCACTTGCAGAAGAAATTTTTATACCTACTTACATATGAGACTGCAGAAAGTTCAAATTGAATTATTATTGCCTTAATGCAAAGTTTGTGTACGGATATCTACGATCCATTGTATAAGAAATCCAATTAAAACATAAAACACAAAAAAGAGCGGAGGAGACCTATTTTCATTTCTGGGGAAAAATCATTTTGTCGCACTTGGTGACTAATTTCATATAGAGTTGGACTGCAGTGCCATAATTTTAAATATTGTTTTGATTTTGGGACTTTGTTGTGCAGTTTTGTGTATATTTATCATCGCCGTGTCGCGCGGTTGCCGTATATATATACTCGTATATATATATATATATATATATATATATATATATATATATATATATATATATATATATATATATATATATGTATATATATATATATATATATATATATATATATATATATATATATACATATATGTATATATATATATATTTGTCAAGAAAGTTTTGATTAATTTTTTTGATTCATTTCTTTTAATCAATGTATTTACTAATGAACAGTAACAAAAAAAAAATATATAAATATTTAAAAATAAAATCTGCTGTCAAGAAAGTGTTTTTACAATTCTCTTTGGAACTAATTTTGAACTAATTTCGCTGCGCAATACATTTACCGTTATGAGATTGATGCTTCACAATGCTTTGTGCGCAGTTTAGACGCAAATTAATCAAAAATAGTTGTTCTTTGCACATCGAATGCAGCATTTTGAGCAAAATTATTGTGAATTTAAGATGCCTTGTAAAATAACGTCATTTGATAAGACTCAATTGCTTTACTATAGCCACCGCATCCGAAAAAGTGTGCAAAAATTGTCCGAGATGATTTTTTTGACCAGACAAACTATTTATAATATTTAGAATCGGGTAAAAAAGATAAATAGTCGGTTGCCAAAACCTTCGCACTTCCATTAGCACAAAATTTTAGATAGAACAGAATGCATTTTTGTAAGGAAAGTTGGCGAAAATTCACAGATTTCTACGAGAAGCCTTTTAAGTCAACTCAAAGAAGATTGTGATTCCGCGGTTACCTTCGAAACAGTAGGGCAGCTCCTGATAAAGTACCAGTATATGTCAAGAGTTGCTCGAAAAAACCAATGCTTTCAACACAATACATTGAAGAACGATTGTCTTTCGTCGAACGATTGTACTTTGCCAAACCGAATGACTATTGGGATGAGGCTATATTTTACGATATGACCAAAATAAGGCTTTACTATAATAGTGGGCACAAAAGAGTGTGGCGACAACCGCTAAACGCATTGGAAAATCGAAATATTATATTATATTCCAATATTTAAATTCGGCAAACTTTCTGTCTTAGTATCGGGGTGCATATCCTGTAAATGAGGAAGAGAACCAGATTTCATAGAGAATAAAATGGATGCAAAACAATATTTGGATATATTCCAACGTTATTTCGTAAACAGCGCAGATCATTGTGGGTTCAATATTGATAGCAATCCGTAATTCAAATATTACCAAGATAATGACCCAAAACATAAGGAGCAAATGGTAAGGATCTGGGTTCTTTATAATTACAAACAAGTGTTACATACGGCAGCCCAGAGGCCACACTTGAACCCCATTGAAAAATTGTAGGAACATTTAAGAGAAAAGAGGGTGAGAGGCAATCAAAAGGTGGAGCAGAGCTCAAAATTGCAATACTAGAGGAATGAAAAAAAATGCCAAGCGAATACGTGCAAAAGTTGATTTATTCCATGAGGAGAATGCTACGAGTCATTATAAATGCTACAGGGGGCTAATTTTCATTTCTTTTACTCATTTTTCTAAAGAAGTTCTGATTTGTAAAAATACTTTCTTGACAGCAAAATTTTTGACTATTTTTGTGTTTGTTATGTTTTTTGTATCTTAAGTTTAATATTTCTACTTTTTTTTTTGTTTCATTAGTAAATATTGATAATATAATATATAATATAGTATATTGATAATAGAAATAAATCCAAAAAATTAATCAAAACAATAAAGAAATACTATATAATGAAGGGGAGAAATCAAATTCACAAATTTTTTAACTTGTCATATCACTTTCTTGACAAACTGTTTATATATATATATATATATATATATATATATATATATAGATATACTCGTATATATAGATATACTCGTATATATATATATATATATATATATATATATATATATATATATATATATATATATATATATATATATATATATATATATATATATATATATATATATATATATATATATATATATATATATATATATATATATATATATATATATATATATATATATATATATATATATATATATATATATATATATATATATATATACGAGTATATCTATATGTGTGTGACCTCTACGTAGGTAGTCACCTTGTCGCGGTGTAGGGGCTTGATATGTGCTGGAACATGTTACATGGGAGACTGGGATGTGGTCCAGCATATAAACAAAGAACTACCACCAACGTACAGGCTGAAAGTAGATAACTACGATTCCTGGTCAGACGTTGAGGGGCTAGCTAGGTTGCCCGCTTGGCGCTAGCTAATAGGTCAGCCCTTCGGGGAAGTGCGGCTATCTTTCAGACCAATGGCTCATTTTCAGTACGGTCATGTCTCTGCTGAGGTTGAGCCGCCGATAGCCGGGCGGGGAGAAGGAAAACTCCCTGGGGCAAGGGTTCGCCCGCGCTCTGGATCTCCAGTCTGGAGCGCGGACGGGCCTATTGACCCAAACAATCCCCCTAAACCCACAGTGGAACAGCTATGCTTGTGGGCTTGCTTGACGGGGTAGAGCCAAGCTTAATAGCGAACTTGGGGTGCCCAGGCAAGGCCCCATTTCAATCCATGCCTTACCGCGCTACCGGGGCACTGGCGTGGTGGACCGATATTTCCCCTTTAGTCGTGGGAACAAAATGAACACAGATAAACAAAAACCGAATGGCGAGAGCAGCCACAATAGCTCACACAAAGAGGCCACAGCACCTCAGCAAAGAGAGGCAGAGCAGCCCTCGATTGGCGCGAGCCAAAACGCCGACCTCCAAAATCCGATAGGCACGGAAGCAGCAGCTGAAAAGCCTAAAAAACTCAGCGGCGCGGGCAAAAAGAGGTTCAGTTACTTCCTCAAGAAAGGGTTCAGCAGAGAAGAGGCTTACGCCAAAGCTATGCTCCCTATGCCCACAAACAAGGTCGAAGGTGGAAAACCAGGCCCCAAAAGGCAGAGGTCGGACGAACAAACACCTCCAGAGGCCACATATAAAAAGCGGCTAAGGGATGATCAACCCTCCACCTCCAAGGCCGTAGCAGCAGCAGCAGCACCGGCTATTAAAACAGCACAAGCAGCAACCTCTGCAGCAGACGAAAATACATCCAAGAAGAGGCAGCCCACTGCCTCCTACAAGGATGTGGTGACAGGCATCAAAATGGCAGTACTCGCAAGAGACTATCCCAATACGCCCCTAACAACGGAGCAAATGGACTCCATCCAGAAACTCATCCTGGATAGAATCATAGCCGGAAAACAACAGGCTACAAAACCAGCGTTCCTGGGCGCTATCTACAAAGCAGGATACATGGTTCTGCACTGTAAAGATAGCGCGTCAACAGACTGGCTAAAAGCGGCCATCACCAACGCGTCGCCTTGGGAGGGTGCTTCACTGTGGGTCACAGAGGAGTCCAAGATACCTCACTCGCGGATCGCTGTGGGGTACTTTCCCAACTCCCAGTCCCTGGAGACCGCTAGGATCCTGGACTTTTTGCAGGGGCAGAACAAAGGCCTCCACGTCGAGTCGTGGCGCACACTACGAAGAGCTGAAAGAGGCTCTAACGTAACTCTGACCCTAGCAGTAGACCAGAAATCAGCAGCCAGCCTTGTGGAATCCGGTGATAAGGTCAACTTTAGATTTGGCCAAGTGAGTCTCAGGCTAAAGGCTGCATCCCCCAATGCTGATGAGCTGGCGGATAAAATGGATGCTGTGGAGTTGGAAGAAGAGGACGAAAGTACTCCATCCAATCCCAACTCAGTAGCACCAACATGAAGTGCATCCAGGCAAATCTTCACCATGCTAAGGCTGCAACGGCCGAACTTAGCAGAAGGTTTGCCTGTGGAAGCACCAACATAGGACTTATCCAGGAGCCCTGGATACATAGAGGCAAGATAGTAGGCCTCAAGACACCAAACACACAGGTAATCTATGACGTGGGTGCAGTCAAACCAAGGGCTGCACTTATCATTGATACCAACATTAAATATCTGCCATTTATAGAGTTTATGAATGGCGACACAGCAGCAGCACTCGTCGAAGTGGATGCAAATGGGAAGAAAATAGAGGCTGTCGTAGCCTCAGCTTACTTTCCAGGAGACACCAACGAAGCACCACCACCGAATATCATAGGTCTAGTGAACTACTGCAAGGCACACAACAAGACGTTAATCATTGGTTGCGATTCAAATGCGCACAATACAATCTGGGGCAGTACAGATACAAACACAAGAGGTGAGTCGCTCCTAGAATATTTACTACAAACTAACATAGCTATTGTAAACAGGGGCAATAAACCCACCTTTGAAAATGCCATACGACAAGAGGTTCTTGACTTAACACTCATAACAAATAATTCACTTGATATGATCACGAACTGGAGAGTCTCTGATGAGGACTCAATGTCTGATCATAAATATATTCTCTTTGAAATCATGGTGTTAAATAAGAGCGTAATGCTCTATAGAAGCCCTAAATCAACAAACTGGGATAAATACTCAGAGTGCTTAGAAACTAAGCTAACCAGAAGCATGCTTCACATAGGATCGACAGAGGAATTGGATGCATCAGTTGAAGCTCTGACTGACTCCATTATATCCTCATATCACGAATGTTGTCCGCTCAAGACAAAAACCTCAACGAAGAGGGTCCCTTGGTGGAACAAAGAACTAGCTAATTTGCGTCAAATAGCAAGGTCTAAATTCAATGTCGCAAAGAAATACAAAACATGGGACGAATATAAAAAATCCCTGACACTATACAACAAGGAACTGAGGAAATCAAAAAGGAACTCATGGAAAAACTTCTGTGAAGAACTTAAAGATGTCCCAACGACAGCCAGAATACAAAAATCACTGTCCAAGGGGGTAATTAATCCAATTGGCACTCTAAAGGCACCGGATGGTACTTTCACAAACACTTTTAAGGATACACTAGAGCTTCTTCTTAAAACTCATTTCCCTGATTGCCGGCCTAACACAACCAGCGACAACGATCATGGGGTGTCAGCGTACAATCGCTACAGGGCAAGAAACTCTACTATCTTCAGAATAGTAAAATTTGAAAGGGTTGAATGGGGAATCAACTCGTTTAAACCCTACAAATCACCTGGACCTGATGGTATATTTCCAGCCCTACTTTCAAAAGGGACCAGGAGATTAATACAAATTTTGGTTCAAATCTTTAGATCTACTTTAATATTGGGATATGTTCCTTAGGTTTGGCGGGAGGTTAAGGCTATATTCCTACCAAAGGGTGGAAATAAACCCCCCGAATCTCCCAAATCCTACAGGCCAATCAGTCTAACGTCCTTCATGTTAAAAACCATGGAAAAGATATTGGACTGCTACCTAAGAGAGGAGGTAATCTCTGATACTCCACTACATAAGCTACAATTTGCCTATCAAAAAGGGAAATCTACAGTCACAGCACTGCACACAATTGTTCGTGATATTGAAAAGGCACTAGGCCTAAAGGAGGTAGCCCTCTGTGCATTCATGGACATTGAGGGTGCTTTCGACAATGCGAACTTTCAAGCAATAGAACTGGCACTCTCCAACAGGGGAGCAGATCCAGCAATAGTAAAATGGGTAAGCAATATGCTAAACCAAAGAATAATCACAGCCTCTTTAGGGCAAGTTAACATGAGTGTTACAGCGGTAAAGGGATGTCCGCAGGGGGGAGTACTATCACCACTGCTATGGTCCATACTAGTTGTCCGCAGGGGGGAGTACTATCACCACTGCTATGGTCCATACTAATAATCCATAAAATTTAATCATTCAAACACACCCTATTTATTAAATAAAAACCAAGTTTTTTTTTACATATTTTCCAAATAAACAAAACAAATTTGTTTTATTTTAATTATTTTTTCGGAAAGTTTAATTGAATTCAACGCATAACAGCACTAACACAACAGCAATACTTTTTTGAATTACTCTTAAATAAACAATCCTTTATTCATATTGAATTATTTTCATTGATTTAGAAAAAAATGCCACCAACAAGACGATCAACTATAGGTTGATGTACGCATAATTCTACCTATAGATTTAATCAAAGGAGAGCGCAAAGTGTAGAGGAACACTCACAACAAAATCAAGTACAACAATTACGAAACGCACGTCGTCATAGATCGGCAGATCCAAATCCATTAAATCCAGCATCGAGTCGAACGACACGACTTTCACGTCGTGCTGTGCAAGAGCTGGAATATGCTGCTTTCGCTAACAATAGCGAAAATGATTGTAGTAAACATGCCAATATTGGTGGAATGACGGTGAGATGTCCATATTGTGATGCAGCCAAATTTCAAGGTGAAACGCCTGGCATGTGTTGTGCTAATGGCAAAGTGAGACTGCCAGCACTTGAATCTCCCCCGATCCACTTCATTCATTCATTTTTGGAACGTCGCAAACATCTAAGCATTTTTTGTCTCACATTCAAGAATACAATGCGGCATTTCAAATGGCTTCTTTTGGTGCCGACGTTTAAGGTTATTACTTCATGCGGAATATAATATGAAAAATGCGATCTGAGCAGCAATTTTTTTGATGTGTTCAAGAATTCTGACCCACCATCTAATTACATTTCACAAATATTACAGACTCAAGGTCAGATTTATCATCGAGCTGGTTCCTTATTGCCATATCCTGATGCTGATAATCAATTTTTGCAAATCTATTTTATCGGAGATGCAAATTGGATCGGCGTTGTACAATTGCTGCGCGTGCAAGGCGACAAATTGTTTCTGAACTTTAAACATTCTTACATCAGCACAATAAATTAATTCGATTGTTTAAAACCGCTCTCGAACGTATGCCATCTGATGATCACAGAATCGTTATCAGAGCTGACAAAACGCCCTTTGGAGAGCATGCGATACGATTTAATGCACCAACAATTGATGAAGTGACCATTGCAATTGTTTGAGACCAGTTTCAATCTCGCGATATTGTGCTACATCGAAGAAATGAAGAATTACGGCGTGTTTCAGAGCATCACCGCAGCTTGCATTACAATATCCATTATTGCATTGGAAAGGTGACGACGGTTATCATATCAATATAGGAATGAAAGATCCACGAACCGCTAAAATATATATGAATTCAATTTAATATGTATTTATTTCAAAACAAGAAGACATGATTTTAATTTTCTGATAATGTATTCATCATTGGTCGTGACGTAGAAAAAAATTTTGTGGGATGAATTATTATTCGTATAGATTCACGATGTGGCAAACTTTTCCACACATGTATGAGATGTATGCGAAAATTGAAGCAGAATGCCTTAATTACCTTCAATTCTATCAAGACAAATTGCGATCGGAAGAATACATACACTTGCGAGATGCAATAGTGAATGATGCCAATGTTAATGATATCGGACGTTTAACAATATTACCACCGACATATGTTGGCAGTCCGCGCCACATGCACGAATATACGCAAGATGCAATGTCATATGTTTGAAAATATGGTCGTCCAGACCTATTCATAACATTCACATGGAATCCACAGTGGGCTGACATAAAAACCAATTTATTTGATGGTCAGAATCTAACAGATCGACACGATATAACAGCACGTGTATTTCGACAGATAGTAAAAGCGCTGATGGATTTGATTATTAAATTGCGAATTTTTGGAGAGGTGCGTTGCTGGCGTATTCTATTGAATGGCAAAATAGGGAGCTGCTGCACACGCACATCTTGATATGGCTGGTTCGTAAAATGACACCCGATCAAATTGATAACATTATATCAGCTGAAATTCCAGATGAAATCAGCGATCCAGAATTATTTGAAGTTGTCACGAAAAATATGATCCATGGCCCTTGCGGTCAAATAAATATGAATTTGCCATGCATGATCGATGGAAAATGTTCAAAGCGGTATCCAAGAGCATTAACTTCGGATACAATTACAGGTGACGCCGGATACTCGTTGTACCGACGTCGGTCACCGGAGAATAATGGCCATACAACAACAATTAAAATACGCAATCAAAACATTGAAGTTGATAATCGTTCAATTGTACATTATTCTCCACTATTGTGAAAAGTATTTCAGGCTTACATAAATGTTAAGTACTGTAATTCTGTGAAGTCGATTAAATACATTTGCAAATATGTGAATAAAGGCAGTGATATGGCTGTTTTTGGAGTAGCTGGTGACAATAGCAATGATGAAGTCGCTCAATATCAAATGGGGCGCTACATTAGCACTAATGAAGCTCTTTGGAGAATTCATTCATTTCCAATTCATGAGCGATATCCTGCTGTTGTTTATTTGGCTGTTCATCTTGAAAATGGCCAGCGTGTGTATTTTACCGATGCAAATGTACAGAAGAGAGCAGCACAGCCACCAGCAACAACATTAACTGCATTCTTTCAATTGTGCGAAAGCGATGAATTTGCCAGAACGTTGCTGAATTCAGATGTAAAGCATTATTTCACTTGGACTGCAAAGAAATGGCAACGACGTAAAGAAGGAACACCTGTTGATGGCCATCCGGGTGTTTTTTTTGCAGATACCATGGGAAGATTATAAACAGTTCATCCAAACAATGCAGAATGTTATTATTTGCGGTTGTTGTTAGTAAATGTTGTTGGACCACATTCATTTCAACATTTGCGAAGAGTAAATGGTCATTTATGTGTAACGAATCGTGAAACATGTGAGCAATTAGGTTTGCTTGAAAATGATGCGCATTGGGTTTTAACGTTTCACGATGCATCGATTGCTTCTTCTCCACATTAAATACTCATGTTATATGCCATAATCATATCAACATGTTTTCCATCAAATCCACTTTAATTGGGGAATAAATACAAATATTTTTTGGCAGAAGACTATTTGATTCGAATACACAAGAAACGCTGATTTGCTGATTTCATTGGAAATGTATAATGAGGCATTGATAGCGATTGAAGATATGTGCCTTACGATTGCAAAAAAAGCATTAGGGCAATTAGGTTTGTCACCACCCAATCGTCCAATGCATGATTTATTTGATCGCGAATTGCAACGTGAACAACAGTATGATCCCAATGAATTGCAAACATTTGTGAATTTGAATGTTCCAAAATTAAATGACCATCAAAAACATGTCTATGATACCATCATGCAAGCTGTACAAAGCGACGTCGGTGGATTATATTTTTTGGATGCGCCTGGTCGATAATTATTAAATATCTTTGCTATCAAGTTTTCGAAAAGCTTTGAAAAAATTGATTATATTCAATTGTGCCATGGTTCTCGCAGAAGATAAACTGTTGATGTGGGATTACATTTTTTCAATATATGGGAGTTTTTATCCTCTTTGTTATCAAGTTTTCGAAAAGCTTTGAAACAATTGATTATATATATTACATTACATGGAATCTTCAAGGTGAAGTTCGTATTGAGAATAGTGAATTTTCGGTCACACTCAAAAATGTGTTGTATGTAGCTCCATTTCAGAATAATTTCATTTCTGTAAGCAGAGCGACTTGTAACGGCCT
The DNA here is from genome assembly GCA_920105625.2 of Clusia tigrina. Lineage (NCBI taxonomy): Eukaryota > Metazoa > Arthropoda > Insecta > Diptera > Clusiidae > Clusia > Clusia tigrina. The sequence goes on from OV050030.1 coordinate 304,868,857, forward strand.
TATTGTTTATTTCGAGCGGTAATAAAAAATTCAGAGGGGGTAACTGTAATGAAAGCAAACAAATAAAGTTGGTTTATATACATTCAAGAACAATCCAACTGAATGTTATTACGCGAATAATGAAAACAATAACGCCCTCGAGTGGCATAATCGGTTCGGACATTTAAATTTTGACAGCCTAAAAGAAATGTCGAGCAAAAGGCTAGTGCCCGGAATTGATAATAGCGAATATCCAATGCGTTACAATTGCGAAAGGTAAAATTTGTGTTAAACCGTTTCCGAATACATCCGAAAATCACGCTCGCGAACTATTAGAAATTGTGCATACGGACATTGCGACCCAATCAATAAAAATTTCGATTGGTGGATCGCGATATTTCGCAACATTTATCGAAGATAAGTCGCGATATATATTTCTTTATTTCATAAAAACTAAGGACGAAGTGTTTTCTGCATTTAAGGCATTGAAAGCAATGGCAGAGAAACAAATGAATTGCAAAATAAAAACATTGCGCAGCGATAACCGGGGCGAGTATATAAGTAATCGTTTTAAAGAATTCCTACAGGAAATCGGAATAGTGCGTCAATTGACGGTGCCGTACACAACACAACAAAACGGTGAGACAGAAGGGGCAAAAAGGACCCTTGTGGAAATGGCGAGATGCTTGCTCGTCCATAGCGCATAAAGTGAGCATTTTTGGGCGGAGGCAGTAGTGACAGCCGCGGACCTGCGCAATAGAGCTGCAACAAAAACACTCACTAATAAGGCGTGGACCGGTAGAAAGCCAAGCGTATCCCACTTAAAGAGATTCGGTTCCTTAGCTATAGCGATTGACAAAACGTAACGAGGAAAATTTAGGCCGAAGGGTAAGGAAGTGACCATGTTGGGTTCTTCCGATGAATCAATGGGGTATCGTTTGTACGATGCGGAGTCAAAAAGGGTGATTGTTAGCAGGGACGTCATAATCATGGAGGCCACGTATGCTCGGGCAGTGGCAGACGAAAACGATACAGTAACGTATGCTGGAGACTTGGTGGCTGAAATGCTCCCGCAAACATTACCAAAGCGGATGATAATATCATTGTACAGCCTAGCCGTGGGCGTGCTGCTAGAGGTAGACCGAAACTGGTTCGTACCGGTAGGCGTGGTCGTCCACGTAAGAAATGGCATGTTCTAAATGTATTTGAGGTAGACGACGTGCAAGTTCCACAAAGCGTGGCGGTGGCCATGAGTCGCAAGGATTCTAAGCAGTGGCAACAATCTATGCAGAAGGAGAATAAAGCGTTAATAAAAAGTCAGACGTGTACGCTAGTTGACTTACCAGCGGGTTAAAAACTCATCGGTTATAGGTGGGTCTACAACATAAAGAGGAATTCTGATGGCAGCATTCAACTATATAAGACACGTTTGGTTGCGAAAGGATGTAGTCAACAATACGGCGTTAATTTCATCGAAACATTTTCACCTGTGGTGAGGTACGCAACAGTTCGTATACTACTTGCATTGGCGTACTAACATAAGTTACGCGAGTGGAATGGTAAGCTGCATGCAGTACTGAGGGGCATCGGTTTTAAACCGTGTGTTAGCGAACCGTGTGTGTACACGATGAATAAAGGAGGTAATTTTAATATAATCGTAGTCTATGTTGATTACCTCATTTTAGCCAGCTCAAAACTAGACGACTTGATACAGTTTGAAGGAAAAATGGCAGATGGATTTGACGTGGTCGACGGAGGGCAGCTAATGTACTTCCTGTGTAAGGAAATCAATCGCGAAGGCGTTACAGGCCCTATTACTATTTGTCAGCAGCAGTACATTGCGAATTTGTTGAAGCAGTACGGCATGGAAGAGTGCAGAAGCGTAGCGACGCCACTTGTCGCAGGATTTCAAATTCAATGCGATGACAACATCTGCAAAAACGTCAACATTACTGCGTACCAGTCACTCATCGGTGGGCTTATGTATTTAGCCATTTCAACGCGCCCTGATATACTACACTCAGTCAGCAAACTTCCTCAACGCACCACCGACCCTCATGTTGAGCATGAAGCTGGAGCGAAACATATTTTGCGCTACCTAAAAGGATGACTTGAAACTGCATTATCAAAAGACAGGCAAATCAGGAAAGTATTTTGTGGATGCGGATTGGGGCGGCAATGCGATTGATAGAAAATCATACACTGGGTGTGCATTCGTTGTTAGTAACACTCAGCAGCACTGAGGCCGAATATGTCCCCGTCTCAACAGCAGCAAAAGAGACGATGTATATCAACAAGTTGCTGAACGAAATCGGGTTTCCTTAAACGAAAGCCATGGTTTTGAATAGCAAGAATCAGAGTGCTCAATATCTAGCAAAAAATCAAGTTTACCATGCCAGAAGTCAACATATTGATATAAATATGTATGGACGGAAGAAAGATCCCAGAACGCATAGACTGTGGAGTCTCAAAAGTATGACAAGACTTTCATATAGTCGTGCAGCCAACGCTTAAGCTGTCCTCTGAGCATACGCCAAAAATAATAATATTCAAATCTCAAATCGTATAAAAGAGAGCTTGTAAAAAAGCACTTAGCTTTAAATAGACTGGGTGAAATATGAAATGTACATAAGGTCGCATCTTAAGCAGTTCATACCCTCAAAGTTAGAGTAAGCAATAAACTCAGCTGTATATAATTTTACAAACTTGTTAAGCCACGAAAGTATCTACCACGACATACTGCTAATTCGTGGATAATATAAAGATGTTCACGTGAGTATACTGAAGAAAAACCACACAGGAATCAATGGCAGAAGCAAAGATCCGCACCATATTTTGAAGGAAAAAGAAGAGTGTGACTTCGGGAATTATGTTATAAATAAATGTTACTCCAAACCTTGCTATTCAAATATTCCTAAATATTCCTTATCCAACGATTAAGTGAAGGGAACTATTATAATCTATTAAAGTATTGCATCTGTTGCACATTGTAAATTCCATAATCTTCACTGGCCCATTGCCTCAAGAATGGAAAATTTCTTAGGTGACTGTTATTCCAAAGACAGAGATTGACGCGCAGGACATTTATTTAAATTAACAGGCGTCCTGCCTTATGTACCCTATATAATTCTATAAAATATATTACTTTTGTTATGGTAAAAAAAACCCCATAAATGTACACGCCCAATTCAGTGCACAAATAGCCAAGATTTTGGGCTCACTAAATCATACTGCATCCTATGAAATATGTATCATCAGTAGTGACCTAAACCAAAGTCCCAAAAGAGTAAAATGGGTATACCTGTACCAAAATTCAGCAATTGTGGATAACCATTCTTCAAATTACAGAAGTTGGCGCCGTGCACAATTTAGTCAAACAAAAATACTTTGTCAACCTAAGTCAAAACAGCAATAATATTAAGACCCACACTACAACCAATACTGACCGACAACTTCTCAGTACTACAAATCTCTCTCTCTGTGTCTCTCAGGAAGAGCATAGCCACCCCAAACTGTGTCTTTTGCGAGTACTATCAAAAAAATTGCCCAGCATGAATCAGAAACTTGTCAGAATAAATTAATGATCAGAATGCCGTAGACGACTCTATTAAATCTGTATGAATGGTTACGATGCAGAATATGATGTAGGATATGATTAGAAACCAATCCTTGTTGCGTTTTGTTCAAACCATGAGCTCAATTAAATTATGTCATTGGAATGGCAACAGCTTACTTAACACTATTTGGAATTAATGCATTTCCTTACATTCCCAAAAAAAATATATATATCTATATTTCAGAGATTAATGTTACTAAAAAAATTGTTTCAGAATACCCTATTACAACATCCATGTTACAAAACATCTTCAAGGAAAATTTTGTGGAGTCAGCGGTATTATTATAGATCCTACAGTCTTCGACTATCACTCGTTGTGATCAAATCGTTTTTGTTAAGACCGGTACTGAGAGTTCTTTACTCAAATAAAATAACTTTATTACTTTTTCTTTAATTTACTCCTCTCTTCTTTCCGAATACCTTGAAAATACATTTTCGGTCGCGCGGATACACTCATTATAATCAGAATGCCCCCTGGACACAACCGGTTTTCCGCATTAGCAGACAATCATACAGCTAAAAAAAACGTTTGGCTTCGACACCACTACTTGACGACTCCCCAGAGCTACTTGAAACACGATTAAACAACCATAAGTTTGTTGTTGTTGCCTCCACTATTGATAGTAACCCACTAAAAAATTTATTTTGTTTTTCTATACGCAAATCATTGAAATTAATCAGTAAAGAAATTTTAACTATCTCGGAACTTCGCGATGGTAATTTGCTTCTTTTAGTGAAAAGTGTAGAAGTTGGAAAGAAGTTTATTGCCGCTAAAGGACTCCATGGAATATTTCCAATAAAATGCTTCTTCCACGTATCATTAAATAGCACTAAGGGTACAGTGTACGCTCCATGCCTCAACCAAGTTGCAGAAGATGAAATAGTGAATGAACTTTCATCCCAAGGTGTTATTTCGGTATACAAATTTAATAAAATTATTGACGGTAAGCCACATCCAAGTGGTGTAGTTTTGTTGACTTTCGATCGCTACCAACTCCCAACAAAAATAGATATTTCATGGTACGCTGCGAGGGTTCGAGAATACATCCCCAATCCAATGCGATGCAAATCTTGCCAAATATTGGGACACACAGCTAAATATTGCAGAAATGCACCTGCTTGCGTTACCTGTAATTTTCCCCCGTACAACAATACCGGCTGCTCTCGCACTCTCTGTGCAACCTGTCTTGAAAACCACCCGGCGTCTTCAAAAGAATTCACTAAATTCCAACAGCAAAGAGAAGTTTTGAAAATCCAAATTAAAAACAAGTGCAGTATGAGTGAAGCAAAACAGTTCTACAAAATACAACACAATCCCGATCCCTCACCGAATAGCTATGCGGCTAGTCTCTCCGACTCAACCAAAGCAACACAAAAAACTAAAATCAACAATCAAAACTATATAAATGAAACAAAAAAAACAAACTAACAACGAAAACAAATTAACAGAACAAAATCAAAGAAACACCAGCAACACGCCAATATCAAACAATTCCTCGCAAACTATCTCTCCTATTTAACACAGTGAGAAGACCATTGCAGCAATCATCGATAACTCTCAAAAAACTGTTTCTTCTTTGAAACCCACTTACACGCTAAATAATATACACTCTTCTCTTCCTTCTCACAAGTCTCCTACCTACTCTAATATTATCAATACAATGCTTCCAAACATACAAGATAAAGACTCTGCAATATCTGACTAAATTACACCCTACTTTCATTATGACTATTAAAATATTGCAATGGAACATAAAAGGTTTTATAAACAACTATAATGAACTACACTTGATCATAAAAGCTATTTCTCCTGATATCATTGCACTTCAAAAAACGCACTTCCCTTACGGAAAAGATAATCTAATCACCCCTAAACAATATATTGGATATTTCCACAACCTTTCTACAAACCTCTCATCTAAACAAGGAGTCGGGATTCTAATCAAGAAGCATATTCCGCATAAATTACTTAATGTACAATCTCCATTAGCATCGTTAGCATTAGAAATCAAATACGGACTTACTTTCACAATAATAAATACCTATATCCCCCCTCAACAAAACTTTTTAGTTCAGGATTTTGATTCTTTACTAGGTTATGCCCCATCACATTATATCTTATCTGGCGATTTCAACTCTTGGAGTCCCCTCTGGGGCTCCCCTCAAGCCAATCATAGAGGCAAAATCTTAGAGGATTTTATTCTTGCCCGCAATCTCATCGTTTTAAATGATGGGTCCCCCATTCATTTTTCATATCCAACCTCAATCCTGAAAGAATCATTCCCAAGCACAATTTCAAAACTGATTTAGCTAGTTGGACTGCATTTCAGAGCGCTTGCGCCTGTAGATTTTAATGTATCTCCCCATCCTATAATATTAACCAAGAAGCAGCTAAATTTTCCAAAGCAATTCGGTTTGCTGCCAACGTATCAATTCCACAAACTAAAAGTTTCTTTGTCAAAAAATCTGTACCATGGTGGAATAGTAATTTAAAATGATTAAGGGAAAAAGAATATCTACCTGGCTTGATTATAAGCACTACAGAATCGATACTAACTTAGCTCTGTACAAAAAAGCAAATGCAATATTTAGAAGAACTGTTAGAAAAGCTAAAGCCAAATCTCTTGAAAAACTTATATCTCAAATCACTCCCAAATCCAGTATCAAACAAATATGGTCCGACATTCGAGTTCTTGTTGGTGGCAGCAAATCAACCACACTTCGTATCTTAACTGTTGGAGATTCTCATTTGACTTCTTCTTTTGAATGGCAAATACCTTCGCTAATAATTGGTCTGAACTCTCTAGCGACGCCAACTTTTCTGAAAAATTCATCCCTGAGAAAAGATTTTTCCTACATACGGAATATAAACCCATTCACCTATCACTGACAGCAAATAAAATTGAGTAATATATATTTCCATTACCGAACTCGAAACTGCGCTACAGTCAGTAAAAGGAAAAACTCCAGGTTTAGATCACATATCCCACCCGATGTTAAATAATCTACCTGCCTCTGCCAAAAAAATATTACTAGTTTTATACAATACAATTTTAGACTACGGCATCCTTCCACAAACTTGGCGCACAGCTGAAATAAGTAGCTATTGACCCATATCTCTTTTGCCTTGTATCGGGAAGATCCTGGAAAAAATAATTGCTAAAAGATTATTATGGTATATAACCACTAACAATTTTATCAGCTCCAAACAAGTAGCTTTTAAAAAGAGGCAGGGCACAATTGATGCTCTCCGCCATCTCGAGCATTTCGTGTCAACTGCCCTTTCGAATAAAAGTCATGTGTCTGTACTGGCCACTGATTTGAAAGAGCATTCGATCGCATTGGTGTTCAGGTTGTCCTTCAACAGCTATCGACTTGGAAGATTGGTCCAAAGATCTTTGCTTTTGTAAAGGCCTTCCTGACCCATCGCAGGTTTCGGGTGAGAGTTAACCAAAATTTTTCAAATACTCGGTCTCTCGATAATGGGATACCACAAGGATCTCCTTTGTCTGTTGTTTTATTTATAGCAGCTTTTCACCAAATCAGTAAAATAGTAGCCGATTATAAAAATATTAAATACTCTATATACGCGGATGATGTTATCTTCTTTACTAATAACAATTCTAACAATGATGTTAGATTTATTTTTTCTAAAATTTTGTATGCTTTTGATAAATGGTGTACTCGGTCTGGTGGCCGACTCTCTATAAACAAATGTAAACAAATTCACTTTTGTAAAAAAAGAAAATGTAAAATGCGCTCAAAGCAACTTAAAGCAGCTATATGCACCCTACCGCGCAGCTATTCGAAGAGCCACGTCGCCGACAAAAAATATCTTAGCCGAAGCTGATTAACCTTATATTATGGAGCAAGTACGTGCATCAACTTTTCACTTTATGCCAAATTTGTTTAACGCCAGAAATGCAAAGCTTCTCAAAGAAATCCGCAGCTGTATTGAGGTAGCTAAATGTCTTATACCTGACACAGCTCCTCGGCTAATCAAGCAGAAAAAAGACCCTCCTTGGCATCTCAAAGACTCATCATTTGTCCTAGATCTGATTTCGTACTCTAAATCTACCACAAATCCTGAAGACTACCGACAACTTTTTGCAGAACATACATGCAGATACACTAATAAGAACTGGACCCTTTTATTTACTGACGGCTCAAAACAAACCGAATGCACTACCTTCGCGGTAGTATCCTCTACCGGAATAGTAATATCCACTGGCCTTATTCAAGATCATTGTTCAATCTTCACAGCCGAAATTTTGGCAATAAAAATAGCCACAGACTATGCTCGTTTGAACAACGGCAGATTTCTGATATGCTCTGATAGCAAATCTTCCATAGCGGCGATTCGAAACATAAGCAATGAGGGCATCCTTGCTTTAGATATAAGAGAAGCATGCATACGAGGGCGGATTGTTATTGAAGCTACCTTGCTCTAGATGACAGCAGAAACACAAAAACTTTTTTTTTTAGAAATTGCGATCTGTCAAACGTCAGCTGTTAAAATTTCACACAAATTCATCGATTAGTTTATTTGTTGTAGTCGTTTGAAGTAAGCAACTTTTGTGTTTCTTCAAAAATGGAAAAAGCGTATTTCGTGCAGTGATTAAACACTATTATTTGAAAGGGAAAACGGTGAAAGAGACAAAAGAAAAGGTCGATAAACATTACGGTGAGTCTGCTCAGTCAGATTACATGGTAAAATATTGAATTGCTGAATTTAAACGCGGCCGAACAAGCACTGCAACAATACTATCAACAGGAAGGCCAAAAGAGGTGGTTACTGAAGAAAATATCAACAAATTCCTCGATATCGAATGATCGCCGAGTCAAGTTGCGTGAGATTGTTGAAATGGTAAACATATCATATGAACGTGTGTTCAACATTTTGCATAAACATTTGCATATGAAAAAGCTATCGGCAAGATGGGTGCCGCGTTTGCTCAGTGTCAAACAAAAACGAGTTCGACAGACCACTTCACAGCGGTGTTTGGACATGATAAAGCGTAATCCTGTTGATTTTTGGCGTCGATTAATAACTGTTGATGAAACGTGGGTCCACCACTATACAACTGAAACCAAAAATCAATCGAAACAATGGGTGGAAGCTGGTGGAAATGCTCCGAAGAAGGCGAAGGCAGTGAAATCGGCTGGCAAGGTTATGGCCACTGTATTTTGGGATGCACACGGAATATTGCTCATCGATTATCTTGAAAAAGGATCCACAATCACAGGAAAGTATTATCGTGCATTATTGGATCAATTGATTGATGCAATCAAGGAAAAACGACCACATTTAAAGAAGAAAAAATGCTCTTTCTTCAAGACAACGCACCGGTTCACACAGCATTAGATACGATGCTAAAATTACGTGAAATACACTTCGAATTGGTTAATCATCCACCTTATAGTCCAGATTTAGCTCCTAGTGACTTTTTCTTGTTTCCAAACTTGAAAAAATGGCTCGCAGGAAAAAGATTTATCTCAAACGAAAAAGTGATTACCGAAACTAACGCGTATTTCGAGGGGTTCCCGAAATCGTATTATTCAGATGGTATAAAAAAGTTGGAATATCGTCTTACTAAGTGTGTCGAAGTAAAAGGAGACTATGTTGAGAAATAAATGGTTTTTGAAAAAAAAAATGTTTTTTTCCTACTTAGGAAGCTTCAATATCAATCCGCCTTCGTAAAATGCGCTAATAAATTAAAAATCATGTGGGTACCCAGCCATGTTGGGATTGACGGCAACGAATTCGCTGATTCAACCACTGTCACAGCAGTAAGGCGTCCCCTATTATACTTCCCTACACGAGAAAATACGGATATGCGTAAATTAATTGAGAAATCCTTTTTTTTTTTTTTTTTTTTTGACGAAAAATGGAAGAGTGGAACAACTATACACATAATTATAAATCGTATAATCGACAAGGAATCAAACCCACCTATCCAGGATCATGCACCTTGAAGCAAAAAAAAATTTTTGTTCGACTTCGGTTGGGACATGCCTCATTTTCGCTCGAACACTTACTGCGTCGGGAACCAGCGCAAAATTGTGATTATAGCACCGGACGCAGAGCTTCAATAACTCATTTATTGAACGAATGCAGAGCTTTCAGTGCAATAAGAAGGAATGTATTTGGTACGGAAGTCCCTAGTAATCTTTTAAAAAATGTGACTCTAGATAGTATAAAATCAATAGAAACCTTTTTAAGTTGTATAAATTTCAAAAATAAAATTTTAAATGAAATAGATTTAGATCGAGGCGAACGCCTTGGCAGCCAGTACTCATTAATTGTATTTATTGTAATAATTAATTTATTAGAATAAAGTGTAATAATAATAATAATAATATAAATCCTAGAATAAAACATCATATTCTAAATAGTTTCAGTAAAGTTTATTTATATGCAATATTGAGTATGTAAAAACCGGCCTAAATACAATGTAGCCCAGGGGTGTCCAAACTTTTAGCCTCAAGGGCCAGATTGGGATTTAATCTACTTCCTGAGTGCCACTTGAATATGTGAGTGAACAAATTTTATGAGGATGAAGGCAGCTTTAAATTTTATTTTTTACAGTTAATTTCAGTAAATTATTGCATGCAACTTTTAATGCGAATGATGGAACTCTGTTTTGTGCTGAAGAATTTGTTTAAAGTTATAAATCTGAAACACCAATTATAAGCAATGATTGCAAATGATTATCCGACAAATTTGCCATGTACGTGATTTCAGATATTTCATCCTAGAAAAAGTTTGTTCGCACATATAGGTAGTCCCAAACATAGAAATAAATTTACAAGCAAATTGCTTTAAATTTAGGAACTCTTTAGTATCCAAAAATTTAAAAAAATTGACCAAGTTTCCTTCCTTATATTAATCCTTGATTTGATCGTTAGCATGAAGTTCAATAATTACTATTTGAAACTCACTTGAAACACCGGCAAAGTTGCAATCAAATGGATTTTGAAACAACCGAATTTCATTTGAATTCATGTCAAAATCGTTTTTGAAATTCTTGTTTTAAATCTGCGATGACTTTTACTGCAAATCTGGTCGGAAATTGCTCGTCAGTTTCTGTATTCAATTCTTCACAGCACGGGAAATGGGTAAAATTACATTCATTTATCTGACTTTTGAGCAATATAAGTTTTGCCCTGAATGATGAAATTTGCTCGAAAAATCACAAATTTAGTTGTTTTTACCTTGGAACTTCAAGTTCAAGTTGTTCACGTGTGACACAACATCTGCAAAAAAAGCCAATTTTGGGAGCCACTCGCCATCCAATAAAAGTAGTTCGAGGCGAGTTTTCCCCTCAAGAAATAATTTAATTTAATTTCTAAGCTTAAAGAACTGCAATAGCACTTTTCCGCAGCTAAGCAATCGAATTGCTGTATAATACCACAAATCGACGAAATTCAATTTGTTTTTGAAAAAATATCGAAATTTACGATGATTGAGTGCATGTGATCGAATAAAATTTTCAACGGAAACAAATGGTTTCAAAAAGCAGCTCATATCGACAGGATTTATACATAGTGCTTGTTAATGGATAATACACTGCAGAAAAATTGGCTCTGACGCTCCTTCACCTTCACAATATTTTCTAATTTTCCCAACCACATCGATGTTCGCATCAGATATGTTTCTTCTTCTATCATTTGCCACACCCTGCAATCGATTCAAGTCCAAGTTATACTTTGTCGACATTTTTTGTAGTTCTATGAATAAATATATCTTCTCCAGTTGAAATGCTGTGCATGGTATTAACGGAGCCTAATTCTTCTGTGGCATCAAGTTCGTCGTCAACTCTACGAAAAAAAAGTAAAAGTTGGGTGGTGTCACTAACATCAGTTGATTCATCCATCACGAGAGAATATTATATACGAGTATATAATAAAAAAAAACAGGGCAATTTTTTTGATAATACTCGCAAAAGACACAGTTTGGTGTAACAATGCTCTTCTAGAGAGAGAGAGAGAGAGAGCGAGAGATAGAGAGAGAGAGAGTTGTGGTACTGAGAAGTTGTAGGTCAGTATAGGTTGTAGTGTGGGTCTTCATATTATTGCTGTTTTGACCTAGGTTGACAAAGTATTTTTGTTTGACTAAAATGTACACGGTGCCGACTTCTATAATTTGAAGAATGGTTATCCACAATTGCTGAAATTTGGTACAGATATACCAATTTTACTCTTTTGTTGCTTAGGTTTAGGTCACTATTGATGATACATACACTTCATAGGGTGCAGTAAGATTTAGTGAGCCCAAAATCTTGGCAATTTGCGCACTTAATTGGGCGTGTACATTTGTGGGGCTTTTATTCCATTACTTTCCGCTGCAGAAGGTAATATCTATTATACAAGTATATAGGGTACATAAGGAAGGACGCCTGTTAATTTAAATAAAATTCCTGCGCGGCAATCTTTGTCTTTGGAAAAACCATCAACTAGGAGATTTTCCATTTTTGATGAAATGGGCCAGTGAAGATTATATAATTTACAATGTGCAAAAGATGCAACACTTTAATAGATTATAATAGTTCCCTTCACTTAATCGTTGGATAAGGAATGTTCAAACTTTATAATTATCATTGCTGAATATAATTATAAAGTTTGAATAGCAAGGTTTGGAGTAAATACTTATTTGAAAAAATTGGCTGATGCCTCCCCTTTTACAGCAATGCGTTTGGCCTAATCGTCATTGGGAAGACGGATTCAGGACTCCGCAATTGTTGGTCTTCGTAGGCTTTTAGCCGCTCCCAAGATAGAATATGGTTGCTGCTATTGGGGAGAGATTTATAACATAATACCCGAAGTCACACTCTTCTTTTTCCTTAAAAATATGCTGCGGATCTTTGCTTCTGCCATTCATGCCTGAGTGGTTTTTTCTCAGTGTAAGCACGTGAACATATTTTGGGGTATATTCTCCACGAATTAGCAGTATATATGTCGTGGTAGCTACTTTCATGGCTTAACAAGTTTGTAAAATTATATACAGCTGAGTTTATTGCTTACTCTAACTTTGAGGGTATGGACTACTTAAGATGCGAACTTATGTACATTTCATATTTCACCCAGTCTATTTAAAGATAAGTCCTTTTTTACAACCTCTCTTGTAAACGATTTGAGATTTGAATACTATTATTGTTCAGAGGACAGCTTAAGAGTTGGCTGCACGAGTGTATGAACGCTTTTTCATCCTTTTGAGACACCAAAGTCTATGCTTTCTGGGATCTTTCTCCTCTCCAAAATCCAATCAGATAACAGCCGTCCCTTTTTTATATAATATGATATATAGTATGAAATAATGGGAAATAAAAAACATTAATTATAATAGTTCACTATAATTATTTTATAACAATTTATGATCAAAATTATGTTTATGATAATTATTTACATTTACATTTATAATACTATTACTAATTTGTGCAGTCTGGATCTCCTAGTTCATTAGGTCGTTTGGTCGAGTTCTCTTTAAACGGGGCATGGTGGTTTGTTCTAGATGTAGCAACTCGTTTATTCTTCGTTATTATGCCCATGCAGTGTATCGTAGTGTTTTGTGGATATCTTTTTTATTTCTTCGTCAATTCTTGTCATATTTAGTTTGCGGTGTATGTCTCCATTTGTTGTGTACCAACCAGACTTTATGAACACTCTTAATATTATAGATTGCTGTCGTTGAATTTTTTCTATGTGTGACTGCTTTGCCGTTCCACATACTTGGAGTCCGTAAGAGGCCGCTATTTGCTCATTGCTATGCGCCGCAGCGGCGAACCAATCGCGAAAACTGTGCCACTTGGTCACGTTGCCGTCAAATTCCCCCTAAGTGTTTTGGAGGTCATGCTGCTGGAATGACATGGTCAGCTGCACTGAGATCGGCAGCTTTGCACTCTGCTCTGCGCTCCTTTCTGTGCCCACTTGCTCAGTTTTACCCTTCAGAGCACCGCTCGCTTCGAAGTACCGCCGCTCTGCTCGCTCCATCGATCTGTCTAGATCGGCGCTCTCATCGCGCTTCGCTCGGGATGCTAACTCCTCATGGAGCTGATTAAAATGCTCCCACTGTTGCTCCAAACGAATCAAAACAAACTGTTTCCTCCTTGTTCCTTCTGCAGCCGTGCCAACACTGCATTTTTGTGCTTTAAAATTTTCGAGTCGAATAACCGCACTGGTTTATTCACCCACTTAGCTCACAAGCTCAGCACTAAAGCACGCTCTTATTTAATTTCCTGAGCCGCATAACCACATTGGTTTATCGCTCACTAGCACGCAATTACTTGCACCAATGCTCTCTCTTATATAATTTTTGAGCCGAATAACCACATTGGTTAATTCGCTCACTACCACGAAATTATTTGCACCAATGCTCGCTCAAATTTTAAATTTTGAGTCGAATAACCGCACTGGTTTATTCGCTCATTTGCACATAATTTTCGCTCGTTCATAATTAAATGTTGAGACGAATAACCGCACTGGTCTATTCGCTCATTTGCACATAACTTCGCTCGCTCATAATTAAATTTTGAGACGAATAACTGCATTGGTTTATTCGTTCATTTCCACAAAACATTCAGCTCTTTGCACAAAACTTTCGCCAGCAAGGCGGCAGCCATAGCGCAGCATACTGCGCAAGTCTATGGCTGCGTCGCATAGTGCTTGCCTGCGCATATTCTCTGCACAAAACTCGCACTGTGTCTGCTGCGCACATTACACTCACCCCTAAATTCTTTTAGCTTTCCTGATAATATAATTTTTATTTGTTCAAGCCCGATGCACTGTACCAATTTGTCGTATGTGCTTTGAGCACATACATACGCCCTTCGTTTATTATATTTTAGCATTGCAATGTTGGCTCTGCTCCTATAACTCCGTGGACTGTATTTTACCTTATTATTATATTGTTTTATAATTTATTTATTTCTTGAAATTTAGTATATTTCTCTCTGTACCTGCCTGTGCTCTCATCGCTCTGCTCACATACCATATTATATGTTCCGAATGCGTATTGCGCATTCAGCAATTGATGCTCCTCTAGCGCTTTGCACTTGCTCTCTTTTTCCTTCCCGCAGGCACAACGGATCAAAGGAATTCAAAGGAAAGAAATAGGTATTACCTACCCTGCCAGTACACAATCGCACATACATACATACATACATGCATATACGATCTGCGTTTACTTAGAGTCTGGTGTGATTTCATAGGAACGCTTAAAATAAAGGCGCAATTAAGTTTTGCACTTAATTTATATATATAGCTACTTAATACTACAAACATACGCATGTATATGCGATCTGCTTTTTCATAGCTCTGACGTCATTTTAAATGAATGCCTAAATTAAAGGCGCAATTTCATTTCGCACATAATTACTTAGAGCTCTACTTAATATATGTACATATTCACATGCATCGCACCATACTTACTGTATTGCATAGATCACTGGTACGATCCGGCTCGACATGGACCAATGTATCGAATCGACAATGAAACTATGGCAATACTTACTGCAATCCGACTTAAATAAAAACACAATTGTTTTAAGTGGAAAAGCATACGAAAAACCACTTTTTATTGCTCTTATAATTATGCACATACATATGTAGCTCAACAATAAATCGGCATGTATGCGATACATGTATATATGTACGAGTATATACAATTAGTGAATATGCACAAGCTCTTGCGCGTTTAGCTCAATTGCTCTCATATGCATGAACGGACCTGCATATGTATGTGTAAATAGGTACGTTTATGTATATATATAATGTATAATGCAATATGAACATAAATATTGTCAGCGTATATAATCTAAACGTGACTATGCTCTCGAATACCTGTGGCACCGCTCATACTTGCTCTTGTGTATAGGCTCTGTATAAGCTCCTGCTCTACCCTGCTCCGCACTGCTCTCCTGGCTCAGCTCCCTGCACATAGATTGCACCGCACTGCTCCTTCTGCTCTCACGCACTGCCCCATTGGCACAACCGCATAGCACCATCGTCAGAAACGAACTAAACTTTAAAATACTCGCTGAACCTATTTTCGCAATGTGCGAAAACTCAAACGCATGGTTGCATTTGATACAATATATGTTTTTACAATTCTCTTTGGAACTAATTTCGCTGCGCAATACATTTACCGTTATGAGATTGATGCTTCACAATGCTTTGTGCGCAGTTTAGACGCAAATTAATCAAAAATAGTTGTTCTTTGCACATCGAATGCAGCATTTTTAGCAAAATTATTGTGAATTTAAGATGCCTGGTAAAATAATGTCATTTGATAAGACTCAATTGCTTTACTATAGCCACCGCATCCGAAAAAGTGTGCAAAAATTGTCCGAGATGATTTTTTTGACCAGACAAACTATTTATAATATTTAGAATCGGGTAAAAAAGGAAAATAGTCGGTTGCCAAAACCTTCGCACTTCCATTAGCACAAAATTTTAGATAGAACAGAATGCATTTTTGTAAGGAAAGTTGGCGAAAATTCACAGATTTCTACGAGAAGCCTTTTAAGTCAACTCAAAGAAGATTGTGATTCCGCGGTTACCTTCGAAACAGTAGGGCAGCTCCTGATAAAGTACCAGTATATGTCAAGAGTTGCTCGAAAAAACCAATGCTTTCAACACAATACATTGAAGAACGATTGTCTTTCATCGAACGATTGTACTTTGCCAAACCGAATGACTATTGGGATGAGGCTATATTTTGCGATATGACCAAAATAAGGCTTTACTATAATAGTGGGCACAAAAGAGTGTGGCGACAACCGCTAAACGCATTGGAAAATCGAAATACTATATTATATTCCAATATTTTTAAATTCGGCAAACTTTCTGTCTTAGTATCGGGGTGCATATCCTGTAAATGAGGAAGAGAACCAGATTTCATAGAGAATAAAATGGATGCAAAACAATATTTGGATATATTCCAACGTTATTTCGTAAACAGCGCAGATCATTGTGGGTTCAATATTGATAGCAATCCGTAATTCAAATATTACCAAGATAATGACCCAAAACATAAGGAGCAAATGGTAAGGATCTGGGTTCTTTATAATTACAAACAAGTGTTACATACGGCAGCCCAGAGGCCACACTTGAACCCCATTGAAAAATTGTAGGAACATTTAAGAGAAAAGAGGGTGAGAGGCAATCAAAAGGTGGAGCAGAGCTCAAAATTGCAATACTAGAGGAATGAAAAAAAATACCAAGCGAATACGTGCAAAAGTTGATTTATTCCATGAGGAGAATGCTACGAGACATTATAAATGCTACAGGGGGCTAATTTTCATTTCTTTTACTCATTTTTCTAAAGAAGTTCTGATTTGTAAAAATACTTTCTTGACAGCAAAATTTTTGACTATTTTTGTTTTTGTTATGTTTTTTGTATCTTAAGTTTAATATTTCTACTTTTTTTTTGTTTCATTAGTAAATATTGATAATATAATATATAATATAGTATATTGATAATAGAAATGAATCCAAAAAATTAATCAAAACAATAAAGAAATACTATATAATGAAGGGGAGAAATCAAATTCACAAATTTTTTAACTTGTCATATCACTTTCTTGACAAACTGTTTATATATATATATATATATATATATATATATATATATATATATATATATATACGAGTATATCTATATGTATAGATATCTATATATATAAAAAGGAGTGTACATTTTGATTGTCACTCCATAACTCGAAAACGGCTCGACCGATTGCCATAAAATTTTTAGGGAAGGTGCAGGGAGGAGTGATGATGGTTAGTTGATTAGTTAGTTAGTTGAAATCCAAAATCGGTCCAGCCATTCTCGAGTTATGATTTTTTCCTGAAAAAATTTAACATTTGAAAAAAAAAGTTTAAGTTTCGGTCCGACCTAACGAAAAAAATTGATCCAACCTAATACACAAACTCATACATACACACATTAATTTGATTGACAGCATACAAATGTTAAACAGATGAACCTGAGTGTGTTCAGTGCAAAAAATGTGTTTGGATTCAAGAAAACATAGTGAAAAGTGATTTTTTCCATAATTTCATCATCATCTCCATAATTGCATCATTTTCCATAATTGCATCATCCATTTAGCATGTACTCAATATCGAAATCGTTCGTAATGTGTATTTTGTTGTTGCTGTGTACGGTGCGTTTCTTAAATTCCAATTTATTAATGGATGATCCAATACGATGAAATTATGGAAAAAAATGGAACATCATTGAATTTTGTAAAAAACTATTTCTTCATTCTTTTACAACAAATAAATAAATGAATACTCGAAACCAAATAAATATTTCTAATGATCTTAAGCTATTAAAATTGAATCATTTCAATTAGTCATTCAAACACACCATATTTATTAAATAAAAACCATGTTTTTTTTACATATTTTCCAAATAAACAAAACAAATTTGTTTTACTTTAATTATTTTTTCGGAAAGTTTATTTGAATGCAACGCATAACAGCACTCACACAACAACAATAGTTTTCTGAATTATTCTTAAATAAACAATCCTTAATTCATATTGAATGATTTTCATTGATTTAGAAAAAAATGCCACCAACAAGACGATCAACTATAGGTCGACGTACGTGTAATTCTACCTATAGATTTAATCAAAGGAGAGCGCAAAGTGTACACTCAGAACCAAATCAAGTACAACAATTACGAAACGCAGGTCGTCATAGATCGGCAGATCCAAATCCATTAAATCCAGCATCGAGACGAACGACACGACTTTCACGTCATGCTGTGCAAGAGATGGAATATGCTGCTTTCGCTTACAATAGCGAAAATGATTATAGTAAACATGCCAATATTGGTGGAATGACGGTGAGATGTCCACATTGTGATGCAGCCAAATTTCAAGGTGAAACGCCTGGCATGTGTTGTGCTAATGGCAAAGTGAGACTGACAGCATTTGAATCTCCCCGATCCACTTCATTCGTTCATTTTCGGAACGTCGCACACAACTAAGCATTTTTTGCCACACGTTCAAGAATACAATGCGGCATTTCAAATGATTTATTTTGGTGCCACCAAAATTCTAAGAGACAATTTCATGTCGACGTTTAAGGTTATTAGTTCATGCGGAATACCATATGAAAAATGCGATCTGAGCAGCAATTTTTTTTATGTGTTCAAGAATTCTGACCCACCATCTAACATTTCACAAATATTACAGATTCAATGTCAGATTTATCATCGAACTGGTTCCTTATTGCCATATCCTGATGCTGATCATCAATTTTTGCAAATCTATTTTATCGGAGATGCAAATCGTGAATTGGATTGGCGTTGTACAATTGCTGCGCGTGCAAGGCGACAATATGTTTCCGAACTTCAAACATTCTTACATTAGCACAATGAATTAATTCGATTGTTTAAAACCGCTTTCGATCGTATGCCATCTGATTATCACAGATTCGTTATTAGGGCTGACAAAATGCCCTTTGGAGAGCATGCGTTACGATTTAATGCACCAACAATTGATGAAGTGGCCATTGCAATTGTTTGAGACCAGTTTCAATCTCGCGATATTGTGCTACATCGAAAAAAATTAAGAATTACGGCGTGTTTCAGAGCATCACCGCAGCTTGCATTACAATATCCATTATTGCATTGGAAAGGTGACGACGGTTATCATATCAATATACGAATGAAAGATCCACGGACCGGTAAAATATATATGAATTCAATTTAATATGTCTTTATTTCAAAACAAGAAGACATGATTTTAATTTTCTGATAATGTATTCATCATTGGTCGTGACGTAGAAAAAAATTTTGTGGGATGAATTATTATTCGTATAGATTCATGATTCGCCCACAAGAAGACAACTTTAGTATGCGATGTGGCAAACTTTTCCACCAATACGCTGTTGACATGTATGCAAAAATTGAAGCAGAACGCCTTAATTACCTTCGATACAATCAAGCCAAATTGCGATCGGAAGAATGCATACACTTGCGAGATGCAATAGTGAATGATGCCAATGTTAATGATATCGGACGTTTAACAATATTACCACCGACATATGTTGGCAGTCCGCGCCACATGCACGAATATACGCAAGATGCAATGTCATATGTTTGAAAATATGGTCGTCCAGACCTATTCATAACATTCACATGGAATCCACAGTGGGCTGACATAAAAACCAATTTATTTGATGGTCAGAATCTAACAGATCGACACGATATAACAGCACGTGTATTTCGACAGATAGTAAAAGCGCTGATGGATTTGATTATTAAATTGCGAATTTTTGGAGAGGTGCGTTGCTGGCGTATTCTATTGAATGGCAAAATAGGGAGCTGCTGCACACGCACATCTTGATATGGCTGGTTCGTAAAATGACACCCGATCAAATTGATAACATTATATCAGCTGAAATTCCAGATGAAATCAGCGATCCAGAATTATTTGAAGTTGTCACGAAAAATATGATCCATGGCCCTTGCGGTCAAATAAATATGAATTTGCCATGCATGATCGATGGAAAATGTTCAAAGCGGTATCCAAGAGCATTAACTTCGGATACAATTACAGGTGACGCCGGATACTCGTTGTACCGACGTCGGTCACCGGAGAATAATGGCCATACAACAACAATTAAAATACGCAATCAAAACATTGAAGTTGATAATCGTTCAATTGTACATTATTCTCCACTATTGTGAAAAGTATTTCAGGCTTACATAAATGTTAAGTACTGTAATTCTGTGAAGTCGATTAAATACATTTGCAAATATGTGAATAAAGGCAGTGATATGGCTGTTTTTGGAGTAGCTGGTGACAATAGAAATAATGAAATCGCTCACTATCAAATGGGGCGCTACATTAGCACTAATGAAGCTCTTTGGAGAATTTATTCATTTCCAATTCATGAGCGATATCCTGCTGTTGTTCATTTGGCTGTTCATCTTGAAAATGGCCAGCGTTTGTATTTTACCGAAGCAAATGTACAGCAGAGAGCAGCACAGCGACTAGCAACAACATTAACTGCATTCTTTCAATTGTGCGAAAGCGATGAATTTGCCAGAACGTTGCTGTATTCAGATGTAAAGCATTATTTCACTTGGACTGCAAAGAAATGGCAACGACGTAAAGAAGGAACACCTGTTGATGGCCATTCGGGTGTTTTTTTTTGCAGATACCATGGGAAGATTATAAACAGTTCATCCAAACAATGCAGAATGTTTTTATTTGCGGTTGTTGTTAGTAAATGTTGTTGGACCACATTCATTTCAACATTTGCGAAGAGTAAATGGTCTTTTATGTATCGTGAAGCATGTGAGCAATAAGGTTTGCTTGAAAATGATCCGCATTGGGATTTAACGTTTCACGATGCGTCGATTGCTTCTTCTCCACATCAAATACGTATGTCATATGCCATAATCATAATAACATGTTTTCCATCAAATCCACTGGAATTGGGGAATAAATACAAAGATTTTATGGCAGAAAACTATTTGATTCGAATGCGTCATCACATAAGAAACTCTGATTTGCTGATTTCATTTGAAATGTACGAGTATAATGAGGCATTGAGAGCGATTGAAGATATGTGCTTTACGATTGTAAATAAAGCATTAGCGCAATTAGGTTTGTCACCACCCAATCGTCCAATGCATGATTTATTTGATCGAGAATTGCAACGTGAACAACAGTATGATCTCAATGAATTGCAAACATTTGTGAATTTGCATGTTCCAAAATTAAATGACCATCAAAAACATGTCTATGATACCATCATGCAAGCTGTACAAAATGAAGTCGGTGGATTATATTTTTTGGATGCACCTGGAAATATTTGTGATAGCACTGATTTTGGCAGCCATTCGATCGCAACGAAAAATTTCATTGGCTCTTGCTCCGTCGGGAATCGCTGCTACTCTATTGGATGGTGGACGAACAGCGCACTCTGAATTAAAATTACCGATGAATGTGCAGGTGTCCTTATATATATTGATTGATCGCTTTAAAATTTAATCGATATTAATTAAATTGTAATTATTCTCAAGTGATTCAACATCCCACGTGCAATATTTCAAGAAATTCTGCGATGGCAAAAGTTTTGCAGCAAGCAGCAATTATTCTATTGGATGAATGTACACTGACGCATAAAAAATCGCTGGAAGCATTACACCGTACAATGCAAGATCTACGTCAGAATCAAGAAATTTTTGGTGGTGCATTGATATTATTGTCAGGCGATTTTCGTCAAATATTGCCTGTGGTTCCACGATCAACACCGGCGCATGTTTAAAGTCTTCTCTTCTGTGGCGACATGTGCAAAAATTGACATTGAATATAAATATGCGCGTTCAATTGCTCAACGACCAATCTGCAGATCGGTTCTCGAAGCATTTGTTAGATATTGGAAATGGCAAAGTTCGAGTCGATAATACAAATGGTTTGATTACATTGTCGAACAATTTTTGTAGCATTCTCCAATCAACAGAAGAGTTGATTGAAAGTGAGTTTCCAAATATTGTTCAAAATTACAGGAATCACAATTGGTTGAGAGAACGCGCAATACCGGCACCAAAAAATGTACATGTCAATGCAATCAATTATCAGATTCAAGAAAGATTGCCAGGTGCAGTGACATAATATAAATCTGTTGATAGCGCAATGAATGCAGATGATGCAGTGAATTATCCAAGTGAATTTTTGAATTCAGTGGAACCACCAGGTATGCCACCGCATCGTTTGAATTTAAAGGTTGGCTCATCAATTATTTTACTGCGGAATTTAAATGCACCAAAACTGTGCAGTGGCACAAGATTGGCAGTAAAAATATTGACCGGAACAGGGAAAGGTGAAAATGTGCTCATACCACGTATTCCACTGATTCCAATAGACATGCCATTTGAATTTAAACGTTTGCAATTCCCAGTGTGTCTATCAGTTGTCATGTCCATCAATAAGGCGCAAGGACAAACACTTCAAATATGCGGATTAAATTTGAAGGAGCCGTACTTTCCACATGGACAGCTATACGTGGCCTGCTCAAGAGTTGGAACTCCAAATTCTTTGTGTGTGCTCGCTTCAAATGGGCAAACGAAAAATAGTGTGTATCCAAATGTTTTGGATTGACATTAATAATTTGGAAATACAATGCATTAATTTCATAATAAAAAATCAAGAATATTTCTTTTCGTTTTTTGGTTGGTTGCAACGAGGTGCATCAGGGTCCGCTAGTATATATAAAGGTTTTTCAAAAGCAAAGCTACAAAAGTAAATCGATACTGACAGCAAACGACGCCATATTTTTTCCCGCTCTTCCGACATTTCCCTTCAGTAAGGTTTGCCATTTCATCGCGCAAAGATATACTAGCCAACAACGAGTCGAAATTATTAAAATTTACTACCGAAATTCGGAGTCAGTCGCCTCAACTTTAAGAGCGCTACGTCCAACTTATGGTAGTCATAATTGTCCTAGCAGATCAACAATTGAGCGTCTAGTGGAAAAATTTGAATCCACAGGCACAGTACAAAATGTTCCCGTGCCAGTGAGACAAGGAAGTGCCCGTAGTGTCGAGAATATTGCTGCCGGTGAGGCTTCAATTCAAGAAAGCCCAAATGTGTCTCTCACACGTCGTTCTCAAGCATTGGGCATCTCTGTGACGTCGTTGTGGCGAATTTTGCGAAAAGATCTTGGCCTGCATCCTTACAAGATCAAATTGATGCAAGAACTGAAGCCGCTTGACCACCATAAGCGTCGCATGTTCGTGAATTGGGCTGAGCAACAACTTGAAAATGATTCGGATTGCTCATTTCTGGCTGAATGGCTTCGTCAATAAGCAAAATATGCGTTATTGGTTAGACAGCAATCCACACTTACTCCATGAGTCATCATTGCATCCCGAAAAAATTACGGTTTGGTGCGGTTTATGGGCCGGCGGCGTCATTGGGCCGTTCTTCTTCCGTGATGATCAAGACCGGCACATTACTGTGAATGCGAATCGCTACCGTTCAATGATAACCGAATATTTTTGGCCCCAATTGGATAATATGGACTTGGAGGACATGTGGTTCCAACAGGACGGCGCCACAAGCCACACAGCGAATGCCACAATCAATTTACTGCAAACCAAGTTTGGTGAACGTGTTATCTCACTAAATGGCCCAGTCGATTGGCCGCCTCGATCGTGCGATTTGACGCCGTTAGATTATTTCCTGTGGGGCTACGTCAAGTCTATGGTCTATGCCAACAAGCCAGCGACGATTGATGAATTTCGTACGAATATCGAACGAGAAATTACAACAGTATCGGCCGATTTACGCTTGAAAACCGTTGAAAATTGGGTTCAGCGTCTGGACTTCTGCAAGCGTGCCCGTGGTGGCCATGCAAAAGAAATCGAGTTCCATACATAATGCCATCGAACGTACTTTCACAGGAATAAAGAATTTCATTGATATCTAAAACCGGTTTTGTTTTTTGTAGCGCTCTTATTGAAAAGCCCGATATATATATATATATATATATATATATATATATATATATATATATATATATATATATATATATATATATATACATATATATATATATATATTTATATATTATTATATATTATATATGTATATATATATATATATATATATATATATATATATATATATATATATATATATATATATATATATACATATATATATATATATATATATATATATATATATATATATATATATATATATATATATATATATTTATATATATATTGTTGGGGACCGTGTTTTTCCGATTTCCATGGGCAACATCCTTTTGCTGTGTGTATTGGCCGCGCGTGTAGCTGCAAACCTACAAATCACTTGCAGTATAAACACTACGTTATTGTTTTAAGTTAAAAACATCAAGAGGCTTCATTCTCAAAATCATAATTCTTATATATAGTATTTACAAAGAACACTTTAAGTCTACGTATTGACTTTTCTGGTGTTCCAGTTTCGTACCTGTTTATTGGTATCTGTTGATCAAGAAAACTGACCTACTGAATGTAAAAGTGTCGACGGTGCATTCTAAATGCCCTTCAGCTTGACTGCGGAACTGTGACACACTAAAAGTTTACATAATAATTAATACATAAATACTATTCATTTACAATATTTTCACCCTAAAAATATGTGCTTTCTTAATGAATTTAATTGTATGAAGTTAACTACGCCAAATGTGTAGGGTCTATTAGCAGTTGGTGCTGTGAGTCAACTACACACAAGTAGCTTGATTCTAACTCACAACATCCCTGCCCTCTTTCTAGAAAAAGTTAGTGCAACTAACTTCTAATGAATATCTACAATATTTTCTTGCAACTGTAAACAATTCTGTGCATTTCTTTAACTCTATAATACAGGTTTATAATTTGTTTTTTTTTAAATCGCCTTATTTGGGTTCTATCATGTTTTTTAAATTTATTTTTTTTGTTGTATTCTTTGCTTTCCTATGTTTTTTTTTCTTTAGCTTCTGCTTACTTTTGTAGTTTTTTCTTTATTTTATTTTTGTTCTTTCTATTAATTTTTTTATTTCCCCTTTTTTTAATTTGGGTCCTTCAGTGACTTTTTTGTCACTGGCGTATATACAAACAAAATTACAACCTATACTAGCGATAATACAATTCTATTATATACATAAAATCTTACATTATACTACGAACTCTGTTACATGCTGGTTCGGTTGACAGCCGTCGTTGTGGGAGTGAAATCCCACGATTAACTCTGCATACCCCTTCCTTTTTTCTGGACCGGTACGTACAAAGATGATGCAAGCTTGTGCGACTAGATGCGTTTCCGACGAATTCAAAATAAATATTCGCTTAGTAAGTGGCAATGGATATTTTTTAATTGGGGAAATCGTTATAGAATAGAACATTTTTATGATTTTGCGCTATGAACATCTGAAAATGGTAATTTATCAATATTTTCACGAAAAATTTGCACTTTCACAAGGCCAAAACTTCCTGAAGGATCGTTCCAATGCTTTTCCGATGTACTAGAGAGTTCTTAACTATTGTCTTGGCTACAATTTTTATCTTAGTATTGGATCGAAAATCTTAATGGTTTGGCTGTTATAGGCCAAAATATCCAAAAAAACGTGACAAAAAGTGGTGAATTTTCTACATTTTCGACTTTTCGACCATGAAAACGAAGTTTTTCTAAGTAATATGTTCAGAGAAATTGTAGCCCGAGACAATAGCTCCAACTTTACTTATGAAAATAAGTCAAAATTTCAAATACTTTACGAAATATAAGCCCAAGAAAATTTGCTAATTTTCCAAAAAAATAAAGTCTGAGTAAAAACTGCAAGTCAAAATCTGGAAACTCGATTTTCACCGTAGACGTACGGTCTAGTAGACTTTTTTGCTCAGTACAATCCCAACAATCAGAAACGCAAAGCGCCCATTAAGATGTTCTAATCGCCCCACCCTAATATATATATAAATATATATACGAGTATATACGAGTATATATACTAGCGGACCCCGATGCACTTTGTTGCAACCAACCAAAACAAAAAAAGAAATATTTTAGATTTTTTTAAAGAAATGAATGCATTTTATTTCCAAATTATTAATGTCAATCCAAAACATTTGGATACACACTATTTTTCGTTTGCCCATTTGAAGCGAGCACACACAAACAATTTGGAGTTCCGACTCTTGAGCAGGCCACGTATAGCTGTCCATATGAAAAGTACGGCTCCTCCAAATTTAATCCGCATATTTGAAGCGTTTGTCCTTGCGCCTTATTGATGGACATGACAACTGATAGACACACTGGGAATTGCAAACGCTTAAATTCAAATGGCATGTCTGTTGGAATCAGTGGAATACGTGGTATGAGCACATTTTCACCTTTCCCTGTTCCGGTCAATATTGTGGCTTCAATTAAATTCGGCATCAATTTTTTTACTGCCAACTTGTGCCATTGCACAGTTTTGGTGCATTTAAATTCCGCAGTAAAATAATTGATGAGCCAACTTTTAAATTCAAGCAATGCGGTGGCATACCTTGTATATATATATATATATATATATATATATATATATATATATAAATATAAATATAAATATATATATATATATATATATATATATATATATATATATATATATATATTTATATTTATATTTATATATATATATATATATATATATATATATATATATATATATATATATATATATATATATATAAATATATATATATATATATATATATATATATATATATATATATATATATATATATATATATATATAAGTTGTCCTATGTTCGTGATTTTATAACTCGAGAACCACTCAACCGATTTTCAAACGAGTATATGCGTTGGAAAGGTCTACTTTCACTGATGGTCTATCTTTAAAATCTTTACGAATATGCGTTATACGCACACTTTTATGATAGTGTGTTTTCCCCAAATAAAATGTATTTTTTTTTTTGTCTTATGAGAATTACATTTTGTCGGTATAAGGCTCTGCTTGCTCGCGTCACTTGACTTATTTAATTTCTGTGTGTTTATTGAGTGTCATTTAAGTTTACAGTGTGAGAATTGACATTTTTTAATTATTGATTTGTAATCTTTCATCTTTTGCATAAAAAAAAATTAAAAAATTAATCAACAATGCCGCGACGAAGCCGTTCACAAATTGGCCGACGAACACGCCACAGCAGTCAAATACGTTTAAATACATCTAATCAGGATGAACAAGAGCGATTAGAAAGTAATGAATTAGCAAGGCAACGAATGGCACGATCAAGATCAAATCAAAATCAAGAACAAAGAGAAGAATGTATTGAAAGTGTGAGAGTTAGAAACAGAAGAGATCGTGAACGTAACACTTAACGTGACAATCAAAACAGGCAACAATGGAGACGTAGCCATTCAATTGGAAATTTGGATTGTGCAGGTTTTAATTATGATCATAACATTGATTACGCTTCGCTTCCATCTATTCAAATCGGCAAAATGGATAAAGTTTGTAATAAATGCAACGCATTTAAATTTAAAAATGAAACCGATGGAATGTGCTGTGCTGGCGGAAAAGTTAAATTAACACCATTAAGTACACCACCTGAGCCATTATTCTCTTTGGTTGGTGGCAGAACAAATCAGTCAAAACATTTCTTGAAATTCATTCAGTCGTGCAATTGTTGCTTTCATATGACATCATTTGGAGCACAACACATTGTTCGTGATAGATTTATGCCAACTTTTAAGGTAAATAATGTGGTTTTCAATTCAGATATTAATATATGTTTTGATTTATACGAAACTTCTAACCAAATTTATACGAAAATTCTAACCAATTTGTTGAATATTAATTAAAGATTCAGGGTCAGGTGTACCATAAAATTGGCTCGTTATTGCCATTCGACAACCAAGAGTATCGCTTTCTACAAATTTATTTCATGGGAAATGGAGATGAAGAAGTTGATCCGCGTTATTCAATAAATCCGAAATTAAGCAAACCAATTATTCGTGAATTACAAATATTATTACATGAAGATAATGAATTGGTTAGAATGTTTAAATCACAAATTGATAATGTGCCTGCTGACAATTATGGAATAAGAATAAATGCGGATAAAACGCCAGCTGGCCAACATGTAGGAAGATTTAATGCACCCAGATTTGAAGATGAAGTAGCGATTGTCATGGTTGGAGAAGAATTCAATAGGCGTGATATTATTTTGCAATGTAGAAATGACCAGTTGGAAACTGTTAGTGCAACACACCGTTCTTATGATTCGTTGCAATATCCGCTAATTTTTTGGCAAGGTGAAGATGGGTACCATTTCAATTTAAGAATGATTAATCATTCAACCGGTGCGTACAAAATAAAATAATTTTAAGGAATGAAATTAAAACATATTTGATTAATGGAATTTATTTTTATTTCTATTTATGGCAGGTGCGGGAACTGATAAAAAGGTTAGCGCTATGAATTATTACGCATATCGATTAATGGTTCGACAAAATGAATTCAATCACATTTTGCATTGCCGTAAGCTTTTTCATCAGTACATTATTGATATGTATGCAAAAATTGAAACTGAACGTTTAAATTTCATCAAATATAACCAAGCAAAACTACGTTCAGAAGAATACATTCATTTGCGTGATGCTATTAACAATGATGTGGATCCTACTGATATTGGCAATATGGTGATTTTACCACCGTCATATGTTGGTGGACCACGACATATGCATGAATACGCGCAAGATGCAATGTGTTATGTGCGTCATTATGGAAGACCTGATTTATTTATAACTTTCACGTGCAATCCGCAATGGACAGAAATTAAAGAACATTTATTTGAAGGTCAAGGGCCAACAGACCGACATGATATAACTGGACGTGTATTTAAGCAAAAGATCAAATCATTAATGGACATTTTGATAAAATTAAAAATATTTGGTGAAGTACGTTGCTGGATGTATTCGATTAAATAGGCAAAAGAGAGGACTACCACACGCTCACATTTTATTTGGATGGTTGACAAAATAACACCAGAACAAATTCTGAACACCAGAACTGATCCTGAAATTGATCCTGAATTGCATGAAATTGTTACCAAAAACATGATTCATGGACCATGCGGTAGTTTGAATATGACTTCAATATGTATGCAAGATGGAAAGCGTACAAAAAATTATCCACAAGCATTAGTTTCTGAAACCACTACTGGAAATGATGGGTATCCAAAATATCGTCGACGATCAACACAAGTTAATGGTAGATCAACAACTGTCAAAGTGGGAACACAAAAAATCGAGGTCGACAATCGTTTGATTGTCCCATTTTCACCAATTTGATCAAAAACTTTTAAGGCTCACATTAACATTGAAAACTACAATTCAGTTAAAGCGATCAAATATATTTGTAAATATATCACGATAGGTAGTGATATGGCTGTTTTCGGTGTTGCTGAAAATGATGAAATAAAACATTACCGAACTGGTCGATACATCAGCAGTAATGAAGCAGTATGGCGTATACTCTCTTTTGCAATACATGAAAGATACCCGACCGTTCAATATTTAGCTGTTCATTTGAAAAATGGTCAGCGTATTTGTTTTAATGAACAAAATGCAGTAGAAAGAGCAATTGCGCCACCAAATACAACTTTGACCGCATTTTTTAAATTGTGCCAAGAAGATTCATTTGCAAGAACATTGCTTTATGCTCAGGTTCAATCATATTATACTTGGAATACATCAAAACAGGAATTTCAACGTCGAAAGCAAGGCAAACCTGTTCAAGGTCATCCAAATGTGTTTGAAACTGATGCTTTAGGTCGAATTTACACAGTTCACCCAAATAATGTTGAGTGTTTTAATTTGCGTTTGCTTTTGATAAATGTTCATGGTCCAACATCATTTAATTATTTGAGAACTCTTGATGGACAATTATGCGCCACTTACCGTGAAGCATGTCAAAAACTAGGATTGCTTCAGCACGATACACATTGGGAAAATACATTAAGTGAATTTTATTTTCTATCATTATCTCAAAGCGCAATCCGGCTAATCCATCTGATTTATGGATGAAATTTCGTGATTACATGACGGAAGATATTTTACATCGAATACGCACCTTAAATATTAATGCTCAATTGAATTATACAGAGGAAATGTATAATGAGGCTTTGATATTGAGTGAGGATATGTTGTGTTTAGGAATGGCGAGTAAACCTTTGGCTCAGTTAGGTATGCCATCACCAAATCGTTCAAGAAATGATATTTTTAATCAAGATTTGCTTCGAGAACAGAATTACGATCCAAATGTGGTGACAAATTATGTTCAAGAAAATATTCCTAAATTAAATCAACAGCAAAAACTAGCTTATAAAAAACTTATGCAAGAAATTGATAATGGTAATGGTGGGATGTACTTTTTAGATGCACCTGGTGGTACTGGCAAAACTTTTTTGATAACTTTAATTTTAGCAACTGTACGAGCACGTTTTAGATTTGCTTTGGCACTTGCATCTTCTGGAAATGCAGCCACTTTATTGGATGGTGGTAGGACAGCGCATTCAGCGCTGAAATTGCCTTTGAATATGACGATTGCACCATCATGCAATTTATCAAAAACCTCTGGCATGGCTAGAATTTTGAAACAATTTGATATTTTTTTGTGGGATGAATGCACAATGGCACATAAGAAATCAATTGAAGCTGTGGATCGAACAATGAGAGATTTCCGTGGAAATCAAAATTGATTTGGTGGTGCTTTAATATTGTTAGCAGGAGACTTTAGACAAACACTACCTGTTATCTCAAAATCAACACCAGCTGATGAAATAAATGCGTGTTTGAAGCTATCAAATCTATGGAGATACGTTAAAACGTTAAGACTCACCACCAATGTTCGTGTGCAATTGCAAAATGATCAATCAGCTGCAACATTTTCAAAACAATTGCTTTTTATGGGTGATGGTAAAATGCCAATTGATAATGATGGTTTCATTACAATTCCGAGAGATTTTTGCATATTCACACAATCAAAAGAAGAACTAATTAAAAAAGTCTTCCCAAATATACAACAGCAATACAAAAATCATGCTTGGTTGAGTGAAAAAGCTATATTGGCAGGAAAAAATATGGATGTCAATGATTTGAATTTCATCATTCAATCTCAAATAAATGGGGAATTGATCACATATAAATCTGTTGATACTGTGAAGAATCAAGAAGACATAGTACATTACCCAACTGAGTTTTGAATTCTCTTGATTTGCCTGGAATGCCACCGCATAATTTACGATTGAAAATCGGATCTACAATCATTATGCTTCGTAATATAAATCCACCAAAATTATGCAACGGAACAAGACTTGCGGTCAAAAAATTAATGAATTATGTAATTGAAGCAACAATTTTAAATGGGAAATTCAAAGGCGAAGATGTTTTAATACCACGCATCCCAATGATTCCCACTGATATGCCATTTCAATTTCAACGATTACAGTTTCCCGTTCGTTTGGCTTTTGCAATGACTATTAATAAAGCCCAAGGCCAGACGTTGCAAGTTTGCGGAATAAATTTAGAATTTCTGTTTTTCACACGGTCAACTTTATGTTGCATGTTCACGTGTTGGGAAGCCGTCGTCTTTATTCATTTTTTGTGAAAATGGCAAAACTAAAAATGTCGTTTACCACCAAGCTCTGCAATAAATTTTTTTCTTTTTGATGTTGTCACTTTAAAAAATTTATATTATTTTGTACATCTTTTTCAGGAAAATGTCTATTCTTTCTAGAAAATTTAATTTTTAATACAAAGACGTAATCGTATGTTATTGCATTGTCCAGCAACGCGGGCAGGGTTACTCTAGTATATATATATATATATATATATATATATATATATATATATATATATATATATATATATATATATATATATATATATATATATATATATATATATATATATATATATATATATATATATATATATATATATATATATATATATATATATATATATATATATATATATATATATATATATATATATATATATATATATATATATATATATATATATATATATATATATATATATATATATATATATATATATATATATATATATATATATATATATATATATATATATATATATATATATATATATATATATATATATATATATATATATATATATATATATATATATATATATATATATATATATATATATATATATATATATATATATATATATATATATATATATATATATATATATATATATATATATATATATATATATATATATATATATATATATTGAAACGTGATAGCACAGTGAAATGTGATTGCATACTTTCAGGATCCCATCTGAAATTGAGAATGAATACCCCCTGTGAGTCAAGATGCGAACTCTTCGAATAAAAGCTTATTCAAGAACCATCCGTCGGTAATATCAAAAAGAATATTCTTGACTTCTGTCGAAGTGGATAGAAGCTTCTAGAAAATACGAGAATAGCGTGGAAATTTCGACTCAAACCATTCGAAAACTATAAAAGCGACAAGACTGTTCAAAGTCGAATGCAGTAGATCATAGACCGTAACAGTGTGTGCATCTAGCATTATAATCAAAGCAGCAGTATTTGTAATTGTGTAAAGTGATGAAATTCATTAGTAAATAAAGTGACTAATGGTTTGTGAAATAAAGTGCAAATAATAACTAAGTAAACTTTAAGCCTAATATTAAATGTGTAAATAGCAATAATTAAATAAAGCTAATTATTTTAATTTAACCAGCGATTTTTTGATTACTACACAATCCAGTGGTACGAGTCCGAGTACAGAGAGTTAGAGAAATTTTCAGGGGCGCAATTTTGTAACAGAGTAAATTGTCAAGAGGGCAATTTCGTAACAATATATATACTCGTATATATATATTTAAAGGGTGTTTTTTTTAGACGTGTGGTTTTCAATCGGGCAATACTTTTTTCGGAGTTGGTCTTTTTGACAGCTGTCACTTGACTTATGCTCAGTTTGGTTTGAGATTTCATAAGTTTATGGCCGAACGACCATCAAGCGCGTCGCATGTTCGGTGAATGGGCCCAAAACGAGATGGCCACCGATCCCGATTTACACAAGAAAATTTTGTTCAGCGATGAAGCTCACTTTTGGTTGGAAAGTTAATAAGCAAAATTGTAGCATTTCTAGTGACGATAATCCACGAGCCATTGTTGAGACGCCGTTACATCCTCAAAAAGTCACTGTTCGGTGCGCTCTATGGGCAGAGGGAAGTCTTTGGTCCATATTTCTTCAAAAATGAAGCCGGCCATACTGTTACAGTCAATGGGGAACGCTATAGAGCCATGATTAATGACTTTTTAGGGCCTGTATTGGATGATGTTGATGTGGACGACCTTTGGTTCCAACAAAACGGCGCTACATGCCATACAGCCAACGAGACAATCAATATATTGAAAGAAACTTTTGGTGAGCGCATTATCTCGCGTCGTGGCCTCCACGATGGTGCGATTTAACACCGCTGGACTATTTTTTGTGGGGTTATGTGAAGTCGCTTGTCTACGCAGATAAGCACGAGACGATTGACGCCTTGGAAGAGAATATTCGGCGCGTTATTGCTGATATACGGCCCCAATTGCTGCAAAAAGTGGTCGAAAATTGGGCTTCTCGACTGGAATTTATTCGAGGCAGCCGCGGCGGCCACTTGCCCGAAATCATTTTTAAAACATAATGGCAAACCCTTATCTTTATAATAAAGCTAAATTCTTGGCCATAATATACAATTATATGCATTTTATTTCTGCTTGAATTATATGTTATACGCAATATAGGCAACCGAAACGCGGTATACTTTAAGAAAACATATGCTTTGTATTTAGTTTTTAAGAACACTAGAATATACGTTCATTTGAAATACTATCGTACGTGTCTTTTTATTCAACAGCGATAACTAACAAAGGTTATAGGCCCAGATCACGTGGTTCGGAAAATAAGTAATAGTAATTTCATTTAAATGTCTGCTTAAAATCGTTGGTCGATATTTTTAAGTTTGATTACGCGTTAAAATGAGTTATAGAAAAGCTTTCCGGCGATAATTATTCAACGCATAACGCAGGATTTGTGGAATGTCGTCGAAAAACCCTTCGAGACAGGAGTGTCACATTTAAAGACATGGAAGACCGCTGATCAAAAGATATTGGTGATGATACATCTTTGCGTAAAATCTTCTGAGTTGATTCATATTAAGAAGTGTTTAACAGCAAAATAAGTATGATGTGTATTAAGTGGTCTCTATAATGCCGACGGACCAGCTAGGAAAGTGAGAAGTTTTCGCTTCAGATTAACGAGTTCTGTTTTGTATTCTGTATTGTCGACAGGCTTTGTGAAATAGGCATAATCGTACAAGAAGACGTGTTCAGTATATTGCTATTATGTAGTCTGCCAGATGAGTTAGAAAATTTCGTAATTGCAATTGAAAGCCGAGCCATATTGCCGAATGTGGAAATATTGATGGTAAAAATATTGGAAGAGGAGCAAAGACGAGGGCAACGATTTGATGAAACCGAAATAGTGTTTGCGGCGAATCTACACAAGAGGTATGAGAAGAGATATCAACTACAGGCAGCCGCTAGTAGGCGAGAGAGTACTAACTTAACAAAATCAAGTATGTCCAGCGAAATGCAAGCAACGTGTTATGCATGCCGTAAGAAAGGCCACATCAGAGCGCAATGTAAAAGCACACAAGTACCAACGGTGCTGAGCTTGTTTGAACCAAACCAACGAACGAATGAGAATTTATGGATACTTGATAGTGTGCGTTATCACATATGTGCTATGATATGTCATTATTTACTTCTTTGCGCAAATTCTGTCAAATGGTACTGTTAGCATCTGGAGAAACAGTTAACTTAGAGGGAATTGGAAAAATTATGATGAAGTTTAATTTTAAAGAAATGGCGCTGCACAATGTACTCTAAGTGCTTAAATGAAAAAAATAATTTCCTATTGGTTAGCAAGATTCTCAATAACGGGAACGAAGTATATTTTATACAAAATAAAACTGTTTAAAAAAAATAAGAAAACGAAATATTATTTTCTGCTAAAATGTTCAACGAAGTGTTTTGTGTGAATATGCCTTCACATACAAACGAAGAAAAAATCAATTCAGTGATTGTAAATAAAAGCGACATAGCTCAAAAGTGGTATCGTCGGTTCGGGCATGTAAATTATAAAGATTTGTTTATGCTTTCGCAGAAGAGTATGGTACGCGGATTGAGCTTAAAAGAGAGTCACAATTCAGATTGTGACATATGGGCAATGCATAAAATAAAAAGAGTACTTTCGCTAGTTATACACATGTTCAAACAACAGAGATTCAAGAAATTATTCATTCAGATATTTACGGGCTTATGCGTACAATATCGCAAGGTGGGTCTAGGTAGTTCATAATCTTTGTAGACGATTTTTCTCGGTACACGGAAGTTCAATTTAAAAAAAAACTCTGATACATTCGCAGAATTTAAGGAATTTATAACGCGCGTGGAAAACCAAACTAACAAAGTGAAATGTTTATGCAGTGATAGCGAGCGCAAATATCCGGTGAATTCCAAAATTTTTTAAGAAATAAGGGCATTGTGCACGAAACTACCGTGGCTTACACGCCTGAACAAAACAGAGTAGCCGCACGCGCAAATCGCACACTGGTTGAGATGGCACGGTGTATGTTGATATAATCAAAATTACCTGAATCCCTGTGCACCGAAGCAGTTAATACAGCCGTCTATATACGAAATCGATGAGCTACAAAAATCTGAAAATATTAAACACCTGAGTGTCTCTATGAACGCAAGCCAAGTATTCATCATTTCAAAATTTTTGGTTGCGAAGCAGTTGCTTTAAAAAAGAAGCCAGGCCTGTCGAAGTTTGATAGTAAAATTGAAAAAGTGCTGTTTGTAGATTACACTAATCATACTAAGGGTTACCGACTATACAAAACGAAAAAAGAGCATTAAGTAGCACCCGATGTGATATTCTTTTGAAAAGGTTTTTCCAAAATAGAAACAGGCATTGAAAATAAAGATATCATCAATATAGAATTGATAAACAATAATATGATAATGAAATAAAAGATCATGCAATAATTGAAAATAAGAAAGAAGCCTTAAAGGAACAGTCTTCAGTTCGTAAAAACTTGGACTTAGATGACTATGCAAACAACGACGAAGATCTTGTAGAAATAACTAAAAGTGAAAAGTATGAAAACTTAATTCCTTTTTCAGATGCTGATTGGGCTTCAGATTCCCGGACCGCAAATCAATTAGCGGTTACACACTATTTTTTGGGGATAGGTCAATCGCGTGGAAGTCCAAGAAGCAGCACGTTGTTGTCTCAGCACAATGGAAGCTATATATATATATATATATATAGCAATATAGGGTATTTCCATCGGAGCTTGTTGGCCGAAATGGGATTTCCGTAGTATGTCAATGTGACAGCCAAAGTTCACAATTCGCAGTTGAAAATCCAGTTACACATATACGAAGTAAGCACATTGCTATTAAATTTCCTTATATTCGAGAGAAGTATATGAGAAAGGAAATATACATTGAGTATGTTCCATCAGCGAAAAACGCCGCAGATATATTTACAAGAAACTTATCTAGAGAGAAACCTTACACTAGTAAGTAATCTGTTAAAAATTAGTTTTGTATAATATTTTACATAGAGTTTTGTTTAAAAGAACACATGTGCTTTGTATTTAGTTTTAAGAACACTAGAATAGACGTTCATTAGAATTACTTGCAATCATCCGTGCCTTTTTATTTAACAACGATAACTAACAATATATATATATAAATATATATATATATATATATATATATATATATATATATATTTATAATTATATATATATATATATATATATATATATATATATATATATATATATATAAATATATTTATATATATATATATATATATATATATATATATATATATATATATATATATAAATATATTGTTAGTTATCGTTGTTAAATAAAAAGGCACGACCCATTGCAAGTAATTCTAATGAACGTCTATTCTAGTGTTCTTAAAACTAAATACAAAGCACATGTGTTCTTTTAAACAAAACTCTATGTAAAATATATATATATATACGAGTATGTATGTATATATATATATATATATATATATATATATATATATATATATATATATATATATATATATATATATATATATATATATATATATATATATATATATATATATATATATATATATATATATATATATATATATATATATATATATATATATATATATATATATATATATATATATATATATATTTATATATATATGTATATATATAGTGAGCATTCTCACTGTGGAGCGGTCGCGTATTCGACCATGCAACTGCCTCCAAATGTTTTTTGTTTTTCTCTTCGAGCAGACAGCCTTAGTCACTAGTTATATTTCCCAACAATCTATTGCAAACATAATTCATTATTGTCCATATAACAATAATATGTGTACATATATGTACATATATTAATTAATATATATTTATATACAGTACAATCCCGATAATTCGTAATTATAACGAGTTAGAGGGCTTTTCGAGTTAGCGGAATTACGAGTTATCGGAAGCAAAACTGAAAAAATACTAGTTAACTGGATTTTTCTTTTTGAAGTATAAATAAAAAGATAAATTAAATTTTATAGGTGACGTTAATTGTTTATCATAAAAATCAGTTATTTGTGTTTGCTGTGTCAACATGAATGTATTCATTGAAGGTTATACGCCATTCTTCATTTTGTGGAATTTTATCCCAATCCGCTATGTTAAGTTCACTGCTCACTAACATTGCATTTGAATCGTCGATAAACCACAAGCTCGATAACAATTTTTTATAGCTGATTTCGCAATATTTTGCCAAGCTTTAAAAGCCATATTTAGTCCAGAATAGTATGCTGTTTTTTATCTTCTAGACTTTCAAACATTTGCAATACTATTTCATTGCGGTATAGTATCTTAAAATTTTGAATAATGCCTTTGTCGAGTGGCTGAAGCTTAGAAGTAGTGTTGTTATCTTTCCATTTGTCTATTCAATCATTGGAGCAATTCAGTGAATAATTGACCATTCATCCATGCTTTCTTATTGGAACGGTTAGTTACGGGTAATGTCTTCACATTCTTAAAATACTTAGGCTTCGCTGATTTTTCAATAATAAATGGCTTTAGTTTTTCTGTGCCATCCATGTTAACAGCAAGCATTATTGTAATGCTTCCCATTTTAAACTCATTGTACGGTCAGGAAGGCATTCGAAAAATGGACCTGTTTCGTTTGAATTAAAAAATATTTTTAGGCTCATAGCCCTCTGTGAGTTTCTGAAGTTTACCATACCAGTCTGAACACACACCATCATTCACAGAAGCACTTTCACCACAAGTTTTCCGAAAACTTATTCCTCACTTTTTTTAAAAATCGATGTCAAAGTAGATGGAGCAATTTCATATCTAGCCGCCATTTAAAATTTTTTTTCGCCGTTTGATACGGCATTAATAACTTCCTGCTTTGTTTTTACAGACAAAGTGTTGCAAATTAACATGAAAAAAGCACATCAAAAACAATAATGGCAAAGCATTATAGTAAATATTTACTACTATACATTCTCTCACTACGCAAGCATACTCTTGTTTCTTTCTGTTTTCTCAGTTTTTTAAGTTATTACGAGTTATAAGACTTTTTTGATCGATTTCTCTACGAAAATATTAGGACTGACTGAGAGGACCAAAATGCATACATTTTATACGAATTATCGCGATATTTTCAAGGGACCGAATATTTTTTACGAGTTAGCGGGATTTTCGAATTATCGGGAATGTACTATATACTCGTATATATATATATATATATATATATATATATATATATATATATATATATATATATATATATATATATATATATATATATATATATATATATATATGTATATATATATATATATATATATATATATATATATATATATATATATATTTATATATATATATTTATATATGTTTTATTTCATTTACTTAAATATTTTATTTTTATATTTAAAAATATGTAACAAACTCGTAATCAAAAAAAAACTTACATGAAGGAATTTTTCTAAATACTGTTTTGGCCATGAAGTTTTGAAATCGTTGAGCATAAAATGATGGTCGACAAACGGAAACAGTATCCTATAATTGCAATATAAAAATATAATTGTACAATTTCCAACTCATAATGGTTTATTATAATTGTTAAGAGCTGAAGTCCTTCTCAGCCGTACTCCTTTTACAATAAGACATTAATTTGTTATGTTCTTCTTATAATAAATAAAATAAATTAAGTTTATTTCTCAACGAATTTGTTCACAGACAAGTGCACACGGTAAATTCAAAAGTGTGGTTGGCAGAGGGAGAATTATTCAAATATTTTGGCAGATCTTATATCTATTTCGAGCACGCCACTTGTCTTCATCAGAGATCTTTCCATAAAAGGCAATATTTCTGCAAGTATTTATTATGTCTCAGAAATCTGGAAGCCTGACCACTATAGCACAACCTAATATGTCTAGAAAGGTAAAATTGGATGTAACCTGTATATTGATGAACGGTACTATTGTCACAAACTGTGAAAATATCATTGATGACCCTTGAGAAGGCCCATTCGTTACACCCAATTCAATTATCTTGAAAAGAGAGAACTTATATTTGTGCTTAACACTCTACAT
Source organism: Clusia tigrina (assembly GCA_920105625.2). Classification (NCBI taxonomy): domain Eukaryota; kingdom Metazoa; phylum Arthropoda; class Insecta; order Diptera; family Clusiidae; genus Clusia; species Clusia tigrina. Next base: position 304,908,759 of record OV050030.1, read on the forward strand.
TTAACCTTGAAGGTAGATGCAGCGAAGGCGGAAAAAAAACCTTAGAAACGTCAAGGAAACATAAGACTGTTGATCACGCAGAAAATTATATTGATAAGAATTTTATATTTGATTTTATGCTGAATGTTAATTTTGCAGTACTAAGTGTATTATATTTAATTTAAAATTGATTCTACTTGCAACTAAGTATGTTCAGTCCCAAGGTGCGTTCAACTTCGAAAACAAAAACGGAAAAGAAAGCGTCCATCTCGAAACTTCTAAAGCAAACTCTCTCATACGTTACATTTCCTATTGACATTCGTCTAAGTCACATACGTTACATTTCCTAATGGCATTCTTCTTTGGTGCTGTAATAAGACACCCAATTTCCAAATGCATTTTCACTTTGACCCAAATCAAATATTATGACAATGAGCACTTAGCGAAAGCGGTGCTCTTTGTCAAGTCAGCACATTGGTATGAAACCAATTGCATTTTTAATTAAAATCAATCGATGCTGCAACATGTGTGTTACTTTGCTATATGATACCCGCTACTAATGAAATTCAATCAGCACATTGAGTCAGCACATTGAGTCAGCGATCGGAAGACATCGATCGCTGACCACATGTAAATTTAGTATAAATAGTGTTGTTAGTTCTAAGATAGGGGATTCATACATTCAATGTCAATCGTTGAACTCAGGCGTAGCAACCGCCTTTAAAAAAAAAAATTGAATCACGGCGTAACACTCGCCTCTAAAATAAACACATCGTTTTACTGAAATATACTGAAATCGTTAAATGGCGATCCTGCCAGGAGCACTGTGATACAAGGCATTTAGTGTACCCTCCACCTCGAATCATCAAGCAGCCAAGGAAAATCTGGTCTCATGGTCAAAACGCTACGACAAGCATTGGAGGAGAATCCAAATGCATTACCAAGGCCCATTACTATATAGGAATATCGGGCCCGTCAATTGAAGGCTGAAGAGCAGACAAAAAGAAATTAACAACAGTACCAACCCTCCGACGAACCAAAAGGCGAGGAGGAGTAAGGAATCGTCTACTACGAATGAGAGCTGCACTCATCAGCCAGGCGGAAAAAGCCAAGGATTCTGGCCGAAAATTGGAAAAAGGTCGGCGAAATTGAAGCCATCCTTTACAAAAAGAGTGCGCGGTAATTATAGGCAAAGAGGAAATAACTCTTACCGTGGCAATAGAAATCATCGAAATTTTACTAACAACAATTCTAACAGAGACAACAGATACAATTATGGAAGTAAATAGAAACAATAATAACAATAATTATAGGGGACGAAATGACTCCAATAGAAATATTAGATACGCTGAAGCGGCGGAAAACGAACAGCAGCCCCAGCAAGCCCCCAGTTGAGTGCTCAAAATTAAAAACATCTTCAATACTTCATATAAATTTGTCATTTAGTATCTAATCGTACATTAACATCAATTCGTCGCTAAGCAATACAACTTCTACCTTTTTAATAGATACAGGCTCCGAAAAAAGCATTTTTTAAAATCCAATGCATAATGTACAACTTAACAAAAGTAATACTTATAAGAGGAATAGGAAATGGCACTATTAAAACATTAGGCTTCGTTAAAGCAACTATTTTCATAAATAATGTAGAAATTTAGCACAATTTTCAAATAGTCGATGACACTTTTCCCATTCCATGCGATGGCATTATAGGACTTGATTTCATAAAACAATTTAATTGCACACTAGACCACCAAAAAAATAGCTCAAGTTTTTTTTATAATAATACCACATTCAATGAAAGGTCATTTAGAATTATAAATGTCGGAATCTCTAATAAGAGAAATACTTACTGTACCAGCTAGCGCAGAAGTCATTAGAAAAATTCATATTATTTCGTCTGAACCAGAAGTTCTCATCCCAAATCAAGAGTTAGAAAATGGCATAATAATAGAAAGACAATAGTCAACACGAAAAACGCTTACGTCAGAATAATTAATACAACAGATAAAGACGTTTTTCTCAAGGAACATGATATTAAAACTGAATCATTAAATGATCATCGTATGGTAAATATAACCAAAGCCAGTGAAACACTAGAACGAAAAAACCTGATTTTAAACAAAATATATCAAAATTGTCCTTTACCACACAGAGAAAAACTAAACAAGCTTTGCTCTAATTATACTGATGTAATTGCTTAAGAGATTGACCCTTGCACTTTTAATAATTTCTATAAACAAAAACTACATTTAAAATATAAAACGCCAGTCTACATTAAAAGTCACAGATTACCTCATACTCACAAGCCAGAAATCAAAAAACATATAGAAAAATTAATTAAAGATGATATAGTAGAACCTTCGATATCCGAATACAATAGCTCTATACTTCTAGTACCGAAGAAATCATTGCCAATCTCATCAGAAAAAAATGGAGACTCGTAATAGACTACAGACAAGTTAAGAAAAAACTCACTTCAGATAAATATCCACTCCCTGGAATCGACGATATACTCCACTCATATCAAGATTTCACCAAGTAGAAATTGATGAAAATTCAATTTCATTTTCTACAGATAAAGGTTCATTAAGAATTAAGCGTTTACCATTCGGCTTAAAAATAACCCCAAATTCTTTTCAACGCATGATGAACATTGCTTTTTCTGGACTAGGGCCAGGCAGAACATATGTCTATATGGATGATCTCATAGTATTAGGTTGCTCCGAAAATCACATTCTCAGAAACATAAAATCAGTATTCGACATCTGCAGACAAACAAACCTGAAACTTCACCCAGACAAATGTAAATTATTTGATTCACAGGTAACATTCTTAGGACATAAATGCACAGAGCAAGGCATTTTGCCGGACGATTCAAAATTTGAAGAAATTGTTTCATATCCCAAACTTCTAAACGCAGATGAATGCAAACGATTCATTTGTTAACTATTACAGAAGATTCATTCCAATTTTCTCACATCACGCCTCACATATAACTAGATTAACAAGGAAAAAATCCACATTTGTTTGGACTCCTGAATGTGAAACGGCATTTCAATACCTCAAAAAATCCTTGCACTCCCCAAAAATATCCAGATTTCGAAAAGCCCTTTTGCATAACAACGGCATACAGTTACCAATAGCCTTCGGTTCAAAAACATATACGCAGGGAGAATCAAACAAATCAATCATTCAACAAGAGCTTCCAGCCATACATTGGGCGATAAAGTTTTTCAAACCATATATCTATGGTACTAAATTCTTGATCAAAATTGATCCTAAACTGCTCACATATCTATTTGCTATGAAATATCCATCCTCTAAGCTTATAAGAATGAGGTTTGACATGGAGGAATTCGATTTTGAAATAGAATATATAAAAGGTAAAGACAATTGCGGCACAGACGCCTTATCTCGCATTGATTTTGGGCACATCAAGCGACTTAAAGAAGAAAATTTAGCAATTATTCAAGTAGTTACTAGATCAAAATCTAAAGACAAATCACCTGATAGAACAAATTTACTAACTAACAATGACATAAAACAACATGTGCACAACACGATAACAACAGATGAAGTAAAAAAGTTCCCAAGCCTAAAACTCATAATAAAAACATCCACCAATACTGAAAATTATTTAATCTCTTCCTCATTTATAAAACTATTCCATGGAAAAACACAAATATTTGCATTGAAATTTGAAACTCTATTTGCTTATGGAAAGATTCAAATAGAGCAATTATTTTCCAAACTTGAAACATTAGTTGGCAAGGAAATATCAAATCCATAAAGATATCGAGAAACGATAACTTATTTAATTATGTCGACGTCGAGGAATTTTATATTAAAAAAGGTAACCATTGCAATAACACCTACAATCACTGAAATTACTTCACCTGAACAAAAACAGGAAATATTACAAAAATATCTCGATGACCCTATATTTGGAGGCCACCCTGGGGTTAAAGGACTAATAGCAAAAATAAAAAGACGGTTTTTTTTGGAAAAATATGACGTCAGATGCAGGCTAAATAAAACAGGTATAAATCATGTAAAACCGCTAGTAAAAACAAATACCCCAGCCAAAGCTTTTGACTTAATACAAATAGACACTGTAGGAACACTACCCAAATCATTTAATGGTAACGAATACACAGTAACCATAATTTGCGATCTAACCAAATCCCTTATAACAGTAGGAATTCCAAATAAATAAGCCAACATTATAGCTCAAGCAATAGTAGAAAACTGCACACTCGTCTACGGCCCAGTAAATGAAATCTTAACAGATATGGGCACAGAATTCAAAAACGAAATTTTTTCAGAAAGGTAAATCTTCTATTAGTGATGTATCCTGGGTAACGCAAAATGATCTCCATGTTATCCACTCCTCGATATTAGCTTCGATTGGTATGACCGATTTTGTGTTTTTTCGATGCTAGTGGTTGTAGTACTACATTGCGTCAGTAAGTAAAAGTTACATATTGGCAATCGTCACTGTACGTGCAATACCCGTCGCCATTAAGTTGGTTGGGCATTCGGTTCTGCGTACCCCATAATGGCGGATGAGAACCCTTGCACGATCTCCATTCATGCATAGAGAACCATGTGATTCTATAGTGACAACATATCGGGTGGCAATAGCGGCTGTGACTGGGGACCCTTTCTTCAGGAACAATTCAAATACAAATTCTACTTCTTCGCCGAACCTGAAACGGATGTAATAAAAACCAAGCGTCTCTAAGGCTCCTATAGCCGTAGAGAGCCCAGCTAAGAGATTGTTAACCCCTGTGTCGGGCAACACCATAGTCAAGGCAACTGCAGCACGCGCCAATGCAGACCCACGAATCCCAACTTTATTTTTTTTTTTAATCATTCTGTTCATGTATTCATTGAATTCACTCATTTCGAGCCTAAGAATAAGTAACTAAATCTTAAGAACTAAATGAACTATATTTATACCGCACAACTGTTTGAGCTAAGTATTAAATTTCACTACATTTGTTTCCTTTCAATTTGTATTCAATTTAAATTCATTTTAGTATCATATAGAAATTAATCAATATTTAATACATTTAATATATAGGTAAGTCCAATCTTTTGAGGTGTGTTGCTGTTTTAATTCTAAGTAGATTTTTTTGCTAATAGATTCGAGTGCTCTCGTAGTTTTTCTGTTGGCTGGTTGGTTAGGTTGAAATACGGATTTGAGATGATAAGCAAACGATTAGGCTTTCTCTTCATCATTTCTTGCACAAGTTCCATTATTTTGCCTGAGTGGTGGATGACATAAATTTAGGAATCTTTATGTTTTTATAGGCTTTCCATAAAGAGTAGTTAGTATTTTGTGTTCTCTAGCTCGCAGTTCAGTGCTTCTCGGAGGCGTTTTTTTGCTAATGCTAATTTCTGCTTGGCGTAGGGTGAACTATTTTGTTCACTCTCTTCTTCAGCGCCTTTTCTTCTTAACGAGGTTGTCAATAACTGCAGATGCTGTACGAGTTGTTGCGGGGTGTGATATTGTGGCTGCCGGAGTTGAGTGTGTGGCTGCAGATGTAAGAACTGAGTTAGTGGCCAAAAGTGCCGAGTCAATATCGCTCGCACTGAGCCCGTTTGTTCTTTTAATAGTTAGGTGACCTGTTTTTTTTACCGTGATGAGATTGTTTGTGTAGACATATAATCACTGATGAATGATCGCGAGCTCTAAACACGATTCTGTAGATAGCAAGTCTCAATCAGTACCACTGGTTAAGCCAAAATCGATGAGGTCGGGCAATTTTTGAGGGTCAGAGTGCCAGTATATTGGTTGCCTGAAGAAACGAATTCTAGGTGAGAACACCGATTTACTAGCGCAGAGAACAGTTGTTTGCCTTTGGGATTTATTAACCTGGAGCCCCAAAAGGTATGTTTTGCATTATAATCGCAAGCTGCAAAAATTTGGTCCCTGGTTATGTGAAGAATTGTGTGAATTGTAATTCAGTCACTGAGTATCTTGGAGAACAATAGACTGAGCTTAGTACAATATTTTCCACCTAGCAATGAAGATATGTTGATGTTGCCTGCAGATAGTCCTTTGCATACTCTTCTAGTCATGATGCCTGAATCTATCTCTTATTAATATAACCGCACCATGAGTTTTATTATCAGGATGGTTTGGCTCGTAGAATTTATATCCTGATATTACAGAATAATCTTTGTTTGTCAAGTCCGTTTCTGATATAAGCATAATGTCAATATGCTTATAATGCAGTGTGTGCAAGATTGTGGCAAAGCCTTGGAAAATACGCCAGCCCAAACTCACAATCGTGCACATCAGATGCCGCGTCCATCTCAGACATGACCTCGTATGTCAAGTCAACCTCTCGACTCGGGCTTATGAGACCATCTCAGAACGAGGTAGTTTCCCTGGAATGGGATAGTTGTAATATTCTGGTGCCCAATCCATCTGTCAAACGACAAAGGTCGAATGAAGAATTCCGAGTGTGGTGTGGGTGGTCATCAACTCCAACAACGGAGAAGGTACCATTTCGCCAGATAAGCGGAGGTGGTTCCGAGCAGCTTTGTTGAATGAACGATGAATGATGACTTCATGCTGTCCGAAGTTGATGGTGTGGATGGGGGTGAATGCGACCCTACGATGATCGGCGCTGTTGAAGATAGTTTGGGTTATTAGGATTAACCTCCACCATTTCAAAGCAGCGTCGGCAACCCCGGTCATCCGTCTATCTTAGGAATGTGAGAAGCTAATTATCGTCCAGGAACCATGGGTAACAAATTATCAGGTTCGGGGCTCAACCTGGGAGGATCCAAAACGGTATCTGTTGATGGTTAATGTAAAATTGGGGCCTGTATCCCAGTTCGAAGCGACCTCAATGCTTGCGTTCCTTCAAGATACTGTGACACCGAATGCACTGCCATCACTGTTGTGATACAATCGGTGTTCTGGATTGTGTCCTGCTATATGGCTGATACCATGGACCGTCACTGTCTGTATGAGCTGTTGAGGAGAATATGAGTGAGGCATCATGGTGCTTGATGCAGCGGATGACAATGCTCGTCATAGCTCGTGGGGAAGTAGTGGAGAAAGCGAAATAGGTGAATCACTGTTCGAGTTTATTCTATATAACAACAAATAGAAATAGCTAACAGGGGCGGGGAGCCAACATTTATTACCTCATCTCTTATATAGGCCCTGGATTTACCTGTTGAGTGAGTGGCGAGCTATGCGAATGCTCCTCAGAGTTACTTTAACTTCGAGACAGAGCTCAGTTTACGGAGCATTCAATCTTTCGAAACGAAATGAAAACAAACTGGAGTTCTTTCAGTTCATCTCTTGCATTTCTGCACCGACGCGTCCTGCCTCAACTTTGGTGTTCTAACGATGTCGGAGGTGCAGTGCAAACAACACATATTTCACGAAAAACCCAAGCTACCATGGAATCCAACTCCAAGACTGTATATAAGAAAAATGTAAGGGTATTCAAGGCTGCTGTAAGGAAACAGAAAAGGAACGCTTATGAATCTTTCTGTGATGACTTGGAGAGTTTTTCTGAAGCCAGTCGTTTTCGTAAATTTATCAGCAACTTTCCCCAACTCCAGGATTTATATAGAGGAATGTGGACTGAATTCAATAACTACACCTTGAAGACATTATACAACGTACATTTTCCGTACAATTCCACTCCGTCCGAAAAGTAATGATGCAGGTTTGTTTTAAATCTTATTATTGTATAACAAATAACAAAAAAATATAATACTAGAATATTAACTTTTAAAGTTATTCACAAAAAACTCAAAAAAGGCACTGACAAAAGTGTACGTACGAATTTAAAAAATGAGAAATGAAATGGAAAAATAATAATAAATAACAATATTTAATATTTTGTTGGGCCACCACCAGCATCGATGACCGCTTGCAGTCGTCTGGGCATTGAAGCTACAAAATTATCGAGCTCTTCCGGCGTTATTTTCTGCAACTCCTCTTGCAGCTTCTCTTTTAAAGTTGGAGCACCACTAATAGCGTGCTTTCGGATCTTTCGCTCCAAAATTTCCCACACGTGTTCTATTATGTTCAAGTCCGGGCTTTGTGGAGGTGAATATAGCTGTCGTGGAGCATAATACAGCAGTCAGTCCTTCACTACCTGCGACTTATGCTTGGGATCATTATCCTGTTGGAAGATCCAGCTCGTTCCTAGGCATAACTTTTCCACGGATGGCTTCAAATTGTGTTCCAATATGGACTTGTATTGGAAGCAATCCATAATGCCTTCAACAAATACCAGATTTCCAAGTCCTGAGGCTGCAACTGCTCCCCAGACCATAACACTGCCACCACCATGCTTCACAGTCGGCATTAGGTGCTTGGGATCCATAGCAGTGTTCGGTTTTCTCCAAACTTTAGCTTTCCCGTCTGTTTGTGCTCCAACGCAAAATTCCAATCAGCAATTCCCATTACCAATGCTACCTCTTGAACGCCAAATAAGCAGTACACCCGACGAACGGATATACAGCGTGTGAAGCCTCATCAGCATTTCCGTACACGTGCGGTCTAAAGTATTAATTTGCCCTAAGTATGCACAAACGCTGGTGCCTTGCACATAATTGCAGACACCACAAATATATTTAATTTTGTAGCATAATCAAAATTATAATATAAATTCAATCAATTAATAAATAAAAATTGAGATATACTTTTGAAGTCAACCATTCAACAGTGTTTTCTTTGTCGTCACTTTCAACCACAAGGTTAATTCAAAATTAATACTTGATTATCCACAACACTCTTTCGGTACTGTACCCAAAGATATATCAGACTTGAGTATTGTACTTGAAGTCATCATCACGATCCTTCGGTATTGCACCCAAGGAATCGGCAACCGATTAGTAAACCAACTAATCGGTATAGAAAAATTTTGGAGGCCCCGGCGAGATATGAAGGATGGCGAATCACCAAGAAACAATTGAGCAGTTGGACAAGTTGACCAGGGCACAGTATGAAGTGGGCTCGGCAATAGAGCAACTGGTGAGCAACTTTAAAAAGGATCCACAAGACCGTAAAACCATCGAATATGCCAGTAAACGCATGAAGACTCTGAAGGAGGCATGGTCTACGTTCGAACATCAACATCATCTCGTACTCGAGCTAGACGAAGTTAATCATGAGTACTTCAAACAGGATTATAGAGGCAACGTAGCAAACCTCTACGACTGGGTGTTCACCAAATTACAGCAAATCATCAATGAGGAAGGAGAGAAGCGTAAAACGCCAGTGCAACTTGAAGTTTCCTTCCACGTCCATCAAGGAGGCTCTAACCGCAAGGACAGCACACCGCGAAGCAACCATCAGGAAGGCGATGGACTGTTAGCCCTAGTACGGCAGCAAAGGCGTTGGTGCGTGCAATTTCTCGAGTCATTGGGGATGTGCACTCGGAAACTGATCAGTCACATCCACCAGTGTACTATGATATCAAAACAAAACTATTGATACGTTACCACGATAATCTGGTGCAAAATAACCAATGGATTTGGCAACGAACACACCTGGCGGAAATTGTGGGTTATGATGCGGACAAATTCTACGAGGTCGAAGATGCGCTTCAAAACGTACTCATTAAGTTACGACAACATATTCCAGTCAGTACACCGAGCAACTCCACGCCAATCCACACCATACCACAGGCATTAAATGTGCATTTGCCTAAAGTTACCTTGCCAGTTTTTGACGGTAGCTATTCAACGTGGATACCATTTCGCGATTTGTATGTTAAGATGATACATACTCAGCCAATAAGCAACATACAAAAACTTTTTTACTTGGCTGCCAACGTAACCGGAGAAGCTAAAGCACGCATCGGTCACTTACCAGCATGCGAGGAAAACTATGACGCAGCCTGGCAAATCTTGTGCGATAGGTTTAACAATAAACGCAAATTGGTTAAAACTATCTATAGCAAGCTGTTTAATATAAAGAATGCTAGCAGTGAAATGGGCTCAACGCTTAAAACTCTACACGATGCAGCCAAGGAATGCATTTACGCGTTAAAAAGCCAAGGATTTCCCGGAGATAGCTTCCACACAATTTTGGAGTATCTTTTGTTGCGGAAGTTAGATAAAACGTCAAGATCCAAGTATGAACTGACGCTAGATCAGCCTCAGGAGTTCCAACCCATTGACCGCCTATTGAAATTCTTAGAAAAACGTTTTCAATCATGTGAAGACCGACAACCACAACACAAAATTATCAAAAAAAAAAAAAAAAAATTATCAACAATAAATCGACAAACGCGAAGTATCATTCAACGCTATTCTCAGCAACCAAGGCCGCAACGGGCTGCCTCGTATGCAAAGGCAATCACAAACTTTTTGCATGCGCACAATTCTTGGTGAAAACGCCGCAACAGCGTTTTGATATAATTAAACAACACAAGTTATGTGCGAATTGTATGAAAAATGGTCATACATCGAAAACTTGTTCAATGAGAGGATGCACCAAATGCAACAAGAAGCACAACTCATTAGTGCATTTTGATCAACAGCTAGCTAAGGGCCCATCCAATAACTCGGGTCAGTCCAGTCAAGGGTCATCTCAGACACTCACAACATTCGTAAGTGAGCCTACCGTGGAGTTACATAGCTCTACCAGTGCCATAGAAAAACCACTCACCACTTCATTAGTGTCCCCGGTCAATCGTGCGGGCGTGAAACATGTGCTGTTGAGCACTGTCGTCTTAAAAGTCAATGACTTCCGTGGCAATGAATTTCAATGCCGTGCAATTTTGGACGGCGGTTCGCAGACAAACTACATTACGGACAAGTTGGCAAAGAAGCTCGGATTACCAACACAATACAATCCGCAGTACTTTGATGGAATTGGGGAAATTCAACAACGCGCTACTCACCGAGCCAACATTAAACTTGAGTCACGATTGACTAGTTACTCAGCCCGAATAGAAGTTGTCATACTGCCAAAAATTACACATCCACTGTCAACACAGAGTTTCGACGTGACAGCCTATTCCTAAAAATATTCAATTGGCTGATCCGGATTTTAATCAATCAGGTCCAATTGACAATCTAATAGGCAACGAATGTTATCTGGAATTGCTAGTAGTCGGCCAAATCAAATTGGGAACCGGACTCCCCATATTGCAAAACACCGTGTTCGGATGGGTGCTTGGTGGACACAACATCAACATCCTTCAACAGCTGAGACTACGTTCTGCGGTATTGGAGATACGAATGAAGATGAATCATTAACCCAACAGCTCGAGCGTTTCTGGCAGCTAGAAGAATTTGACTCCAACAGCGCGCCGCTAACAGCGATAGAAAGAACTTGCGAAGCATTTTTCAACCAAACGGTGTGTCGAGCAGCGAACGGGCAGTTCGTTGTGCGCTTGCCTTTCGTTGATAACGCAAGCCCTCTTGGAGACTCGAAAGCTATCGCATTACAACGCTTTTACGCCATCGAACGTAAATTGCAAAGAAACCCCGTCATCAAAATGCAGTATACGGCCTTCATGGAGGAATACCTGCGGCTAGGTCACATGGCAGAAGTTAGCGGAAGCATAAACCATCACCACTACTTCTTACCTCACCACTGCGTTCGGAAGCCAGACAGCACCACCACAAAGTTGCGTATCATGTTCGACGCATCAATGAAGACGTCAACAAATGTATCACTACCAGTGTGCAACTACCAGGTCCAAAACTTCACGAAGATTTATTTGCGGTTCTTTTGAGATTTCGAGTACGCAGATGTATTTTTACAGCAGATATCGAGAAAAAGTACAGACAAATTATCGTGAACGAAGCTGACCGCAAACATCAACTAATCTTGTGGAGGAACACGCCAAGCGAACCTCTGAACAGTTACCAATTAAACACAGTGACTTATGAAGTCACATCGGCACCATATTTGTCGATAAAATGTCTACGCAGATTAGCCAAGGAACATAGCACACAATATCCGCACGGCTCCAGATGCTTACAACAAGATTTTTATGTGGACGATGCTATGAGTGGAGCCGACACGTTAGCAGAAGTCTTGCGCGTACAGGAGGAAATGAACTCCCTCACCAAGTCAGCACGTTTTAAGTTGAGGAAATGGTGTGCGAGTAATAAAACACTGTTAACGAACATCAACGCAGAGGATCGAGCAATTCAATTGAATTTTAACAACGATAATTTTACCATCACAACGCTTGGTTTAACGTGGCTACCTGGGACTGATTACTTCCTAATAAGGACCAAATGGAGCACAACAGTCAAAATAACGAAACGCCAAGTACTGTCGGACATCGCGCATATCTTCGACCCAATAGGTTTTTTGTCACCAGTTGTCTCATGTGCAAAAATATTCTTGAAATCGCTGTGGCGTCTAAAATTAAGCTGGGACGAAGCACTCCCTATGGACTTGCACACCTTCTGGAGCCAGTTTAGAGAAAACATCCAGGAACTTGAGAACTTGCAAATTCCACGCTACGTATTTCCAACCACAAAGGACAATGTGTATCAGAGAGAATTACACGCTTTTGCCGATGCATCCGAACAGGCCTATGGAGCTGTTATTTATGCAAGGTCGATCAAAACAGATGGATCTGTGAGCGTTTAGCTGTTGTTTTCTAGATCAAAGACTACACCACCAAAACAACAAACGCTCCCTCGTGCTTTCTGTGGTCTGACTCTGAAGTGACGCTAGCCTGGATCTCTGCCAGTTCGTCTTCCTATCACACCTTTGTGGCAAATTGAGTGGCAGCTATACAAGAAGTAACGGTGAAGCAACAATGGCGTCACGTACCTACAGACAAAAACCCGGCAGACATGATCTCACGAGGCATCAACCCGGGTCAAACAACAGGGCATGTGGTTTTATGGACCACTGTTTCTATACGGACCACCGTCATCGTGGGCAGCGGCATCAGCCAATTCAACCACAGAATTAGAGAAGAGGCAGGTATGTCTTACTACGTCACAGATTCCGTCGTTTACTTCAATGATTGACCACCGAAATTCATGGACACATCTTAAACGAGTCACCGCATATGCACTTCGATTCATTAAAAATTGTCGTAATGTGCCAATTCAAACATCCATCGAACTCGACGCAGAAGAAATTAAAGGTGCTACTCAGACTATAATCAAGGACCTGCAGAGACAGGCATTCAATCCTGAATATAAACTTCTCAAGCACAACAAAGTGAGTCGAAGAGGGAACTGTCGGCATCTTCATTGTGACAACGCGACTAATTTCGTAGGAGCACGAAATCAATTGAGACAGATTGCGGACATCATCCACAACGTAGATACCAAATCACAGCTGATAAAATTCTGCGCACACAAGGGAATCGAGTTTCATTTCGCACCTGCTAGATCGCCACATTTTGGCGGCTTATGGGAAGCAGCGGTTAAATCGGCAAAGAATCTATTTTACAAAAGTTTGTCCAATGCCCGATTAACATACGAAGAGTCAGAGACAGGTATGGTTGAAATGGACGCCATTCTTAACTCGCGGCCGTTGACTCCTATGTCAGATGATCCACGCGATTACGCAGCATTAACTCCAGGTTATTTCTTAACAGGTGCACCATTGACAAGTGTTGTCGACCAGCCCACTAAGAATCTGAACATAAATTTACTGAGGCAGTGGGACTTAGTCACAAGGTTGGAACAGGAATTTTGGAGTCGGTGGAGTAAGGATTATCTAAACCAACTCCAGCATCGCTACAAATGGAAGACCATGCGTCATAATTTACAGCCTGGTAAATTGGTATTAATGAAGGAGGATAACTTGCCAGTTATTAAATGGCGGCTTGGCCGAGTAACTCAAACATTTCCTGGTGCTGACGGCCTAGTGCGAGTAGCGGAAATTCGAACTTCAACAGGCCTCACCAGAAGAGGCGTCCATTTACTCGCGCCATCCCATGTCTACCGAAAGTAGTCCAGTAGAACAACCTGATAAGCATCCAGATCCAGTAGAAGAAGCCACAAATCTCAAAGACGGCATAAGTCATACACCAGCTAAGCGAAGACGATCTGTGTCACCCTCGTCAGTATTGTTGCTATGCATATGCTTTCTAATTGCTCTAGTAGCAGGTGATGACCCCATTACAAAGGTACCTTTCGGAAGTCAAACAGGACTGTATTTCGAAAAAATGGGTCTGACTTACTTAACAACAACAGATTGGAATATAGTTGTGTATTACAATATGTCCCAATACTGGCTTGAGCGCAACAACATAATGCAAGGAATAACAGCAATGCAGCGAGCGTGTTCACGTATCCAAAGCGGAACAATTAATTGTGAGAAAACTGTGGACCAGTTCCGTACTAAATGGCAGCTAATCCAACAAAATGATGAGTACTTACAATACGACGAACAGATCCATCGTCAACGGCGAGACGCTCCATTAGCAATTGTTGGAAGCTTTTCTAATGCGTTGTTTGGAATTTTGGACTCCAACTATGCTAAAGAAATGTCTGCAACGATAAACGGCATATCCCGCAACGAAGAACATCCTCTGCACCTAATTCGAAACCAAACATCGGTAAGTGACCACTAGCAATACTTTAAAGAAATCTGACGATCAAATTCAACAACTACACAAGCAAATAATATATTTATATAGCCAGCAGGACAACTTCACAAAGTCAGAATCCCAACATGCAATAACCGAAAAGTTTAATGCAATGTCCGGTCGAGTACTTATGGCCGTGCAGAACTACCAACGTAATCAAGAGCTCTTTTTAGATGTACTGACGGACACACGTTATGGACAGCTCAATCCTCTTCTGCTGTATCCGTCTCAGCTGCAACAACAACTGAGAGCAATCAAAGACCATCTCCCACCAACGTTACAAGTTCCCAGCAAGAATACCATTGAGATCCTTAAACTCATCTCTGTGGAAGCATGCATCACGCCAACTGAGATGATTGTGCGTCTTAAGTTACCATTGACTAATCAAGAACCATTCGAATTGGTACATGTGACTCGACTACCTATTTTGGGAGGCACTGGAATTTTCATGTTGGAAGGGACAATCGAGTATATAGTCACTAATCTACATCGAGACAAATATTATTCGTTATCAGCAGGAGAATTGTCAACATGAACTGCATTCAATTCTAATATGCATGTATGCAAGCAATTACATCCAACACATCGCATTACATCAACCAATCGACTATGTGAGATGGAAATATTATGTCAGACTCCAAACCCAAAAAGCTGCAAGGTTCATCGCACACACGACTTACCTCGATGGATTCCATTACTTAAAGAAAACTCATGGATCTACATCGCACAGCCAGTTCGTACAATCAGCGTCATCTGCGGTTCAGACATCCTTACAGAATTCCTGGAGGGAATAGGAACCTTAACCTTGAGACACGGATGCACCATAAGAGATGAGTATACAACCATTATGGCACATCGGACATATGTTTCAAAGGTCACCAGCACGATCATATCCAAAGTGAATCTAATTGAGTTGATCGCAGATTACATAAAGACTGCAACACACTCATTAGAACAACAATCCAACCTTGCGGACGATATTCAAGTACTACATGAACATGTGCAACAATTGCAAAACAATGAGCAAATGGATCTACCGCTTAAGAGCCGAGAAGTCCATCAGTTCAGCATCGGATATATCAGTTTGCTCATCACATTGATCTGTCTTATCTGGATCTCTTACCAGCGATATTCGAAGCAAAAGAGATTTTCGAGTACGGCTTCGCGCAAACAGCATTTAATTCGAAGTTGAGAATATGCTCAACAGGCGGGAGGATGTTTGTACCTGCTCCAACGCAAAATTCCAATCAGCAATTCTCATTACCAATGCCCGCTCTTGAACGCTGAATAAGCAGTACACCCGACGACCGGATATACAGCGTGTGAAGCCTCCTCAGCATTTCCGTACACGTGCGGTCTAAAGTATTAATTTGCCCTAAATATGCACAAACGCTGATGCCTTGCACATAATTACAGACACCACAAATATATTTAATTCTGTAGCATAATCAAAATTATAATATAAATTCAATCAATCAATAAATAAAATTTGAGAAATACTTTTGAAGTCAACCATTCAGCAGTGTTTTCTTTGTCGCCACTTTCAACCACAAGGTTAATTCAAAATTAATACTTGATTATCCACAACACTCTTTCGGTACTGTACCCAAAGAGATATCAGACTTCAATATTGCCCTTGAAGTCATCATCACGATCCTTCGGTATTGCACCCAAGGAATCGGCAAACGAGTAGTAAACCAACTAATCGGTATAGAAACACCGTCGTATCCAAATTGTATTTGGACACGTACAGTAAATAGAACACGTTTCCAGAAGTCAATTCCCTTATTTATGTGCTTTTTTGCGAACTCCAAGCGAAGTTTCCTATTTTTGTCGCTTATAAGGACCTTCTTGCGAGGAGTTCTGCAGTGAAATCCTTCATTATTGAGGGTCCTTTTTACAGTGTGTGGGTGAGCAACAATATTGGATCTCTCAGCTATATCTTGTGCCAACTTAGTGGCATGAACTTTGGGATTTCGGTCCACTTCTTTGCGAATGAATGAAATGTCTCTACGGTCAAGCTTCTTCGGACGACCAGTTCGCGGCTTACTCTAGACGGAACTTAATTTTTTATAGTTATTAAATATGGTCTGCACCGTCGATTTGCTTAAATATAATAATTTTGCTATTTCGCCAAATGATTTATTCTCATTTCTATCTTTAATAACTATTTTTCGCACATCCGCAGAAATTTCTTTGCGTGGAGCCATTTTTCCGATCGTACACTTTTTAAAATAACAAAATGCAATAAATTCAAAGAATAATTTCAAGTATACACATAAAATGAAACAAGTATACACATAAAATAGCAAAAAGAGTGAAACCACTAAAACGTACGTAGACTTTTGTCAATGCCTTTTTTCAGTTTTAAGTGAATAATTTTAAAAGTTTATATTGGAGTACTATACTTTTTTGCTTATTATACAATAATAAGATTTGAAAAAAACCTGCATCATTACTTTTCTTTCTAATCCTACAGAACTTGTTAAATTTAAGAAAAAGGGGTCGTACGTAGAGTTTTCTCCGCCACTGAATGTGTCTTCTGTGGACGAGGCGTCTATAGCAATGTTAGAGAAAATAGCGCCGATCTTAACGAATAATTTTCTATTGGTTAGGAAACTATTAAAAAATTTTATCAAATTGGCCAAATTTTTTCAATTTTCTAAGAAGAATGCTGCGATTAAACTTCTCAAATGCTTTTGAAAAATGTGTTTGTAATTGTTGTAATTGGTTCTTGTAATTCAAAACATCAACAAAATTTCTCGAAATTCTCCAAAATAGTCAGTTGCAAATAATTTGCAAGGTTCAACTGTATTTTAAGATTTCACTTCATCTAACTCCAAAGTTGATGGAAAACTATTTGATTTTCTTTTTGAATTTAAATATTGCCAATACGATGAACGATTTTCTTTTAAGTTGGTTTCAATCTTTCGGTATTATAACAACTTATTCAGGTAATCAAATTCATCTCATATTTGCAACAATAACAGCCGATCAAAATTTAAACCCGCTATTTTCTTACTTTTTTAAAAGCTTTGTTTTTTAGATTCTTCATTTTCGCTAATTTGGCATTGAACGGGCGGTTTGTTTTGCCGAATAATTGATTTTCTTTTTTTTTTTTTTTTTTGGTACGTGCTTAAAGTCGCATTAGCAAATGTTCCGCAAATAAAATTATAAGCATCATATGGAATAAAAGAATTCAAAATAGGCCAGATGATACTATTTAATGATTCATTTATTTTGGTGAAAACACCTTTACCAATGTGTGGTTGTTCAGAAAGTCGTCTGCTAGTTTATCAAATTCATAAAACTCAAATTTGATAGACAACACCTTATGATGCATGCTGTTCTTTATTATGGGCACTATGATAATTTGTAAAATAGCTCTCAATTCAAATATTGCAAACACTAGGTCTAAAATCCTGATTTTTTACAAAGCTTTGTTGATTACCATCGATATCTGTTTAGCTGCTAAAAGGCAATCAATTATTATCTCTCTAAAGCTCACCATATATTGCCTAAGTTAAAATTATCTCAAAAAATTTAAATCTTATATTTTTTAAATGAGAAGCATACAAGTCAATAGGTGGTATATACGATACAACAATATATATTAGAACGTCTTTGGAAATAGAAACTTTTACACAAAGCTGCTCAGTTCGTTTATCACTCAGCGTCTGTAACTGGACAAGTATACTGGCAATATTTGCTCTCACCGATATGAAAACGCCACCCCCGCGCTCATAACCAGATGATATTGGACATCGATGGCATCGATAGACACAATAATGATCATCAAAGAGTTCAGCTGAGTTAAAGCCTTCGTAAAGACAAAATTCTGTTAGCGTTATAATACCATATTCATAGAGAGACATTGGAAGTTGGAACTTAGATGTTTTGGTTCTCATTCCTCCATCATTTTGATAATATTTATATAAAGGCAAATGCTTTGTTTGTGTATGATAGTTCGAGCATCGTAAGTGTCATTTCATCCAAGCATTGAGGCTAAGGATGACAATTCTTTACTCTCATTGCTTGTAATTTTCAAGCAATTAACAGACCATCTATTGCTCCCAAATTTTTGGAAAAAAAATAAATGGACACACATTAACATTAGCAGGCCACAGATCCGGAACCAACAGCTTTTCATAGAGGCCTTAAAATTGACTCTCTTCAGACAATTCAGTGAAGCGTTCTTCTTTATAGCATGAGAGAATATGCTTACCAGCATGATTTCAAACATAATCAATAATAATATCTGCTGTTACAGAAGGCGAAAATGCTGTCAAGTGTAGCCACTTCAATTGCACAGCTACATCGAGCTCAAAGTAAACATTCGAACCAACAACAAGAGGTTTTTTATTTCTGTTGTTTTTCTTCACGTTGACCTAATCCGAGTTACGCTGAGAAGGCAGCAAAGTAGAAAGTGTGGGCAGACGTATTGCAAAAAAATCGGCATATTGTGGTACTTCAGAAGCAGCATTAAGAGTGCGAGAAGCAGCAGACGCATGATTCGACGTGGGGACAACTTTCCCCGTAGAGAGAAAGCTTTCGTTAAACGTAGCATTAGTTGGAGGTGCAGTCGATGCGCCCGCGTTAGTAGCGGAGAGAGTGTCACAGATCAATAACGGAGGAACAAGAGCAGCACGTTCATTACTATTATTGTTAAGCGAATACTTGACCTGATTATCACTTTCTGTTTTACAAATTTTTATCAAAAAAATCAGAAAAATTTCCTTGTAAAGCTTGGACATCGTGAAATTTACAAGAGATTGCAGAAGCAGTGTATAGTTAGCTCTGCACGGAATGAAGTTCTGTTTGGATAATATCGATTTTCTGAATTAAAAGCTTCCTATCAGATTCTAATGTTTTAATGAGAGAGAACGCACGCGCATTTTCGGATCTCAATGCGACAATTTCATTAAATAAAATTTGCAAAGTTATTTCAAGCTTAATACACTTTCGTTGCTGGGACAAACCCGGTTAAGGTTGCAGGTGTAGTTTTTGCACAGTGACACTAGCTCTCTGAATGTGCACTTGCTCTGATAATTGAGAGTCTTTAGAAGTTCAAAGAACACAATCATTTTTTGCTGCTTCTTCGACTGGAGCAGCAGATAGAGAGGGCGAACGAATAGAGATTCGGCGTGCCGTCTCACAATCTGTACAGTAAAACTGACTATCAGATCTCTGCCAATATTCAAAATCAGCTGGTAAGACTTTTACACATTCCATGTGAAAAAAATCATTGCACACTGTATTTTAGGGTGACCTCGATCTACTATTTGACCACATACACACGGCATTTTTGTTGCAATTGCAAATAAGAAGTGACCAAGTAAAACGAATCTCCTTACTCTCACACAAAGCAGAAATAGAGATTGGAAGTTTCACGACACAGAGCTTAGAACACTTCGGTATAGTTCGAGTTTTAGACTGCTATACTGGAGCAGGACATTATTGGAGGTTTGCCATGTGCACTCCACTCGCTCATAGATCTCGTTCTCTCCCACGGGGGAGAGCGCTGCACACTCATGGCGATTACCGACTATACTTTGTTTATTAGTTTTTTAAAAATATTATTTATTATTATTTTTGATATATTTTAATCTTATTTATGTATGTATGTAAAATATCAAGAAAAACAAAATTTTTTTTGTGTGGTAACTCTAATCACTTATTATGGCCAGAGTCCACTGTGGCAACACCACACACAACCGGGACTATTTTATTTGTTTTCTCTTTCAACTTTTAACTCATGTATGTATATAACAGTTCCTTTGTTTGTTTGTATTTATCACTTTTAATAAATTTCAAATTAGTTATTATCATTTTTATAATATTTAGTTTATCTAAACAGAATGAGACACTTTCTTGAAAAGTTGCACTTTCGTTTAAGCGTCTCTTTCGCGGGATTTGTAAAATTAGTTACTTGGTTTTAAACAACGATAAATGTCACAAGGGCGGAGCTCCTGTGATTACACGTCCGTTTTTAATGGTTAATATGTGTACGTATGTGTTTGGTAGTAGCCGGTAACAGGCAGTGGCGTGAGCGATTAACTGGGGTCTGTAGAAGGCGCCTAAAGCCGCCAAAATGAAACACACTATTTAAGGTTTCATGTACAAGATAATCAGAGCAATTATTCTTACTTGCGAAGGTGAACACTTTTATGGTGTTCCAGTTACGCATTGGTTGATTGGGGTCAGTCGGTGAAGCCAACTGACCTACTCAATATAAGAATGCCAACGGTGCATTCTATAGGCCAATGCCAACCCAAAAGCGGAACTGCAATACCCTAAAAGTTTATATAATAGTCTCTGTAATAATTAACGCATCCTGAAAGCATGTGCAATATAACTTATTCTACTTCTTAAATGTTATATACACCAAATGTGTAGTATCTATTAGGAGTTGGTGGTAAGAGATAACCACACGCAGGTAGCATGATTCTGACTCACAACAGATGGAAGGGTATTAGATGCTGGACTTTTTAATGAATTGGCTTTTTTTTGAATAGTTAAAGAGAGATCAGTTATCCTGGCCCTAGAGCCACTGCCACGTTATAGTCAAACATTCCATATGCATGCCATGATGCCTTTCCGTTGATGAAAAATTTAATGAAGTAACCACGTAATATTTTATTCATCAATCAAAGTGAAATGATTGCAAAATGAAAAAAAAAATGTACTTTTCGAAGATTTCGGAGGGGATTGATCGCGGATCCCGGTACGGCCTAATACAACCTAATAAAAATGGAACAAAAAAATCCAGATCCTAATAAAAATGCACAAATAAACAAATAAATGAATAGTTAAAGAGAGATCAGTTATCCTGGCCCTAGAACCACTGCCAGGTTATAGTCAAACATTCCATATGCATGCCATGATGCCTTTCCGTTGATGAAAAATTTAATGAAGTAACCAGGTAATATTTTATTCATCAATCAAAGTGAAATGATTGCAAAATGAAAAAAACATATACTTTTCCGAGATTTCGGAGGGGATTGATGGCGGATACCGGTACGGCCTAATACAACCTAATAAAAATGGAACAAAAAAATCCAAGACCTAATAAAAATGCAACAAATAAATCCCTCATACAAACAAAATCCAAAAATGAAGTAAACAGAGGTAAGCAAAATGCACTATTCCCCGAGGTGCTTCTGCCTGAATTATCGTGGAGTGCTCAATCTATCGCTAAGCTATCACTCCAACAACAGCAACACAAAGTAATGACGTTCTCTTGTAAAAGTTTATTAAAGACCCAGTTGGAAAAAATTATAAAAGCCCAGTAGAAAAAACATGCACAATAGCTAGTAATAAAAATGAAGCTATCCAAACTGGAATTGAACGATATATTACAGTCATGGAACGCAAGAGAAGTCTTCAATCTTTAAAAAAAAATACACAAGCAAAACACACCCAATAAGAGTTCTGAGAACAGATATGCTCTACTTTCAACGGATGAAAATGAAGTCGAATCAAAGCCCACAAAATACGCAAACCACCTCCCATCTATTTACGAGAACGTAGCTGAAACAATGGAGTCTCCCATTTAACTAACCTTATTGTATAAAAAGTTCTCATATAGTGCCTAGCTATATTCCAGGCAATTGGAAATTATCACGAATAATATTGTTTCCTAAGCCCGGAAAATATCCATCAGCTGCGAGCTCCGACAGAACTATAAGTGTGCTGTCCGTACTCTTTAAATTGCTTGAGATACTCTTGATACAGAAACTTGCGCCTCTTCTGAACTTGAAGAGTGTAATACTCACTCATCAATTTGGTTTAAGAGAGAAGCACAGAACAAATGCACAGAATAGTTACAGAAATACGGAACATTTTAAAATAAAAAATTTGGTTCAGCAATTTTTCTAGATGTTGCCCAAGCCTATGAGAAGGTGTGGCATGATGGCCTCTAGTACAAAAACCAAAACATTTTAGACACATATATTCACTGTGTACACACAAAAGTTCACTGTGTACCACAAAAGATTTTAGTCCACTGATTAAGCTGGTGTTCCCTCAGGGAAGCTTTCTCGTCTATTAACATCAGCGATTGCAGATGACGCAGCAATTTTAAGCTGCGTCATCTGCAATTTTAAGCTGCGTCATCGCTGACCCAAAATGTGCATCTGAAAATCTGCAAAAGCATCTAAAATCAATGGATGAGATGGAGGATCAAGGATAATGACACTAAAAGTACCCAAACTGCATTTACCTTAAGAAGAGACACTTGTCTCTCTGTAACTCAACGACCACACCATTCCACAAAAAGAAAATGTTAACTATCTTCGTGTGAATCTTTAGATAGAAGGTTGGCATGTAGGAAACATATAGAGGCACAGAGAACTCAGGTCAAGCTATAAGCCGCAAAACTCCATTGGTTTCTAAGGATTTCACTGGACAATAAAGTCTTAATATATAAAGCAGTTCTTAAGCCTCTCTGGGTGCATGGGATTCAACTGTGTGTAACTGTATCAGCCTCTTATATAGAGAATCTTCTAAGGGTGGAATATTAAGAAGAATTATAGCGGCTCCTTGATTTGTCAAAAATTCGAATATCAACAAAGACTTCGGAATGCCCAAAATAGTAGAGGAAATAAAAATATGTAATGAAACAGAAATATCATCCAAACAACTTAGCAAGAGCTTTATTAAGATATTAAATAGCAAAGATACAATAGATCTTGGGATGGAATAACAAATTTTTAAATCCTCTGTAAAAACAAAACTAGTTACAAGCACTGGTATTAAGATCTGAAAGATTCTGTAAATGGAATATGAAAAATAAATTCCAGTATGTATTTTATCTGCAAACATCCCAATATTTGATTCTGTGTAATATTCTTCTTGCAAAGTACTAATGTTTCAAACTCCGGAAGTTTCTGGCCTTTCTTTAAAAGCATAAGTGATATAAATGTAAATTGCTATGCTAAACTTATGGTCGCTGTATTTGAAAATTTTTAGTATTTTTTTATAATTTTGGTTTATATCTGTTATCACAAAAATGTAGCTTTAATTCACAACTATCAAACATAGAATTTTTGAGTACCTGCATACTTCTATAAATTTGATTCTTTTACACTACCTTTACTAAGGGATCAGTGATATATAGTTCTTACAAATGCTGTTCACGCTATGTTCACGTCTAATTTCATAATTATTAAATTGAAGTTTCCCACCATTTCCTTCCATTGTCACACTATGTTAACCACAACAATATTCCACATGTTAACCACAAAATAGTTTCCATATTTAAAAGTTGCAGATTTTATGATAGCAATTTGTGATAGCAGGAAACGAAACCAATCCATTCACTCGACCCATCATCATAGTGTGGGTCCATCCTCCAGAACTGAAGGACGCTGATAAGGTTGACTTGGGTGCCAAAACAGCGCGCTGTATAATTGGAACGGGTGAGCATATAGAGATCCTTAATAATCCGCTTCCCCAACTAGGAATCCACCACCATTTACATGTCTATAATTACTTAAAGCCTTCTACACGAGACTACATGTCAAAAGAGTCACGACGAATCACATGCCGTATCGCGTGGAAGCTAGAAAACTGAGTCTTATGATATTGTCGTAAGACATATTTTTTAGGCTTCTTTCTAATTTCAAACAA
Organism: Clusia tigrina; assembly: GCA_920105625.2. Classification (NCBI taxonomy): domain Eukaryota; kingdom Metazoa; phylum Arthropoda; class Insecta; order Diptera; family Clusiidae; genus Clusia; species Clusia tigrina. The sequence goes on from OV050030.1 coordinate 304,932,938, forward strand.
CTTTTCGTGTGACACACAGGTGATTTGAAAAAAAGCTATAATATTTGTTCTATTATTTTTGCTAAAGTGTATGTGATTTCGTGAATTTTTGGCGAAAATGTAATCAAGGTAAGAACTAAAAACTAATAATTTATACGAGTATATTTAATTGCAATTTATAATATTTCAGTTCAAATGGTGGGAGGATAGCGTTTTAACACTAATAAACTGTGGAGCAACAAAGATTGTTTATTTGATCCAAAATCTACCACAACAAAAACAACCACTATGCTACATTCGCAAAAATTACGGATAAACTGCGGCAAGAATGTAAGTCGTTTTGATAATTTCTGTACAGAAGTTTCTCTTATAACTTGCTGATGAAAATGACTTATTTTCTGCCCAAAAATGCGGCCTAATGCTCGAGCAGAAATGCCGATTCCAACGATGAAGCTCTGCATAATGCAATCAGTGGGCAGCAACCTCACCACAGAAAACAATTCAGGTGATCAGTCCGTTCTGCGGTAAATTGGAGATAAGATGGAGACAATTGATGATGTTGGGCTAAGGAATGAACTGCGGCAAAAAATCATTGCCGACATTTTTGAAATCAAAGCCAAAAGAAAATAGTTCAAATAAATAAAAGAAATATAAGCAAATCGGTTTAGACCGACTTCGAAATACCCTTTACCGTTGATTCTGCGTACGAGTTCAACAATGGCAATGTTTTATTCATAAATCATCATTAGGAGCATATCTGCGGTAATTTTCGATACCTCGAGTTGATTATAATAGAGGGAGGCATTGCCTTTATCTGACAGACCCCATTTCTTATGCATGGCCTTGCTGCGACAATAAAATTACGTAATTATATAAAATTTCGCCCAAAAATATTGTATGGGTCGTAAGTTATAAAAAATATCAATAGAGGGCGTGACTGTCAAAAGAACCTGCCCATTTTTGATGTGGTGTTTAATGTCAGTCCCCACAACCATCTTGTGAAATTTCGTTGATGAATCCTTTATAGGAACCTAGTAATGATTTTTGGTTAATTGTGGGCGGGGCAGTAGTCCATATTTGGAATGCATGCTAGTACAGACCTAATGTATACTGCTACCAATTAGTATTCATATATCATCATTAGAAGCATAGATGTTAATTTTGTAAAGTGGGGTCCCCGAAGTTCTTTATATTGGAGGGAGGCGTGTCTTTTATCTGATCGCACTGGCTAATTTTATGCCAGAAAATATTGTATAGGTCATACCTGGGTATGTTTAGCGTTTTCAAAACGCTGTAGCTCTGAACTGGAGAATTGGATCGACTTGAAATTTCGTGATATCCTAGCGAAAACTGTTTTACGCAATAGTCTTAACTTTGGTTAGGATTGGGTCATCCGTTTGGTAGATAAAGCCCATTTACAAAGTTGCACCCTTACGTCAACAGCATACATACCTGGGTATATGGGCTATGTATAGTAAAACGCATGCAAATATGATGATATTTTTGAAAAGTATAGTTTCGTTTGAGTGAAAAAAATACTTATGGTATAAAAATTATTATAAACTAAAAAATACTTATGAAAAAAATATTTAAAAAACTACGAAAAAATTTAAAATTATTGAAATTCAATTACATCTATCGCATTGCGGCAAGTCTTTGGAATGCTCTGCGCACACTGGTTTCTTGCATAATGTGCATGCTTTACGAGTAGGGCGTCGTTTGGAGCAGATGTAGCAATTCCCCTTTACTTTTAGGCGTCCCGTACTATCACGCTCCTCCGCTTCATGTGCTCCAGCATCCACGGCTCGGATGGGCCTACCCATCATGGCTTCGATGGCGTTGCGCGTTGAAAAAACTCTGGATATTCTGCTGTCATTCGCCCTTCTCTCTATTTCTGGCTTGCATAGTTGCTCGCTTAGCTCATGGAGAAACATCCTACGGCGGCTTGTATATGATTTCAGGTGAGTGTTGTTGTCAACGTATATTATGTATGCAGCAAACGCAGCAACGTCGACAATATTATAAAAGAAAGCCAAAGGCCATCTATTTGTGCGCCGCTTGGTACTATATTCTGACAAGCACATGTCCATGTTATCAACTCCACCTTTGGTTTTGTTGTAGTCCAATATAAGCAATGGCTTCTTCTTAGGACCGGCCGTTTCTGTTGTATAATGAGAAGTAGACAATATTACAACCGCGTTGTTTTTCTTGGGCACGTACGAGCACATCGTAACGTGATTATAGAACCCAAACATTGATGATTCAGCCTCACGTCCTTTGGGGTTGGCAAATGCTGCTGGCACGAATGTACGCCTTTTGTTGCAAGTACCCAATATAGATAAATTATTGTCTATCATCAAACATTTTGCCAAGTTGTAGCTAGTGAAAAAGTTGTCACATACAATATTTCTTCCACTTTCACCAAAAAGGTTGACACATAAATCTTTTACTACTCTTTCACCAACTTTTTTTTCACGTTCACTAGACGGTGCCATTCCTGTATAGATTTGTCCCTGCATTGAAAAATTAAATTCAATTTAGGTATTTATATTTTCAACAATATTGATAGTACCTGCAATGGATAGGACGAAATGGAGTCGCACACCCACCACACTTTTTTCCCATATTTGGCAGGTTTTGATGGTATGTATTGCGTGAAACCAGTTCCACCACGATAAGCATACAATTGTTCATCTACGGTGACGTTGGCTCCTGCCACGTAATATCTACGAAGACAGCTGTTTAGCATCAAAAAAACGTCCGATATTGCTGCTGCTTTGTCAGTTTGTTTGCGTTGCTGGCGTGTGTTTCCATTATCAAAACGAATAAAGCGGCTAATTGCCCAAAATCGTCGTACACTCATTGCAGCACGATATAATGGATGTGATTTAGTTTTCTACAAATCTTTCGTATGCACGTAACCGGAATGTGTAACACCACTTAGCAAAAGTACGCCCAAATATGCATCAAATTCACTTTCTGTTATGGGAATCCATGATCTGGGTTCTCTTGTTGGATGTTTTGTATTGCCATCATCAAAGAATTGCCTTGCCTTTCGATTTGATTCACGAATAATTATGTCGCATATTTCGCCTGACATTATCAATTTGAAAGTTTCTGCAATGGTCAAACCTTGCGTTGCCCGTACTGGTCCAGATTGTGCACTTCTTAGAATGTTGTGCGTACGGAATCTAACAGGTTGTGGTTGTATCGAAGACCAAACATTACCATCTCTGGCAGTAAAATATTCCCCAGTTTCAATTGGCGCATCTTCAAGTTCTTCATCAGAATCACTGTCGTCCTCTGTGTCATATTCTGGTAACGTGGGCTATTCAAAGTCTGAGTCATCGACACCAATATCACCTACACATTCATCTAAAGCCTCGTCATCAACTATTGAATCGTGGTCACTTATTGCTTCCTGGCTCTCTTCAAGCGTTTGACGAATATATGCTTGCTGTTGTTCGTACGAAAGTGCACTTAGTTGTCGTGGAGTAAGCCATTCACCATCTGCCATTTCACTTTTATTTTATATTTTATTTCTACAAAATTAACAGAAACGTCTTTTCACTTCCAATCACAAATGTAAACTAAATTTGCTGACGAAACTACAAAGAATGAAATTTCTGCAAATTTCTTTTGTCTCTCCATTTCCCGCCATTTCTCGGCATGCAATTTCCCATAAAAAACGTATGTACAATGACTACCTGCAAGGGTAAAACTGGTTCTGAACCTTTTGTCTCTTACTAACACAATAAAAAATTGCAAGGGTAAAACTGGTTCTGAACCTTTTGTCTCTTACTAACACAATAAAAAAATGCAAGAGTAAAACTGGTTTTGAACCTTTTGTCTCTTTCTAACAAAATAAAAAAATATGCAGAATGACGGGAAATGGAGAGACAAAAGAAATTCCAACAAACGAGTTAGATTTTAGCATTTATATGCTAACGGCATGACATTCCCCATACAAAACGTATGTACATACGGGTGTGTTGCTGTTGACGTGCGTAAAGAAGTTCTGCCGTTGACATAAGGGTTAATATATGAATAGTTGTTGTGGAAGATTAGGTAGACCCACAGAAATTTCAGAAGGTTTCAATCTAATAGGAGTACATGTCCGATTGTCAATGGGATAGCAGACATGGGAAATTAATAAAGATATAGGAATTGTGTTACCAAAATGGTGAAAGGTTTGCGGCTACAGTTCGTAAATTGCGATCAATTTGGGGTCAGAATAATGCTCTAAAAGAGTCAACTGTAAAGAGATTAATAGATAAATTTGCCGCAACTGGGTCTGTTAGTGATGTAAAGACAACAACGCGCCATCGACCAGGTCGATCGGCCGAAAATGTCGCAGCTGTACGTGATGATGTCGCTCAAACTCCATCCACCTCAATTCGACACCGAGCTCAGCAAATTGGTGTCTCCAAATCCACTATGCAGCGAATTTTGATGAAAGATTTGCATCTTCATGCATACAAAGTTCAATTGACTCAGGAACTGAAGCCAGCTGACCATGGACAGCGAAGGGAGTTCGTTAATTGGGTATTGGAGAGACAACATGAAAATGCTGATTTTGCCGCTAAAATCATCTTCAGTGACGAGGCCCATTTACATCTTGATGGCTTCGTCAATAGGCAGAATTGATTTAACACCATTAGATTTTTTTCTTTGGGGTTTTTTAAAGTCGATGGTTTACGCGAATAAGCCGACGACGACTCAAGCCTTAAAAGAGGAAATTGGACGCTGCATTAATGAAATGCCGCAGCGTTTATGCAAAACGGTCATTGAAAATTTCATTAAAAGATCGCGTGCATGCCAGCAAAGCCGCGGCGGCCATCTGTACGATATATTGTTCCATACATAACCTCATTCTGTCTACTTTACGATATAATAAAGTTTCACGATTTTTTTTTAAATATCTGTGTTTTATTTAAAATTTAAAAATTGCGCTCTTGTTGGGACACCCTTTATAAGCAAAAGTGAAAAAGGAATCTAATTCCAAACTAAAAAGAAAAAAAAGGAATCTTCTTCCAACCTATCGATTCAAGTGAACCTGTTCCTTACGCGAGTGACTACAACCTAAACCCAATTCCGTGCGTGGCGAGACGAAGAGAGTCTACATCCACCGGCTGTGATAAAATGTTCAAAACAAGGGAATCTATTTCCACAACGGGCTCCAATTTCCGTCCGGGTTCAATCTATTTGATAAAGTGACCGCAGTGCGTGTGCACAACGTTGTTCTCCAAAGTTCAACATTTGCATGGGCAGAGTGGGACAACTTTTCCTCATGTCGCCATAACTCAAACCTGCGCAATCACATTTTCGTAAAAGTGTCTAAGGGCAGAGCAATCTCCGTTTTGCGCGTCGCAGCGACGTCGGCAATATCCGTCTATTTCGAACAAAAAACACCAACCAGTTCAGCTAGAACAACAGAAGAAAAAACAAAACACCGCAAAGTGTGAGACGTGCGCGCAGTTAACATTTTCGTTTTTTCCATTCCATATTTTCTGTGTTACTTTCATATTTTGCTTTCTTAATACCTTTTAACTTATTTTGAAGTACCGGCATTAAAATCGGAAAAAATGGACAAGTTAAAGCAGCTGAAGGCAAGTGAAGCAATTATCACCAAATTTGCCGCAAATACGCGAAAAACTGCTAAAGTAAAACAAACCAAAGGGTTTTTCACTGCACGCACACAATTTTGGGCAAAATATGTGGCACTCTTCAACGAAGTGAGCTTAGAAATTGATTTCAAAGATAAATCTACTGAAGTGCATTTAGTCGAGTATGATGACGTTGAATGTACTTACGCTGAGGCTATGGGTGATTTACATGAGTTACTACACTTTATCACACCACCAGTGAGCTCCGTGGATGCTACGCAACAACAATCATCATTTTTCGCTCACCATAGCCCAGCTCAGAGTCTACCTCGACTAAAGATTCCTCCCTTCGACGGATCCTTTTTAAAATGGTATCCATTCAAGGATCTCTCCACGTCTGTGGTCATAAACAACACATCACTTGCAAACATTCAGCGGTTGCAGTATCTGAAAGATAGCCTTACCGGTGCAGCAGCGCACGCACTCGAGAATATAACAATGACTGATGAAAACTTTTCTATTGCTTGGGAGTTGCTCAGAAGCAAGTACGAGAATAAGCGCGTCATCATTAACGCGCACTTAGCTGAAGTTACTCACCTACCACCAGCCGCTCAAACGGAAAGCGCATCTAATTTACGAAAGTTGCTCGATTGCGTCATCTCAGCGGTTTGCGCGCTAGAACAACTGAATCGCCCTGGTTGGCTAGTTTTCATGATCGTCCACAAACTGGACCCAGCTACTAGAAAAACCTGGAAGCTTTCCCTCGCTTCTGGTGACGAAATGCATACTTTCGATCAACTTAAAGAGTTTTTAGAGAATCGTACTCGATCTCTAGAAATTTTCCAGAGCTCTCTGGATGCGAAGTCTGCCTTCAAAGATACAGCTCTAACTAAAAATAAACACCACCATGGAGTTAAAAATTATCATGCCGCCCTGGACGCTGTCCTGGGTATGCCGGCAAACACATCATCATGTTTTGCGAAGATTTTAGAAGGAAGTCTCCTCAGGAGCGCAACAAGTTTATCGAAAGTGCAACATGTGTCTCAACTGTTTGAGCTATGGGCATCAACATTCAGCATGTTCATCAAATCGACGCTGTCAGCATTGCAACAAAATGCATCACTCCATGCTGCATGAATATTTCAGCCCTAGTGTCAGCACGAGCCCATCAACGCATACAGTTCCTAAACCGACAAACGTAAATGCAAATAACGCTACGATTTCCAACGATTCCTCACCAAAATCCATTCCTGAGCTTTCACCGGTGCTACACTAGGAACAGCTTTACTTTCAATCGTCTCCAACAATGGACGTAAACTCACGCTCAGGGCATTACTCGAAAGCGGAGCAGAGGCGTCATTTATAAACGAATTTGCTACGAAACAATTACTATTAACACGAGTGGCCACTAATATTCCAGTGAATGGAGCCAGTGGCAGTAAAATCGCACTCGCGCAAGGGATCGTTGAGTTCACGATCAAATCTCTTAAATCATCATCATTTGAGGCTACATGCGTGGCATTAGTTCTCCCTCGTGTTGGGAATCTTATTCCAACATTCAGAATTCCACCTAGTCAACTTATCGACTTTCAAGAGCTTGATTTGGCAGATCCCAGGCTTAATGTTCCAGGAGGCATTGACCTTATTCTGATTGCTGCAGACTATGCTGTGATGCTTAAGAATTATGTTAAACGGAGAAAAGTCAACAAAACCGTTGCTCAAAACACTCATCTGGGATGGGTTGTGTTTGGTGGTTTCACCTCGAAGCACAAGCTTGCAGCAAACGAAGAAGCATACAATTGCAACTTCACTATCGTCGACCTGGATGAATCTCTGCGTAGATTTTGGGAATTGGAAGAGGAAAATTTGAGTCCTGCACTCACAAAGGATGAACGGGCTTGTTAAGATTTCTTCGACAAAACTACCAGGCGTCTAGATAGCGGCCGCTACGTTGTCAGATTGCCAGTGAAGGAAGGCGCTGACGTAACACAGCTAGGATTGGCCACATGGAACAAATTGCGGATCTTTCAACTAAGAACGATGTCTGCTATTTGCCACATCATGGCGTAATAAAAGAATCAAGCTCAACCACTAAACTGAGAGTGGTTTTTAACGCCTCGCAAAAGAGCGATTTGGGTGTGTCGCAGATTGCTTGCATGTTGGCCCCAAAATGCAAAACGACCTCACAACAATTGTTCTTAACTGGCGTCTATATCAGATAGCGTTCACTGGTGATATCGAAAAGATGTATCGTCAGATCTGGATCGACAAGAGAGACGCTGATCTCCAACGAATTTTATGGCGAACCAGTACACGTGATGTACCGACACCTTTTCGGGTCTTAACCGTCACCTATGGAATGAATTGCGCGCCGTACCTTGCGATTAACGTTCTTCGCACGCTCGCTAGCGATGAAAAACTGCGCTATCCAGATGCGTCAAAAACACTGTTAAATAATTTTTACGTCGATGATGTGTTGTCTGGCGCTGATAAGCCAGCTGCTGCAGTCAAGGAAGCCCAGCAACTTAAGGCACTACTGCAAACAGGTGGATTCACGTTAAGAAAGTGGAATTCAAACTCTTCGTCGTTTTTGGAGACCACCGAATGAGGACAAACCGGCGGATAAGCTAGAGGTATCATTCGATGAAGCAACTACTGCTCTTGGCATGATCTGCTACACTCAGACGGACGAGTTCAGCTACAGAGTTTGCCTTGACTACACAATCGAGATTTTTACAAAACGACAGCTGCTCTCGGACGTGTCTAAACTGTTCGACCCCCTTGGATTCCTCGCTCCAGTTGTTATTCGAGATAAAATCTTCTTTCAACGCCTGTGGCTTACCAGGTTCAACTGGGATGATGAGCTCACAAGCGAGATTCAAACAAACTGGATCGAGTTCCGCAACGACTTGAAGAACCTTGCTAAGGTCAAAATCCCGCGCTGGATACATATGTCGTCACACAGTTCATCGTTTGAGCTTTATGCCTTTGCAGATGCATCTACCCAGGCGTATGCAGCAGTTGCATATCCAAAAGTAATTTCATCGAACAACACAACCGTGCACTTGCTCACGGCAAAAACGAAAGTTGCTCCCTTGAAGCGTGTCACCATACCACGGCTAGAGCTGTGTGCAGCTCTTCTCGCAGCTTAGCTCACTCGAAAGCCACACAGCGCTTTTCATTTCGATGTGCATCAGACCAAAACTTACCTCTGGTCGGACTCTATAACAACACTTTATTGGATTCGAACAAGTCCTGGTAAGGTTAAAGAGTTTGTAGCTAACCGAGTTATACAAATCCTGGATATTTCATCCCCATGGGTTTGGAACTACGTCCCAACAAAGGTCAACCAGGCAGATTGTGCCAGCCGTGGCATAACAACAAACGAACTGATTGACCACCCGCTTTGGTGGTCCGGTCTTTCGTGGTTGAAGCTAGCCAAAGCACACTGGCCAACACAAAAGCCACCAATTCCTGACGAGCTGCCCGAACTGAAACAGGTACAAGTTTGCATAGCTCAATCCGATGCTGCGTCATCGTTTCTATTGGAGAACTACTCCACACTTGAGAAACTTCTCGACACGACAGCTTGGTGTCAGCGGTTTGTCAATGCCGTCCGCAAAAAACTACATGCGACTGAGCCTTTCTGCTTATGGTCTGAGCGCAACGCAGCATTGTTTTTTTTGGGTCAAACGAGTTCAACACGCCGTTTTTCGACAAGAAATTCATTGTCTGCAACGCAACCAACCGCTTCCTGTAAGCAGCCAGTTTATCAAATTGAATCCGACATTAGATGCTGAGGGAATCCTGCGCCTCAGTGAGAGGTTGAACAACGCGCACATTCCTTTCAGCGAATATATTACTACCTATATTACTACCAAAGACCAACCTTTTGACTGCACTACTCATCAAAGACGCACATCAAGGAACGCTACATGGAGGCACACAAGCAACGTTGTAGTTCCTTCGCAGACGATGGTGGATTATCAACGGCCGCACTGTGGTCAAAGGAATAATCCGAAGCTGCATCCCGTGCTTTCGCCAATCATGTGCGCCGCTCACACAAATTATGGGAAACTTGCCATCTGAACGCTGCAATCCATCCATGCCCTTCATACACACCGGTGTGGACTGTGCTGGGCCCTTTAGCGTTCGCACTTACAAGGGTCGTGGACACCGAAGTTACAAAGGTTACGTCGCACTCTTTGTGAGCTGGTAAGTGACTTGACAGCAGAAGACTTCATCGCCGCATTGACGAGATTCATTTCAGTGATCGCGGAACGAATTTTATTGGCGCGAACACCTTTTTAAAAGAAGAACTACACGCTTTTCACGCCCAACGGAGCGCAGCTGCACTACATGTTTCTAAGCTTGGCGTGAACTGGCACTTCATTCCCCCAGCTGCCCCTAACTTTGGGTGGCCCTGGGAAGTTGGGGTGAAGAGCATGAAGTATCACCTGAAACGGGTAGCTGGTACAACCACGCTGACGTTTGAAGAGTTTTACACGGTGCTGAAGAAAATAGAGGCATGCCTTAACTCAAGGCCGTTATAAGCTTTAATGATCCCACAGACCTCAGCTTTGACCTCCGACCACTTCCCAGCGGGTCGAGCTCTTCCATCGCTTCTAGAGCCTTGCAGCCTAGATTTGAAACCTCAACTGCTGAGTCGATGGAAGCAGCTCAGCCAAATGCATCAAGATTTTTGGCGCAGATGGTCGGCCGACTATTTACACCAGCTGCACACACGACCTAAATGGCAACAACAGCAAAAGAACATTGCCATTGGTCGACTGGTCCTACTCCACGATGAGCGTTTGCCCCCAACTCAATGGGCTTTGGGTCGAATCGTCAAGACATTTCCAGGAGAAGACGGGAAAATCCAGGTTTTCACTATCAGGACCAAGGACACTGTTCTCAAGCGCCTCATTTCCAAGGTTCCGTTGCTTCCGATCGAGCCTCAACCAGATAATTCACCCGCATTACGGTGGGCGGTCCTCGCACTAAGGGGTCGTCGCAGAGTCTGGACGATGTGGGTGGAAATGTTACAGATTGTCTAAGAAAATATGTCAATGCAGCCCTGTTTTATATTATTCTTGTTTCCTTTTATTGTAAGTCTCGTTTTTGTGTTATACTATATATATGTTTCTCTTGTTTTTGGGAGTTTCCGGTTTTGGTTGAGTTTACAGGAGACACGCGGAATTAGTCTTACATGAAAGTTGTTAAAAATTAAGCAACCAGTAAACGTGTTACATAGAAACAATCTCTTTGTTTTTTATTTGGACAATTTCCCCAAACAGAATTTGAATAAAATGTTTTCAAAGTATTTTAGTTGAACCATTTTCAAATGACGCATATAGAAAGTCAGAGAAAACACGTTATAGTGTAGTATGGCTTGTGGCAATCTCCTATTTTATGTGTAATATATGCTACGTTACAACATTGAAACTAATCGAGAATAGGTTTAAAGTCTTCTCCATCCAAAAATATTTTCAGTTTTCAAAGATCGTATTTGTGTGTTTAAAACTATTCAATGAAACTGAAAACGTATACTGTACTATATTCTTTACTCATAGAAATTTGTTCAAGCATAATGTAAACTCAAGCATTAACTGTATTCAAAAAACTATGGATGTCTTTCTGTTTGCTTTCCCTTGAATACAGATAAAAAATTCCAAAATATTGGCCACTTTCGCCGCTTTTGGAAAAATATTAAACGATTCAACCTTTCATGCAGTGTTAAATAATATTATGCAATAATATCGTCCATATAATAGAAAACTTTTTCCCTAAACTTTTGAGTAGGACTTACAAAATAATTGAGGATGGCTTCAATGTCATAAGATTGATCCACATTTCACCCTCCATATACCGGGAGAAAAAATTTGTACAATAAAATGAGGAATGAGTAAATCAAAAATATCCAATAATGCAGGTGGTTCTCCAGTTTTTCTGTAAACTCAAACTACGCTTTCTGGGTATAGCCAAGTTAATAAACCCCTTTTCAAGAAATACAAGGGTATCTCGATCAGAAGAAAACAGCGAGCTCCGAAGTAAGCTTAAAGGACATACCTAAATGGTGCTTTTGCTTTTGCTAACTTTTATAGTATGTGCAGCTCTATTCTCGACATGGTACTTTATTCTCTCACTGTGCTAGTTAATTGGATTCGTTCAATGCTAGAAAATACGGCTACTGTGTTGCGAGGAGAATAGGTTATGTGTGTATCGACGGTTGTGAAGAATGGTTGTCCTCAGGGTGGCATGCTCTTTCCACTACTCTTGTTTATGATCATTAGCTATTAGCTCATCTTCTTAAATTATTCTGATATATATTCTCAAGCATATTCAAATAATGTAGACTGTACTTGCAGGAATCTTTCTTATCCAGGTCTACAAGAAAGTGCAGTCTATTTTGCTTTTAAATTGACACATAGTTTGATGTAAACGGTGTTTCAATCAACCTCCTTAAAACTAATATAGTTCTCTTTAGTACAAGGAAGAAATTCGAAGAAAATGTCATTCTGCCAAAACTAAAAGAAGGCTGAATTTAGTTGTCAACGGAGGTGAAATATTTTGGGGTAGTAAACTAATCTGAAAATCACACGTTGAACTAATAGTGGCGGAAGCACTGGCAAGTTTTTCCATATTGAAGCAAAAGTTTGGCCAAGCATGGGGTCTGTCTCCCACAATGGTCTTTTGGATCTATAAGGAAATTATCAGGCCCATAATATCCTACCCAGTGGGCTGGGGGAAAAGATTGTCTCTCAAAGAGGTGAAGTCTGGTCTAGATTACAGAGATCTGTGGACTGGAGCCTCTTTCAGCATGCTTCTTGTCATGCTCTTGATAAGTCTCTCTCTTGATAAGTCTCTCTTTTATAAGTCTCTATCATCTCGCCCTAGAGATTTTCATCAAGGAAAGAAATATATAGTCTAAAGCACAGTGGACAGTGGGTTTTCAATTTTATTATGCGGTTAGCAGTCATTCTGCTGTATTTCTGACGGAAGTTTTTGCCTATCCTAAGGCGATAGACTATGTGATGAAAACCAGATGATTTGGCAAAAGAATTTGTATCTGTGATGACAGTCGAGCTGCGCTGCAGGTCTTACTAAGCCCCCTTACACTTGCAAGCTAGTGATGTTGTGGAAATCCAGATTAAATGATGTTGGAAAATATAATAGACTGTTCCTAACATGGTCTTTCCGTACCTTTTGCTGCCATTATAAATTCGGTTACCAATGTAGAGAATCTCGTGAATGTGAATGTTTGTATTCTTTATAAACCAAGGAGCCCCAGTAATGGTTCTTAGAATTTTGGACTGCGCTCTTTGAATCAGTTCTATGTTAGAGTTGCTTGCGCCGTAAGTCCAAATTAGTTTTATGATGGCTTTGTACAGTAGTGTTTTATATTCTAAGCTCAATCTGGAATTTTTGTGCATGAGCCAGTGTAGGCTATTTGCTTTCAAATTCATTTGTTTTTTTTTTGGCTTTTTTGTGGCGCTTCCATGTCAAACGAGAGTCAAGATGAATTCCTAGGTACTTCACCTCCTTTGCTTGAGGAATAGGAACGTTGTTGAGTTTTATCGCTGGACATGTACCTTTTTTATAGTAAAGGTAATATGCGTACTTTTCGATTCATTAACGTTTATTCGCCAGTCAGCCAACCAACTTGTTACAAGGACCAGATGATATTCTAAGTCACGGGATGCGATTTTGGAATCCGGATGAATGCTAAGGATAGCTGTATCGTCTGCGAAAGTGACTGTTGTTTAGTATTTATTGGTAGGCGGATCTGAGGTTAATAGTAGATACAACACCGGACCTAGCACGCTTCCTTGTGGTACGCCAGCTTTGATGTCAAAGCATTTAGAGTAAGCATTATTGTACCTTACCTTGAACATTCTGCCCTTCAGATACGATTCCAATATGTCGTGTACTTTTGAGGGCAACCGTTTTTTTTATTTTATAAACAAGCCCCTCGTGCCAGACCTTGTCAAACGCCTGCGCCACATCTAAAAAGATGGTTGAACAATATTGCTTTTTGTCGAATGCGTTTTTTATCTCGTTCACTATTCGATGAACCTGCTCTATTGTACTATGGTGTTCGCGGAAGCCAAATTGGTGAGTGGGAATAGTGCGTTTTACGTTTATATGCGGCATTAGTTTTACAAGAAAAAGCCTTTCTAGGAGTTTTGATAAGATAGGCAGGAGGCTAATCGGCCTATATGATGACGATTGGGAGGGGTCTTTTCCTGGTTTCGGGATCATTATGATTACTGGAACTTTCCAGGCATTGTATGTATGGAAGTCAGAGCATGTATGGAAGTCATGAACTGCGTCATACATCGTGTGAGCGTTGCTATCATTCCTTCAAAATTATGCAGATTTCAACCAGTCCCGGACTGCTGATCCTTCCCTAACTTAAGTACTCCTGCATATGTCAAGTACTCTATGTAAGTACTCCTGTACCAGGCATTAGGAAAGTATCCTAAGCGCAACAAGCCATTAAATAGTGAAGTAAGTAAGATGATGTCCGTTTGGGGTAACTCCTTGATCATATTTCCAGAAATGAGGTCGTGTCCTGGAGCTTCGTTAAGAGCAAGGTTACTAATCGCATTACTTACTTCTATTGTTTTTAATTTAATAGGCGAGCATGTTGTATGTGGCGTGGGGGTTAATATTAGGTTATTGGTATTGCGAGGTGGGTTGGGGGTAAAAACATTTCTTAAGTGTTCGGCGAAAACAGCAGACTTTTCATCATCGCTTCTTGCCCAGTTTCCGTTTTTTGTACGAATCGGTGGAATTCCGCGTGTAGGTGCTTTCACTTCTCTGACAGCTTTGCACAGAGAGTAATTGGTGACGTCAGTCGGAGAAAGGTTTTGGATATATTGGTCCAGGCAACGATCTGATTCTAGACGCAAGGCTTTTCTCAATTTTCACTGGCAATAGATAACTTCCGTTTTAGGAAAGGGGACCTGGATTTTTGCCATTCCGCAGTTTCCGTTTTTTGTACGAATCGGTGGAATTCCGCGTGTAGGTGCTTTCACTTCTCTGACAGCTTTGCACAGAGAGTAATTAGTGACGTCAGTCGGAGAAAGGTTTTGGATATATTGGTCCAGGCAACGATCTGATTCTAGACGCAAGGCTTTTCTCAAATTTTCACTGGCAATAGATAACTTCCGTTTTAGGAAAGGGGACCTGGATTTTTGCCATTCACGACGCGTCCTCCTTTTTTCAGTAAGGAGAAAATCGATTTGGGTGGAGGTTTGTGGGCGCCGGATGCTGTTGCAGTTGTTGTCACGCTTGCCCGCAGAGTGGCGCACAGCTAATCTTAGGGTCGAGGTAAATTGTTCCAGAAATGTTTCAATGTCCTCATTAGTTTTGAGACGTGGGTTTAGGCTGAGATGACTACTGATGTATTTTCTGTATATCAGCCAGTTAGTTTTAGTGGGTGTGAATTCGTAGGTAGGGCTTAACTTTTTGTTCAGATGTATTATAATAGGAGAGTGATCTGAAGAGAGGTCGTTAAGGTGTTCTACTTTGAGTTGCTCTCGTTTTAGGTTTCTAGCAACTCCAAAATCAATAAGGTCAGGTATCTTACGTGGGTCTGCCGGCCAGTATGATGGTTGTCCTAAAGAGATTGGTGTCAGAAAGCAGGAAGTTATATAATTGTTTTCCTTTTGGTGTTGTTAGCCGTGAGCCCCAGTAAGTGTGTTTGGCATTGTAGTCGCCAGCAGCTAGAAAACTTGTTCCAAGTGTGGAGAAGAAGTCTGAGAACTGGTTACTTATTATTTTAAATCTAGGTGGGCAGTACACAGCGTATATTGTTAAGTTATCCTCCCATCCATCCAGACTTGCTTGCCGGTACTCCTTGTTGTATTCTTCCATAACGAAGTGTTTTATTCTTTGTTTGATTAGGATTCCAGTGCCGCCATGGGCTTTGCCAGCGAGATCCTTTGTATCATAGAATTTATATCCCGGTATGTAAAAATTGTGTTTTTCGGTTAGATGGGTTTCGGATATAAGAAGTATGTCGATTTCATTAGAGAGTAAACATTTGTTGATTTCTAACTTGTGCTGGCTTACACCGTTTGCATTCCATTGACAGATCTTAAGTACGTTCATTTCGGAGATAGCAGAAGCTGCATGAGCTGGTTTTGGTTTCTCATCATTTCTTGATTCATTATTTGTATGGAAGTCATGAACTGCGTCATACATCGTGTGAGCGTTGCTATCATTCCTTCAAAATTACGCAGATTTCAACCAGTCCCGGACTGCTGATCCTTCCCTAACTTAAGTACTCCTGCATATGTCAAGTACTCCTATGTAAGTACTCCTGTATAATCATTGTTTGTATGGAGGTCATGAACTGCGTCATACATCGTGTGAGCGTTGCTATCATTCCTTGAAAATTATGCAGATTTCAACCAGTCCCGGACTGCTGATCCTTCCCTAACTTAAGTACTCCTGCATATGTGGTCCCTGTATCGGGGTATGGAATTGACGTCTGTGGTTGTGCAATGGGCGGTATATTTGGACTAGGTTGAGTGCGCTTATTCTTTAACTGAGGGTCATTGTTCTTAATTTCCTGGTATACAGGGCAACCTCTGTAGTTGGCAGTATAGTTACCACCACAATTCCTGCAGTTTCTAGCAGCTCTATCAGTTTTAGTCTTCGTACATTCTGATGTGGGGTGTAAATCACCACAGGCAACACATACACTACGAAGAGTGCAGTAGGACCTTGTGTGCCCAAATTCTTGGCAATTAGAACATTGAACTGGACCGTTTCGTTTGAGTTTCTCCACAGTAATTCTGCGATGCATAAGATAGCGGAGATTATAAATACCATGCACTTCTCCTTTTTTAAGCTTTTGGGTTTCAGGCTCCAATTCTACGCGAAACAATGGCTGAGGGATTCTGTTGCGTTTTATTATATTTATAATAGAGCGGGCAGCACACCCTGCTAAAAGGATCTAAACCAGTTTGTGATGTTCCACTTTCCCTGCTGGGTTGCTTGAAAAATTTATGGTTGAGTGGTTCACATTGATGGTTGGTGTGAGTGCATTTTCAGTATTGTACGTGCGCTCAGCCACTGTTGGCGAATTTGTTCTAGCACGATCGGACGAGTGAGAGAGAGACGTGGATGGAACCTGTTTGCACTTTTTAGTTATAGACGCCGTTGGGCTGGGTGTTGAACATTGAGCGCTCCAAGAGGGCGCATGCGCAGAGAGTGCCAGAGACACTTTTGGACATTGGTTCTGGTTTGAGTGCGAACTGTGTGTACTTGCACTTGCATTGTTAAGTGCCGTTGCAATTGAACGCTGTGGAGTTGCAGTCGCATGAGGGCCGCTGCCCGGCCGCTCGCCGTTGTAGGATATGCTACCTCCGCTCGCTTGTCTCTGTTTTGCAGGCAAAGGTGGTGAGCGAACCACATTCGTCGTCAAACCGCTATCGACAGTCATGCCGACAACATCAGACCTTGCATTGGGGAGAGAAGGTAACATACTGTACTCACTATGTTGCGCGATTACCGGACGCTGCTGGGAAAGCGACTGAGGCAGATCAGGTGTTGGTGCAAGTGCAGGCACACTTTGAGAGCGCATGCGCTGAACAGGAGAGTGCACTGGGTGAGTGGGAGAGCGCAATACGCTCACCCACTGACCGCTATAGTTCCACTTCTTTATTAGAAGCTAAAACAAATTCAAACTTTAAGTTTAAAAATTGATATTTGATATTTCGCACAAACTCCTTTTGCCAATTTCACTCACTGACTTTTATTATGCGTCTATTTCGCTAGGCTTAAAACTCGAAACATTAAATTATTTCACTTTAAATCACAATATAGTTGAGGGTCAACCGAAAAACACATCCGAACTCTCTTGCTTTCTCTCTAATTCTAATTGAGGATCAACCGAAAAACACATCCGAACTCTCACTTCTCTTTCTCTCCGATATAATGTGAAGGTTTTTTTTTGTCACTTTGTTGGTAAGACTGCAGACTTCTGGTAGGACTGATGTCAGATCAATTTGCTTGGGTTAAGCATATACAAAGGTTAGGTATAGCAGACAGTTCACTTTGCCAGGTTTATAGAGAGGAAGATAAGGTGAACTACTTTTTAAGTACGTGCCATCCTATCAATAGAATAAGATTCGAGGCATTTGGCTCTGAAATCCGAAGTAGCACAAATTTTGGCTTCTTAGGGACAGAGGATCCCAACAAAATGGACAAAAAAAGAAAATTCTGGTAAACATTGGGCATCCGCTTTTTATGCTTACTTTTGGTTGGAAAATATAGACGGTTATTAAAACATTAGAACTATTTTGAATATAGTGGATCCAATACGTACAAGTTCAAAATGCATACCTAAATGCAAATACAGGTTTCAATCTCATACAGTCATATTGCCAAAAAGGGCAAAGATGTGGAAAGTGTACCGTTAACCTAAAACGAAAGGTGCGACCTAAATAAGAAGGCCGTATATAACCTGCAAGGGAAAGTACCTAACAAGCAATCCAGTTTGCGAAGTGGTCGAAAGCACGACAAAAATACTCAAGAATTCTAAAAATACTTCAAAACCCATCAAGGAAAAGATTCAACATACGGGCAAACCAAAAACTATTGCACGAAGACACCAGTCTGTGTCAAAACTATACACTGCCCTATAATACATGACAGTGGTAAATTAACATGTGTGTTATGCGATGAAAAACACACTGCAAGCTACAAAGGCTGCAAAATATACAATTCCCTAATGGTTAAACGTTTTCACGCACTGAGAAAAAAATAACTACCTATAATCAAAGATGACCCCATTCGGGTTCCAACTAATGCAATCGACCCATTAAAATCCTACGCACAAGTACTTACAAAAGACATACAGCCAACTCTTGTAGCACACCCCAATATAAACCCCGTAACTCCGAACATTGAGCTCGTTGAGCTCTAGGACATGATGCAACAACTCATGGCACAAATGCTTAACATGATGAACATTATTTCAACCTTGTGGACAAAACAAACATTAAGTTAAAAATAGTTATATGGAACGGAAATAGACTCCTACAGCACAAAAGAGAACTTGACCAATTTATAAATGACATTTAAATTTACCTGATGCTCATATTTGAAACCCACTTTACCAGTATGAGCTACTTTAAAATCCCGAACTTTAAAGTGTACCACATGCTAATTGCATTAACAGTTGATGTGCAAACCTCATTGGGAGTTATTTAACATTCAAACTTTTAATGCATAACATCTTCTTATGCATACAATTAGGCTTGTGTTAATCAAACCTTGCCAGCTTAACGTTGAAATTTGCTTTGTTGACAAAAACTCCAATAATATACTACACCAGCGAAAGCATTGCACTGGATGAAACATGATATCAAGTGCATTACTCTGACGAACTCAAGTCAAAGCCAGCTTGCAAATTTGTCAATAATGCACATTTCAAGGTTATGCTTTAAATTCAGTAAAACCTAATATATGTATAGACAAATTATATGTAATGTATGTACGAGTATAGAGAAAAATTAATAAATACCCACGATTGGCACAGCCAAAAGTCAGTCAATTAGTAAGAGTTAACTGTGAGTCCCTCAACTCGGTAAAAGCACCTCTGTTGACATTAGGTCTATCTTTAACGACACCAAGGTTTACGTGCCTGTTGTCAAAATTATCATCAACTCGGTACAAGAACAGTTGTTGAATTTAGCTGTTAAATTTAGTTTAACACCACACAAACCATCCAGATGACAAGGCTCGCGGCGGATCAGCTATTATAATTAAACAAACAATAAAATGTATAGAACTCGACAACTACAAGCAAAATCACGTTCAGGCAACGTAATAGTAGTTTCATCCCTATACTTCCCACCAAAGCACACTATCACCACCGCACAATATAACGATTTCTTTAACACTCTAGGACAGTGATTTATCTTAGGAGGTGACTTCAACGCAAAATATATGGACTTGGGTTCAAGGATCATAAATACCAAAGGGAGAGATCTACTTACCGCAATCAAATTTTATAACTGTAAGCATACTAGCACAGGCGAGCCCACTTATTGGCCATCCAATCTAAAGAAAATTGCAGACCTAATTGACTTCTGCATCGTTAAAAATATTGATGTAAAAAGTATGGTAACTAAATTGTGCTTTGAACTTTCTTCAGGCCACTCGCCAGTCATTATAGAATACTCAAATAACCCACAATTAGTTTTACCAGCACTACACTTGTACAATTAAAAAACAGACTGGGAGTCATTTAGAGAAATAGTCCAGCAGGAATTGTGCGTCAACGTTGCCCTCAAAACACCTGACAATCTTGAAAATGCAGTTATCCACCTAAATGACGTAATATATGAAGCCAGTACGCGATCCACGCCAGCAATAAAACAAAAAGAAACACAGATAAACACTCCAATATTCATAAGAAAGAAGATTAAAGAAAAGAGTAAAATTAGACAAACATGGCAAAGAACAAGATTTCCAGCGGATAAAACTAAGTTAAATAAAGTGACGAAAGAACTCCTAAAAAAGCTTAAAATATACGACAACAGGAAAACCTGCAATAGGTTGAAAAATCTTACTGCAACACGATCGACAAATTACTCTCTATGGATAGTTACCAGTAAAATAAGAAACTAGTCACCAACTGCCAATCTTAAAAACTAACAACTCCTGGGCTAGAACTACCGAAGACAAAGCCAAAGCTCTGGCTAATGCTTTGAACATTCATAAATACCAGTAACAGTACTGCTATTCGGGATCAACATAATACCGCCAGTAACGAATCAAACTTGCCAATAAGGAAAATATCTGCACAAGAAATAAAGGATGCAATAAAAATAAATCAAAACCAAAAATTCTCCAGGATATGACCTAATAACTGGAGAAATCTTCAAAGAACTACCAGACTGTGCAATATGCTATGTAAGGAACTTATTTAATGATTTACTAACACAAAAATACTTCCCAAAGGTATGGAAAGTCTCAAAAATAATAACCATACCAAAGCCAGGTAAAGACGCATCGAAATTGACCTCATACCGACCAATCAGCCTCATTTTGAAAAACCGCCTGGAAACAATCTTAATGGAAAATAAAGTTATACCTGACTACCAAGTTATACCTGACAACATACTACCATACAACAAGTACATAGAGTTACCAACAAAATCTTATCAGCCATAGAAATGCAACGACAGATGATAGAAATGCTAATCACATATGGATTTAATTTGCGAAAATGGTGTGTAAATCATCCCCAACTATTAACAAATAGTCCACAGGATGACCAGGAAGTGAACTTGGATTCCTCTAATGACAGAAATGACTCAATAAAAACGCTGGGGTTATTGTTGTTACCGAAGGTTGACATATTATGTGTCAGATCAACTCTGGATCCTGTGCGGGTAATCACTAAACGATCGGTGAGCTCCGCTCTAGCACGACTGCTTGATCGACTTGGACTACTGACACCGGTGATCGTCAAGGCAAAAATATTCACACAGCATCTATGGCAAATAAAGGTATCCTGGGATGAGGCTCTACAATCAGATCTCAATACTACATGGACAGCATTCAGAGAATATCTCAACCACTTAAACAATCTCCGAATAGCCAGACACATATTCAAGGGAGAACTATCATCATGAACACAACTACACATCTTTACTGATGCTTCCGAAAAGGCCTTCGGCGCGGCAGCATACGTACAAAGAACGCTAAAGGTTGCGGGATAAGGACACGGTGTCAATATATCCATAACAAAACCAGCATCACCTCCAGGCTTGGACGACATAAAGGTTGATTATGAACCACAACTAAAGGAATTGTCAAGGCTACAAGAAATTTTGGAAGCACACGAAATCAGCGACCTTCCAAACAAACTGCAAATCCATCAATATTATAGCTTTGCAGTGGGTTATTCGGCCTTGGTCTTAAACATTGTCGTCATCATGGTAATCTTCGTCAGATACAAGCAGCAAGAGAAGCAGCGTGGAGGAGCTCAATCAATCGCTACCCAAGCAAACTCACCAATAGACGAAATCCCACTGTCAGAGACAACTCCAGACGCCCTACCACAATCAGCGCCGCGGTACTCTCAAAGCATCTGCGTGGACTTGTAGACTTGATTGTTGAACATTCGTTCAATATGGGGTAGAATGTTAATGTGCATATATTGTAATTCGATATTTTTTGAGTTTGTTTAAAACTGCAATTTTGATTTCTGTTCAATTTATTCTTTGCGTCAATAATAACAGAAGTTCGTTGCACTTTGCATAACAACAGTTTAAATTCTCTTGCACATTAAGCAGACGGAAATTCGATACGTTTGTTTGTTGTTTTTGATAATGATAACTTTGCTACTCTAGCAAATATGTTGTGCAACGTGCATCGAACTATAGTATTGCTGATTCTATGCCTTGCTATGGATTTTGACATGTTATTTTTGTATAAAAACGCAAGCAATGATTTAATAAAGTCAGTTCAAAATTAGAGCTCTAAAAGAACAATTATTGAATTATCATTTCTTCGTGGTTTTCTAGTTCAAGTACTAGAAGGTCAGTTTTAAATTAACTTCAATTTTGTTTCGTCGTGAATTTTCAATTCAAGTACTGAAAATTCAAAACCTTAAATTCAGATTAAAATTTTGAATTAAAATTTAATCATCGTGAATTCCCAGCTCAAGTAATGGAAATTCAAAACATAAATTCAAAACAAATTTTTGAATTAACAATTAATATATTTACTATAATGAATATTATTATAAACTTCAATTATAAGCATTAGTTCCCGGCCTTGATCCAATCTTAATATTAAGTATACTTACAGAAGGTTGTTAATTTTTAATTTAATTATTTATAAAATAATTCTATATTAGAGTGGGAGGGATCAGCTAGGTGGGATATTGGGTTACTTTTATTGAATTTGGTAGTGTGGATAGATGTGAAGTATGGTAAGTGGGCTGTTTTGCAAAAATTTCATATTGGTACAAACAAAAGATCCTAGTTGAATAAGTTCCTAGTTGAGTGCAAATATGTCAGTATTCAGTGTCCTAGTAAAACATAGTAAAACATCGATTTTTTTGGCATTGTGTAGTACTGGGGAGATAAAGAGGAACCATGTTAGGGTTTACATTTTTGTAATAGAGAGAATAATTTTGCGTGTGTAGCTTTTGTTAGATATTTCTTAGTGCGTGGGGTAACTGTTTTAACCGGAAAGAGGATGACATCTTTTGCTGCTTTATCCGCCAATTCATTCCTCTTGATGCCTGCTACCCCCGGACTTTTATCAGCCAAGGCGATGACGTATTGCGTAATGATTTTAATAGCCTCATTTTTATTCAACATATTTTTAGCCGCTTCAAAGGCCGTGGCGGGGTGGGGTAACAGACCGTGTAAATGTGAGGTTGACTATGAAATTATCCGTGCATAGGTACCATAGAGTGTAGGTTTCAGTGATTGTAATGGGTTTGTTGTAGTTGATTTTCAGATCATTTGCTAGGTCTAGTAATCGACTAATTATTGATGATTTATTTAATGCAGTTTTCCTCTTCTTTAGAAGGCTGATTTGTTTGTGTAACTTATATTTGGGCAGAACACCTTATGAAGCTCATGACATTTTATTCTCATAATTCAATCTTCGATTATTTCCATACCACTTTCAGTCAGCAGGTTGGTTATTAGCGTAGTCCTAAAGGCTCTAAGACTGGATCGAATTGCTGCATTAAGTTGAGACTCCGCCCCATTAAGGTTGGTTTTCACACATTTCGAGCATATTGGGAATCCATAGTAAATTTTTGAAATTACTGTTAGGCGAGTTAGATTCATAGGGATGTTAGTGTGAACTTGACTCCTGTAGGAGGAAATAGGAGGAACCTTATAATAGTTAACCTGGCAGCTAAGTTCTGTTTTAGATATTCACTATGGTGCTTAAAATTATATTTGCAATTTATGTAGAATCCAAGAATTTTATTAGTATAGAGAGAGAGTGTTATTGGTGAGAAAAACTCTTACATAATTAAATATGTTTGGCCCAACAGACCACTTTATAAGCTTTGTTAGCACCATGTGAATGCCCACCCTATCAAAAGGTTTCTTAAAGTCAATTGATAAGATTGAAGTGTGATTTTCCGAGGAGAGGTTTTTTTAAACTATGTGATCAACAACAAGCAGAGCTGGGTGGGTGCCGACTTGATTTATTGAAATGAGTTTGTGTTTGTTTATAAACCACATTAGTGGTTCTGAGATAATTTTTTTTTTTAACTTTATCAAAACAAGGTAATAGAGAAATGGGATATATGAATCCAATAAGTCCATGTTTTTGTCAAGCTTCTTGATTGGTACTACAATTGCAGAATCGTAACTCTGTGCCATTATTGAAAATTGTATTAATTAGGTTCAATATCCGAAGTTTGAAGCAGTCAGGTACGTTTTTAGAAGCGGATATGGAATCTAATCATTGCCGAGTGTTTTGTCTTGTGCAGATATGAGAAAAAATTCAAGCTCTTGTATGTTTAGGGGTGTTTCAATTTTGAGTGAATTAGGCGACGGAGTACAAGTAAAAGGCGTCTTTAAGGTACGGTATTTTAATGAGGGAAATAAGTGGGAAAAGTTAGAATCGGTAGCCTTGACGGACTAGTGTTCTGCGAATGATTGCGTTATTGTAAGGAATTCAGTTATAGTACTATTGTTTACTTTCATAACAGTAATTGTGTGGGGTGTGAAACTGCTAGTCAGTAGCTTTATGTTTTGCCATACCTTGGTGACGGAAGTGCTTGGATTAATGATGTTCGTAAAATCCTGAAAGCTGGTTAGTTTAACCAGCTTTTTAGCTTTGTTATATAGTGTGTTTTTCTTTTTATATCGAACAAGGTTATGTGTTTTCATATGTTGCCTAAACTGGTATCAACGAGTTTGTTTTTCGTTCTTTAATTTGCGCAGGTCCGGAGACCACCAGGGAGTGGTTTTGGTTGTCTTACTGTCTTTTGCGGAACAGTGGAGTTGGCAGCAGAGCGAAAATTTTTTGGATGGATGCTGCTCGTTATTTATATTTTCAGAAGGAGGAATATTTTCAGAAAAATTCTCTATTTTTACTGAAACATTGGCCAGTTGACTCGTCTTGTATTTTAAAGAGCAATTTTAGGTCGTGTAGTATTACTGGCAAGCTTGATATTAGTGATAGTAGGGTACTCATCACTGCTATGCAGATCATTTACGGTGCGCCAGTTGCACAAGGGAATGAGGTTGGAGGAAGAAAGATCTATATCAATATGTGTAAATGTGTTCTTGGTGCTGAAATGGGTAGGTTCACCGTCATTTAATAAAGATATATTTGTTGAAAGAATATAGTCTTCAATTATTTTCCCTCATTTGTAGATGGAAGTCTCCAACCATTAAAGTCACCCAATATCAGAACTGGATAGCTAATACTCCTTGTTAAATTATATAGATCGGAACCAGAAACGGTTTAGTGAGGTGATTTCTAAAACAATAGCAGGAAGATTTGAACTAATATTTACAGGTTTGTGGGTTATACTATTATGTATTAAGATAGCTGTTCCTTGATTAGATGTAACATTGAAAGCAAAATGATGAAAGTACCCTGTAAATTCATTGGTACAAATGGAGTTGAATTGTATTTACAGTGTGTTTCTTGTATTCAAATTTAATGTGGGGTTTGTTTTTTTATTAAAATTTGGAGATTAGAGGAATTATTATGGTATCCACACATATTCCATTGAGGAATATTGAGTATCATAAAGAAATACAAGCAAAATATGAGAAAACTCACTTACGAGTAATAAATTCATTGGAATGGAATTGGAAGAAGTAATTCATAATAAAAAGAAGAGATTAATTATTATGTCAAATTTTTTGTGTTGGTTTCCTTGTTAGAGTTGACTTCAGGTGTATATATTTCTTTGAAAAAGACAGTTCATAAATTGGAATTTTTTTGGTTGCTTATTTTAGTGGAAATTATGTGATTACGAGTTTAATATGTAGTGTTTGAATTAGAATTTTTGTTGTTTTGAATATTGATGATAGATGTCTGATTTTGAATGTGGTTTTGTATTGGGTTAGTGGTGCGTAAATGTTTTAAGTTAAGAGACTGTGAATGAGACTCGAGCTTTAGGTTATTTGTTTTCTTCTACTCTTTTATCTGGAGATACTGGTTTGGTTGGTGATTGTTGACCTTTACCACCCACCAAAAAACCTTGAGATTTCATGGCATACGACATTTCATGGTCCGAGCTTATATTCCCAATCACATGTGCTGTAAAATATGTCAAGTTTCTGGGCATACTGCACAGCCCTGCAGGTAAGAAAATAAAGGTTAGACACGGCATTGAAGGCACGCATACCTTGCATGTGAATGCTGTTGACACACCGGTTTTTTGCAATGAAATCGAAATTGGGGATTATGGACAATGGCCTTCATTTCGTGACCTATTTAGCGCCATATAAATAAATAATTCACGGCTATCTAACGGAGATAAACTCTTTCGCTTACTACAAAAGACAACGAGCGGGGCGCGTGACAATGTACAACTAGCTCCGCTAACCAATGATGCGTTCATGACGTCGTGGGAAAATCTCATAGCCAGGTATGAAAACCAGCGTAAACGCAAGATTGATCTCGCAATAGAAGCAGTTGGACGATTTCTTGACGGAACGGTTCCAAACGCTAGGAGCCGTTTCCGATTTGAGCTCTCCTATCACGCTGTCAACATCTCGTACAAGGGAGAATCCTGCCTCTACCACGTCGAATATATCATCGCATCACACACAGGTCGGGTGCGTAAGTTTTTCTGTGTGCAGGGCACAGAAGCATTATACCATCTCGGTTCAACACATACTGTTCGTGTCTTAATCGACCCCGTTTCGGAAGCTTCCTTCGTTTCAGAGAGTATAAAATGTTTGTTACGCTTGGCTTGCAAAGGATGCGTTGCTACGATATCCGGTCTTAACCATGTCAACTATCAACTACTACTATCTGTCTTAAGTCAACTATCTACATTTTGGTTACGTTCGTTCCAGGATAACAAGTGTCAAGCCGAGACCTCCGGCTTTCGTGGTACCCAAAATCGCTGGAACCATCTCTTCGTGTGGCCTGATCCTGAAGAACTTAAATTCTTGCGACGTCTGGATTATGCGGACCCAACGCTCTCCCAAGGCGCCCAGTGGATCTGCTCCTGGGTGGCGACTTGTATCCTCTTATTATTCGTGAAGGACTCAGATTTAATATCCTCAATTCACTCGTGGCACAACGCACATTGTTTGGGTGGATAGTTACTGGGCCTTTGCTGCAGCACGTGATACGTCGTTCCGTGCTAACTTTATGTAACATGGGAAATCAGCCAACGTTTCGTAATAGGGTTAGGGAGGAAGGGTTTGACATCACTCTGGCCACTGGGTCAAATACCATGAGGGTCGACAACTGGAGAGTATCTGATGCCTGTTCCATTTCGGATCATAGTCGGATACGCTTCTCAGCCTACCCCGATGTAGTGACCCCACGGCTTTTTAGGAACCCAAAAAAGACTGACTGGTCGAAATTCTCAAGACTGGTGACACATAAACTTACTTTGATGAAAGTCAAGGTCGGCGAAGGGAATGCTAACATTGATAAGGCGGTAGGTCGTCTTACGGGAATACTGAAACAATCCTTTGAACTATCTTGTCCTTTGACTAGGCTGCGTGCTAAACCAAAACCGGTTTGGTGGATCGCTGAGTTAGGACGGCTTAGGAAAAAGTCAAGAGGACTCTTCAACAAGACCAAAAAAAGTCGACTGGAAAAGGGTTGCGAAAATTATAGAGTCAGTTTTAATGAGTATAAAAGTAAGATTAAGGCTGCAAAATGGGAGTCCTGGCAGCAGTTCTGCGAAACTCTGGAATCAGTAAATGAGGCATCGAGACACAGGAAAATACTGTCCAGAACCACGACGGTTCTCGGCAGTGTGAAGAGACGGGATGGCTCATGGACTGGCTCGGGTCAGGAGTCCATGGAAATTTTGATGGAAACGTACTCTCCAGGTTGCACGGACTCGCATACCGTCCATACGCAGTCGGTAAATCTTGCACGTGTTTCAGGGACCGACGTGTCGGATACTGTGAGGGAGGAAAATATTGCGTGGGCGATAGGCTCCTTCGACCCGTACAAGTCAGCGGGTCCTGATGGGGTTATACCGGTTATGCTGCTAATTGTAACATGGATTAACACAATGCTAGTAAGCAGGGCTATTAGCGCCTCTATGGGCACGGCCTCGGATAGGAGGACTACAAGGGGTACGCCGTAGGGGGGAGTGCTATCTCTCCTATGGCTTTTAGTAGTAAATGAGATCTTAGAAACCTTCAAAGCAAAGAGAACAAAAATTTTAGCCTACGCTGATGACATTGCCATACTAATCCCGGGCAAGGTCTTGTCAACGATGAGCGAAATCATGGAATCAGCACTGGGCGAGATTTCCGGATAGGCTGAACGAAACGGCTTAGGAGTTAACCCTACTAAGACGAAGCTAGTTTTGTTCATCAGGAAAACAAAAATCCCTGAGTTCTCTTTGCCAAAGTTAGGTAGGGTAAGGTAACATTGAATCTCTCTTCAGAAGCAAGATACTTGGGTATCATTCTGGACTCCAAGTTAAATTGGAGAAGGAATATTGAGGAGAGAAGAAAGAAGGGTTTGGCTGCATCCTATACCTGCAAAAGGATCTTTGGGAAAAATAGGAGACTGTCACCGTACATCGTTTATGGGATGTACACCACAATCATAAGACCAATTTTAACCTACAGGTCCATCGTCTGGTGGAAGGCGTTTGAAAGGAAATGTAATCTAACCCGTTTTGAAAAATAACAAAGACTTGCTATCCTGGGAATCTCAGGGGCTGTAAGCAGCGCGCCTCAAGAAGGCATAAACATATTATTTCACCTCTTACCGCTAGGAGTGTTCATTCAGGGCTGTGCCGCCAAGTGTGCTCTCAGACTGATAGTCATATCGGCTGCCTGACGCATACAGCGTCTTTCAGGCCGAAGTCTATGCAATTGAGAAAGCAGCCGGACTGATACAAAGTAGTACAATTCGACCTTCGAATATCACTATCTTTGTGGATAGTCAGGCGGCGCTTAAGGCAATAGAATCCAAGACAGTTAAATCGAAGCTGGTAATGAAATGTCGTACCTCACTTCTGAACATTGGACCCAACAAGGCCTCGCTTTGCTGAGTTCCCGATATAGAAGGGAATGAATTAGCGGACGAGATGGCCAGAAGCTGCTCTGAAATGGACATTAACCAAGCAGATACCTCAATACAAATCCCGATATGCGAACTGTTTAGGAACGTAGATGAATTCACTATTGCAGTGACAAATAACTTATGGACTAATTGTGACCATTGGGAAGTTTCAAGGGCCTTATGGCCTAGGTTAGACATGAACAGAACAAAGGTTCTCTTAGGGCTCAACAAACCTGCAGTAAGGGTGTTTACGGGGTTCATTACGGGGTATTGTGCTGTCGCACCAATGCTTCAACATTGGCGTATGCCGTCGAGCGGGCTATGTAGGAGTTAATGATGAAGAAGGGACAGAGTCGATTCATCACTTTTTATGTCAATGTCCGAGACTACAGTTGAAATGACTTCAATATTTGGGGTCCCGCTTCTTCACAAGTTTGATAAAGATAACGAAGGTAGATTTATCGTATCTTCTCACTTTCATCTGGAAAACCAAATGGTTTAATAGGGATGGATGTTCCAATGTTTATGAAAATCGAGGGCAAGGACGAGTATGCCTCCACCTGGCATTTTTTTTTTTTTTGAAGCCACTCACAATGGACATAGATGTCTCCGAGTGGAAGTGCTACTTCGTATCCGCACACGCCTCCCCAACCTAACCTAACACTTCTCTTGACGTACAGCTTAAGAAGTTCTGGGAAGTGGAAGAAGTTTGTGCGCCCTCTCCCGTCTCGCAGGCCGATTTTTAGTGCGACGAAAGTTAGACAAAAACGTCTCGCCAATCTGCTTCTGGACGTTAGGTTCTCGATCTTTCATTCAAGAAGTCAGGCGTACGTGAACCTCTGGGGCAATCTCGGTTCATCGCGTATAAGCAGTTCCTCCGCAATGAAAGAACACTGATACGACTATCAGAGTTGAAGCTAGAATTCGATAAAATTCTAACAGAATATCTAGATTAAGGACATATGATGCAAGTAATGCATTCTCCGGCGGACATGCCTCTACGACACTATTATCTGCCCCATCATGCGGTCATTAAACCTGACAACACCATGCGGTCATTAAACCTGAAATTTAACGCGTCTTCTTCGTCATCGAGCAGTCGTAGCTATGGTATTCTTCATGTCGGTCCTGTGCTACAACAGGCTTTACCTATACTTATTCTTAAGTGGCGATTATTTAAAATTGTATTTAAGCCGATAATCAGAGAGCCTATCAGCGGTTAATATTTCGAAAAACTCCAAATCAGAATTTAGAGGACTTCGAATAGAGGACAGTAACGATTGGAATTAACTGTGCACCTTACCTCGCTATACGTACTCTCCACCAATTGGCGTTTGATGAACACCACCAGTTTGCAATGGGAGCTCAGATCTTGTATGAAAATATGGACGTAGGTTATGTCCTAGCGGGTGCTCGGCAATTCATGCTCGTGACGATATCAAAAACATTCTCTCAGCAGGGTGCTTCAAGTTAAGAAAGTGGGCTTCGAACTCCCTCGAAAACCTTCAAGGAATATCGGCTGACCACCTTCTAAAAGAAAGCTTCTTAACATTGTCTAATAACTATGGTATTGAGAAGATGGACTGGGATGAAGCAATTAGTGTAACGTCACTGCATCAATGGCAGACGTGTGTCAGTTGGTTCTTCGAGATCAACTCAATCACCGTTGCTCGTTGGCAAAGCTATAGTCCTTCCGCACTGACTGAATTCCATATATTCGCAGATGCTGCGGAGAAAGCTTACGCAGCCGCTATTTACGCCCATGTGAGCGACCACGGAACAGTTTCCTGCCAATTTCTGACCGCTAAATCAAAGATGGGTCCAGTATAGTCGGTTTCTCTACCACGATTGGAACTTTGTGGTGCTGTTCTGACAGCAAATCTATCGGATACGGTATTGTGACAGCTTAACGACTCCTTTTCTATAGCTGGGGTAGACTCAGCGGCTTCAAGGGGTCGTGTACAGAAAATTTATAAATTCAATTCCACCAGGGCTATTATATTTAAAATTACTTTATTTATTTAAAATATAATAATAATGTTTACTACTATGGACTTAGTTAGTCCTTACAATACTATTGAATTGTTCTTAGGTCTATCACTTGGGGTAGTACTCTTCGCGTGCCTAGCTAAGGTTTTATTTTGTTGTCCTTGTCCCTATAGGCGAACTGTTACGATGCAGATCTATGTGCCTCAGTTAGAAAACGATTGAAAACCAGATGTTCTCACTGAGGCTTTAAGTTCTGGTAGCGTATGGGTCTTAGCGAGAAAACGATTGAAAACTAGATGTTCTCGCTAAGTCCTCAAGTTCTCGTAGCGTATGTTACTTAGTGAGAAAACGATTGAAAACCAGATGTTCTCGCTAAGTCCTCAAGTTCTCGTAGCGTATGTTACTTAGTGAGAAAACGATTGAAAACCAGATGTTCTCACTAAGTCTCTAAGTCTCTGTATCGTTTGTGTCTTAGTGAGAAAACGATCGAAAACCAGATGTTCTCACTGAGTTCGTAGCGTATGTATCTAGTAGAATAGGTGTTGTCCAGTCGGCGGTATGTAGAAAAATAGATCTAATCTCGTCGACGGTATATAGCAAAAAAAGCTCTGATCTATTCGGCGGTTTGGAGTACACGAGAGGTCTGAACACGTCGTCGGAATGCAGTAGAAGAGCAGGTCTGATGTCGTCGGCGGTATGCAGCAAAAAGAGCAGGTCTGATGTCGTCGGCGGTATGCAGCAAAGAGACCTACTCCTCGAACGACACGGCTTAAATAGTCTCAAACTAACACTGTCAGTGTATAGTATTGTTGGCGGGCCGTTGTTTGAAGTTCCACTCCCGTTGGTCGGCGTCGCTTGTTGCTAAGCCACGCTCGTGGTTGTTGTAGTGGTTTGTCCTTTGATCACCTTCGCCGCTTTGTTGTTGTTCTTCTGTTTGTTGCTGTACTGAGTATTTGTCCTTTGATTACCTTCATCGCTTTGTTGTTGTTCTTCTGTTTGTTGTTGTCCTGATCATTTGTCCTTTGGCAACCTTCAATAGCGTTCTGTTAATGTGGACATTTACAATTCGTTCACCTTTGCAGCTTTGTCCATCACTCAATTATTTTATGTATAATTTTCTTCTTTTCCTCTTTGTGCTTTGTCCGTACTGGTGGCATGCGTAGCGATCGTTCTGTCGTGCTACTTTTGTGTTTTGTATTCGTTTCTACATGTCGTTGATATATTCTTTAGTGAACGAACGTATTCGGCAAGCTCGGTTCCTACTGGGTACTCCACTTCTGAGCTTTGCTGGTATTTGTTGTAATAATCCATATGTGGGTGTCTCTTTGAGTTGGAATTAATTCAATGTTGCGTTGCATTAGCCGTGAAGGCTTTTGCTATTTTCTTAAATGCCATACTTGGGTTTGTTACTCATGGCGTGTGTGTGGTTCCTAAACGGCGCTCGTTGGTTTTGTTGTGAGGCAAAATTTATACTTGTAAATTTTGGTCCTCACACTGTCACATCTTATACAACGCTCTTCTGCACAGATTCGACAATTGTTTTCGCTTGGCTTAAGAAACCAGCTCGGCCATAAACAACATTCGTTGCAAATCGCGTCTCAATTAGCGAAGAGAAGTTTGGTACTGGCAACTGGGCTCACGTTAATCCTCATTCGAATCCCGCTGACTTCGCCGCTCCGGGCAAATACGCATACGAACTGTCGCAATGTGAGTTATGGTGGCACAGCCCTTCTTGGCCAGTTCTGGAAAAAGTGCATTTTCCTTCACAAATGGTAACCGAAGTGGAAGTAACTTTGGAACAAAGGGTAATTAAATCTCATACGATTGCAATATCTGAAATAGATCCACTACCGTCTCTCGTCATTACCACGGGCACTAGGCGACCTCGCATATGTTCTCAGGTGTCGGGTCCGCGTTCTGAATCCCAGCCACACCTTTATGTCAAAACACTTGTCTGGCCCTGAAATAACTCAGGCCAAGGCACGATTGATTCAATTGGCACAGCTACGACACTATTCAAAGGAATACGATGCACTAATCAACGAACAGCCTCTTGGCAACCGGAGTAACCTACTCAATCTTTCGCCATTTAAGGATTCCAAAGGCCTTCTTACAGCTAACGGTCGCTTATCTTCCACAACTGGATTGAAAACAATGAAAGACACCCAGTTATCCTGCTGTACAATTGTCAATTATCACGTATACTTGTCAATCCATGAACTTACTTTACATGGCGCGAAATCAGCTCATGCTTCGCCTTCTATGCCAAGAGTTCTGGATCCCACGAGAGAAATCCTTAATCAAGTCAGAATTATTTAAATGCAAAAAGTGCACCATCGATAAACGTTGAACAATCCAACAAATAATGGCTACGCTACCCGTTAATCGCACCACCTTATCCAGACCATTCCCCAACTGTGGAGTTGACTTCGCAGGACCCTTCAATCTGAAGCTCTTTACGGGCCATTATACTAGACACACCATAGGCTACATCTGCGTCTTCGCTTGCTTCGCCACACGCTCGGTCCATCTAGAACCGGTGAGTGATCTCTCTACTTCTGCGTTTCTAGCTGCGTTCGCTCGCTTTATTTCTCGAAGAGGTTGTCCGAGTCGCGTGTACTCGGACAATGGCACCAATTTTGCTGGAGAAGTCCACCATGGAGCAGAACATTTTATGGCTTAATCAACCGCGATGATTTTGACACAGAACGGCTTTTAAGACCTTTCATTGCATTTTATTCCAGCGGTAGCTCCACATATGGACGGACTATGGAAAGTCGCGGTAAAGGTTTTTTAAATGTACTTCCGACGTGTATCAGACCATAACAAATACACATTTGAAGAGTTTGCAACTGTTCTGTCCAGGATCGAAGCATGCATGAACTACCGTCCCTTAAGTACAAGTTCATCCGAACCATCCGACTGGACAGCACTTACTCCCTGCCACTTCTTAACTGGTGGCCCATTATTGTCTCCGGCCGAACTCGAATGGAAAAACGAATACTGAAAGGAATTGCACAAACGCAACAAATGGAAGACACCCTATGTTAATGCTCAAGTTGTGGATCTTGTGGTAATTCGACATGACACGACCAGACCACAAGAATGTCCTATTACGCGCATTGAAAAAATATATAGAGGAAAGGATGTTTGGGTCCGAGTGGTAGACCCCATTACTAAGAACGGACCACTTACACGACCAATCAATAAACTTGTGCACATTCCGACTAACTAATCCTAACTGCGATCGTGGCGGTAGAATGCACTAAAACCGACTAGCCAAGAGGAACTTTTAATCATCTTTGTTTGTTCATTATAGCTCTTGGAGAACACTTTGCATCCATTTATAGACGAAAGTCACAGCCATTTACTTCATCTACATCAACTTGCAGATACTGCGAGAGAGGCACTTTGTTCACGCCACTGGCAAGCTATTTGATGTTTACGCCACTGTCGTACTTTTGGCTGCAGACGTTGCGAGATGTACTAGACTGTTTTAGATGTACTAGAGGGGCTCTTTCTTTCCGTTCTTAATTTCGAAGTTGAGCAAACATACTTAGTCGACTCAATTTCTGAATTAAATAGCATAAACTTTGTACTTGGAAATTAATACTTAGTTGAATCAATTTGTGAAGTAAATAGCATAATCTTTGTACTTGGAAATTAATATTTAATATAAAACAAATTGTGAATTTAATATGTCAAAAAATATAATTTTCTGTGTGATCACTAAGTGTTCTTCCTAAATTCTTTAAGTCCATCAGTCCTCTCATTTAGCATTCTCAGTAAACTTGCTAATTTCCCCAATATCAACATAGTTTTCTCAAAGGAAAATCCACTACTACAAATCCTCTTGAATTTTCTTCTTCAGTTATTCAGGGTTTCTCTGCAGGTCTGGAAACTGATGTAATTTATACAGACTTCAGTAAGGCCTTTGACAAAGTTAACCATAACCTGCTAGTTAAGAAACTAAATTGTATTGGTATTCCCAGTAAACTTGTTTTTTGGATTAGATCCCATTTAAGTGGTCACAAAGGGTTTTCTACAAGGATGCTTTGTCAGAGAAAATCGATCCTACTTCCGATGTTCCCCAGGGAACTCAAATAGGTCCAGTTCTTTTCTTAATTTTTATAAATGACCTTCCATCTGCCGTTGAATTTTCTGATATTTGAAGATGATTTTTCTTCATTGTCGTCTTGGTGCGCGGAAAATTTGATGGCACTAAATCATGACTAATGTAAGTATATGGTTTTCTCTAGAACTTTTCGTCATCCATATATTATTTGTAAGAAGTTTCTAAGAAGAGTCTCCAGTTTTGTGAATCTTGGCTTGACAATGAAATCGAATTTTCGCTACGACCTTCACATTAACGCCTGTGTAAATAAAGCAAAGGGTTTCCTTAGCTTTATAAAAAGGTGGTCGAAGGAATTTAGCGATCATGTCACAAAAGTCTTTATATATCCTTTGTTCTTCCCATTTTGGAATATACCTCTAGCGTTTGGAATCCCCCCTACAACTAAAAAATTGCTAAAATTGTATCTGCTCAAAGGCAGTTTCTATTAATTGCTCTGCGTTCCTTCAAATGGAATCCATTGCTTAGTCTTCCACCGTACGTACATCGTTTAAAATTATTGCAATTACCTACGTTGTAAAGAAGAAGAGTAATAATTAACGTTTGTTTCGTAGTAAAATTACTTAGTAGTCAAACGATATCATCAAGCTATTGTAGCCTTCGACAACGTTTTATAAACGAACTTGCACTGGCGCCTGTGGCCACCCGCGATAGTTGTAGCAAAATTTTGAGCTTTCGAAAATGATACGTATTCTCAACTTGCAGCTAATTACTGGCATGTGTGGGTGCAGGGTAAGTAAGAGCAGCCTCATTTGAATTTTTTTTTAAAAATATATTTGTCTCCGGAATGCATATGATGGGCATCCAGTCAAATCGTATTTTAAATGCTTCGTTCAAAAAATTCCTTTTCTCTTCGAGTCGTAGACCTCTGTAGCCAGTACTCATACCCCAACACCTTGCAGTCATAATTAATTATGCTATAAGATATAATAATAATAATAATAATAAATCATATTTTGAAATAAGCCTGTACATAAATGTTCTTGTATAATAGTGCATCACGGTATCTTTGCATTTAGCAAGGCGAAAAATATATAAGCTGTAAACATAAATTCTCAATATTCGCAAAGCTATTTCTCATTTGAAACAGGTCATCTAACCCACTTGCGACGGGAGTTAGCAAAAGTGTTATATTAATTTACAGAGCTAAAAAAGATAATTGCAGAAAACGAAAAGGGGTTTTTGAATCCAATTGTGTCAAACTTTATATCCAGATTTATCAGAAAGAAGCGAAGTAAACGCGTAGGTGGAAAGATTACATACAACGGTGAGGACCCATAATAATGAATTTGGACCCATAATAAAATCAACGATCTCAGCCTACTCAATTATATACACACACACACCACATAGAATAAAGGTGAAGAACTGCATCGAAAAAACGCCCACCATAGAGATCGTAACAACAAAGAAGCTGCACTTAACCAATCTTCACAGCAGTGGTGGGAGCACAGGTTAACCAACAGCAGATTAGACCAGTTGCAACAATTGACACAGAACTACTGATTGCAATAAAAACAACCACACGCATAGCCAACGATCCTATCAACCAGAGCACGGCAAAGAAGGTGAATGCACGAACTAAAGCGAGGAATTTCCCGAGCACGTTCGCTCTGTAAATTTAACACTAACAACACGAAGAGATGAGGACAAAGCACAAGAGGGACGACAGAACGACCACTACGCCGACTGCTAATAAATACATAGTAGAAGGAAGGGAGAATAAAAAGTTCTAGCACAAATTTGAATTGAAACATTTAAATATTTACAATACCAGAAATGATTTGGGCAGCACTACTACAGCCAACAACACTGCAGGCCAACTGGAAACCGCTGCATCAAGGCGACTGACCATCATAAGATGAAGTCAAGTGGTCACAAGAACAACAAGCATGGCCACAACAACAACAAGTGTGAGCTTTGCAGCTAGGGAAGCCGGCCAACGGAAGTGGCCTGGCAACAACAATATGCAGCAGCCCAAGCAGTGGGTCTCTTCTTCGAACACCGACATCCTAACCAGCAACAGCTCTACTCTAGACAGATACTCGTACATTACGAACTTAGGGACTTAGTGAGAACATCTGGTTTTTAGTCGTTTTCCCACTAAGGGATACGCAATATAAAGACTATGGGAACTGGTTTTTAATCGTTTTCTCACTAAGACATACATGGTACAGAGACCAGAGGGGCTCAGTGAGAACATCATTACTTGCTGAGCCAAATAACCACACATCGCACGTTACACCTACTGAGAGAACTAGAACAGGAACTGACTGCGCGTACTACAACATTACGACCTGTAAATCTAAATTTAAGAGTATTTTTGTAAGTACTCATCAAAGTCCATAGTATATAAATTTTACATAGAAAAAACCCTAATTTATGAATATTAAATAAAATTTGTGAACTGAATAATACTCGTGGAGTTAACAAATTCTTTTTCTGTATACGACCCCTGGAGCTGCTGAGATCTACCCCAACTACCAAGAAAAAGTCGTTTCACAACTCAACTATATATCTATCGCTGCTTGGGGAAGTAGGAGGAAAAAAGCTTATCGAGGCACAATAAACTAAATAACAAACAAAACTAATACTAAAAAAAATTTGAGCAAAAGCTTACATTGTAGTTAGCCAAACAGATTTATTTATTATTAAAGAAAATTCAGCAAAAGCTGAGTTTGCACAGAACCAAAATGGTTAACAAATTCCAGCTACCCTAAAATCCATTCCATTTTTGGAAGGCTTGGGAATATATCTGTGCCTTAGGACGACGCTTAAATACATAACCTGACCCTTTCCGGGAGAATCCAAGACAATATGCACAGAAAATACCCAATGTAGCCATAAATGCACATAAATATGAAATAATGTTTGTATTATCGAATACCACGGCGATGCTTTATTCAGATATCACTTAAAGCATATCTAGGGTAATTTTCAGTAGGGTACCCTGAGTTGATTACAATGGAGGAATGCGGGGATTTTATCTGATCCTCCCCATTGCTTGTAAATAGCGTTTGGTCCAAGAATTTAGTATAGTTCCTAAGTTTCAAACTTGTATTAATAGAGAGTATGACTCTCAAAATTTTCAGCCAATTTTTTGCTTTATTTTTGCTTTACGCAAGCACACTGAAGCTACGTGTGAAGTTTCGTTTGTGAATGTGAAGGGCCCCAGAAATTAATATTGGTTAATTGCGCGCGTGCCAGTGTAGTAATAATCTGCCAATATTTTACATGCAGGCTAGTACACACCGTATATATACTGCTACCAATGTGTATTCATATATCATCATTAGAAGCATAGCTAGGATAACTTTATGTGGGGTACACAAAGTTTATTATACGGAAGGATGGCATGCACTTTACCTGATTGACACCATTTCTAGTTTATGGCTTTGTAGTATCAATATACGTATTCGTATATACTTTCGTCCTAAAATTTTGTATAGATCGTAAGTTGTAAAAATGAGTCAGCATTTTTTATGTGGTGGTTAATGTAAGTAGCTTCAACTTTCCGTTAACGAATCTTCTATAGGAATCTAGTGTTGATTTTTCGTTAATTCTGGTCTTATCAGTAGTAGTATGATTCCCATATTTACATTTACACTAGTATGGACCCTATGTACATTACTTCCGTATTTTTATTTTATATAATGTGTTTTTGTTCATATCTCATCAATACGAGTAGGGCTAGGCTAATTTGAATTTTAGTCACGAACAATTTTTATAGTGAGTGTGGCGAATTTTGCGAAAAGATCTTGGCCTACATCCTTACAAGATCAAATTGACGCA
This sequence comes from Clusia tigrina, assembly GCA_920105625.2. Classification (NCBI taxonomy): domain Eukaryota; kingdom Metazoa; phylum Arthropoda; class Insecta; order Diptera; family Clusiidae; genus Clusia; species Clusia tigrina. The sequence goes on from OV050030.1 coordinate 304,971,677, forward strand.
AGAACTGAAGCCGCTTGACCACCATAAGCGTCGTATGTTCGTGAATTGGGCTGAGCAACAACTTGAAAATGATACGGATTTTCATCGGAAAATCATCTTCAGCGATGAGGCTCATTTCTGGTTGAATGGCTTCGTCAATAAGCAAAATTTGCGTTATTGGTTAGACAGCAATCCACATGTACTCCATGAGTCATCATTGCATCCCGAAAAAATTACGGTTTGGTGCGGTTTATGGGCCGGCGGCGTCATTGGGCCGTACTTCTTCCGTGATAATCAAGACCGGCACATTACTGTGAATGCGAATCGCTACCGTTCAATGATAACCGAATATTTTTGGCCCCAATTGGATAATATGGACTTGGAGGACATGTGGTTCCAACAGGACGGCGCCACAAGCCACACAGCGAATGCCACAATCAATTTACTGCAAACAAAGTTTGGTGAACGTGTTATCTCACGAAATGGCCCAGTCAATTGGCCGCCTCGGTCGTGCGATTTGACGCCGTTAGATTATTTCCTGTGGGGCTACGTAAAGTCTATGGTATATGCCAACAAGCCAGCGACGATTGATGAACTTCGTACGAATATCGAACGTGAAATTGCAGCAGTATCGGCCGATTTATGCTTGAAAACAGATGAAAATTGCGTTCAGCGTCTGGACTTCTGCAAGCGTGCCCATGGTGGCCATGCAAAAGAAATCGAGTTCCATACATAATGGCATCGAACGTAATTTCACAGGAATAAAGAATGTCATTGATATCTAAAACCGGTTTTGTTTTATAAAAAAAACTTTTGTAGCGCTCTTATTGAAAAACCCGATATATATATATATATATATATATATATATATATATATATATATATATATATATATATATATATATATATATATATATATATATATCTATATATATATATATATATATATATATATATATATATATATATATATATATATATATATATATATATATATATGTATATTTATTTATTACTTATACACATATTACGGTGGTGTATTTACATATAACTTCTCTTTTATATTGAACAAAACTGTAAATTTTAGTCTTTGTAATAAATCTAATCTGAATAGACATCAGAGTGTACTCATACCTGCGTTTTTATTACTCCTTCTAACAATAAGAAACGATTAAATAAAATTAAATGTCAACGCGGCCATGGGCTTTTAGATGCCAAATTTTGGTGACTAGTACTTTTTAACACACAAAAATATATGCTGTTTTTCTTGAGAGCTGCACAAAGGGCTTGGCCATGGCCGCATTGCCATTTAATTTTTTTATTCGTTTATTATTAAAAAAACATTCAACAGAAACATTTTTTTTACACTTTATTTACTTTTGTTCAGGCAGCTGTCAATTTTTCATTCAAAAAGAAATGGCTTTATAAATGTCTCTTGCCAAAATCAGTGTTGTCGTTTTCACTTTTCAATAAAAAATTGTAGCAAAAACCCGAATCAAATTTCTTGTGAGGTGCATACAGCTTAAGAAAAAATTACTCAAGGAAATTTCTCAAAAATTCCTTGAGCATTTTTTATATGAAGTTTTCACTTTTCTTGAGAGGTGCATACATGCCTTAACTGTGGAAAATGCAAAGAAGAAGCTAGCAATTGTCAGCATTAAGACACTTTTGCTAACATATGATAACAAATATCCGGAAAGCGCACTTTACTAAAAAGAAAAAAATTAAGTATATCGATTAATTTTTTCATAAGATATTTTTTATGCCTATTAAAAACAAAAGCGATATACTCATATTTGAAGAATTCATGAATTTTAAATATTTAACAGAGAATCAGTGGGTGCGCAAGATACAAATTTTTCGTGCTGATAATGTACTGACTAAGCAAATGCAAAGTTTCAAAAATTTTTGTCAAACACTGAAATAGTGCATCAAACTATGTCGCCCTAGACACTAGAACAGAAAGGGCTGGTAGAGAACTGGACTCTTTTTGAAAAATGTTGCATGGTTGCATGTTAATTAAATCAGTCTTTTCAGTATTTTCACTAAATTAAAACAAATGAAGGGTTATAATGAGACACAGTAGTTTAGAGTGCTGTGGACTCAGACAGTACATAGACAGAATTTGATCAGTGAGTTCACCACTTGCAGTCAGCGTAGTTGTCTGGTTGTCCATAATACAGTAGCTGAAGGACCAGGTTCGATTCGTAGAGGGTTCATAGTTGGTGTGCTGTTGATGTCTGAGACATAACAAATACTTGGAGAAGTATTCCCTTTCATTGACAGATCTCAGATGAGGACAAGTGGGATGTCCGAAACAGCTATTAGATCTGCCAATTATTACGGTGGCATAACCACACATTTGCATCTTTAACTTGTCTGTCTTCGAGAGAAATAGTTTTAATTAATTAATAATAGTATAATCTAAAGAACTCATGCTTATCCAAAAGGTTTGTTTTGAAATCTCATTAATTTATCTCTTTTTCACTAAACTATATTTCAGGAATAGTGTTGAAATGAAAAATTGAACAATTCTTTATAATTTAGGGTTGCAGGATCGCCATGTAGGGTTGATATACGTGTGTTGATGAGGGTTGAATCAATATCGATTGCATTGGCCTTGCAAGATCGGCTTACGTATCGATTGCAGGTTTCACACAATGTATGAATGCAATGATATATATACTGTAATATATTAGAAACCTAGTGCGAAGCGGAATGTCGCCCTCAGTAAAGATTGTAACCGGCAGAGTTTGCCGTTGGCTATGCTATTGTTTGGTGCTGTTCTATAACCAAACCTAGTTAAGAGCACCGAGAGGAAGAATGAGAAATCTAATGCAGGATTGAAGTTTTACAAGTTCAGATTAATTCTGATTTATTTGGTGGCTCGCTGGCTCTTTTATATCATTTAATTCTTATTGTTTTCTTATTCTAACTAACATAAAATATGTCTATCTTATTTCTACTAGTTACAAATCATATTCCCGAAATTAGTCTCAAGTATCGGATTACCGATATTATTCATTGACGAATCATCGTCTTTGTTTATATTAATAATTATGAATGCAAGTTCAGGGCTACAGTCACTGCACTATCCAATATGCATACGACGCTGCAATATAGGCAGCGTGTGTCAACGCACCACCAAAATGGTTGTCTAGCGTATTTGGGTATTGAGTGCAATTGCACACGTTGCGCTATTGTCAGTTTGTTTGCATATACGACTTGTTGCTGTGCTTATGACGATGTGTGGTCGTCAGTGTATACTTGTGTGGTACACTACACCCTCACCCTTAAGAGAAAAATTGGGGGTGTTAGCGAATAATTTTTCTGGAAATATGGTTTGTGCTGTATTACAATTGTCTTATTTTATGAACTTATTACATGATTTTCATATTTTCTAATAATTGGTGTTATTTGTTTATAAATTGTTTCTTATTATTATAATTACATGGTAGTGTTGTTAATTATATAGTTAAAATTGCAAATTATGTCGTTTTGATATTAGTATGTCTTTAATTGATTATTATGTACTTTCTTAGGTGTACCATTATATTCTATTAATGAATTTACCCCTAACTTATCTAGTATTTTATATGGTACTTTATTTGGATTCATATTCTTTTTCCTATTTTCTACTTTTAATAGAACTAAATCTCCTATTTCTACCTTAAGTGTATTGGTATTAGTTTTTAGGTCAGTTGGTATACGTTTTTGTTTTGCTTTCATTAGCATTTGTTTTGCCTTGTCGTGGGCATATCGTAATCTCGCTCTTAGCTCGTTGGCGTAATTCTCAAAGTTGTAAATTTTTGTATTATTTTCTATTACTTCATTGGGTAAACCTGGGAGTTTCCCATATATTAATTCATATGGCGTGTAGCCCCTGTCAACATGTGGTATTGTGTTGTAAGTGAAAGTGAAGTAGGGAATCCACTTATCCATTCGTCGTCGTTTGTCGATGTCAGTAGGAATTCATTCAAAACTCTGTGGTTGCGTTCTAGTGAGCCTATCGTTTGGTGATGGTACGGTGTCGAAAATGTTTGTTGTATTTTGAGCAGTGCACATATGTTTGCCATTAGTTCGTTTGTAAATTCTATCCCGTTGTCAGATTTAAGAATTTTGAAGTGTCCGTATTTGAGTATAAACTGTTCAACTAATGTTTTGGCTGTTGTGTGTGCGTCTTTTGTTGTCATTGGGTGTGCAATTACGAACTTTGTCAGCTCGCAGTGCATGGTCAGTATTCAGCGGTATTCGTTTGAAATTTTTAGTGGTCCTACGGTGTCAATTGATATAACTTCGAAACTTTTGTTAGGGTTGTCTGTTATGGTTTGTGGTTCTTTGACGTGTCTTGTTTGTTTACACTTCACGCACGTGTTGGATACGAATTTCTTTACCATTTGGTTCATATTTTTCCAAATGTATCTTTGTTTTAATTTGAGTAGAGTTTTTCTTACTCCGGGATGTCCTGTTTTGTGACATTCATCTGTTAGTTTGTATGTATTTTAAAATATCTTCCGTTATTCTCTTTGGAGGGATATAAATTAATATTGTTAGCTGAGGACTTTTGCTATTCATTTTTTTTTTTTGCGTACGCTTCTTTAAATTCTTCTTTTGTATATATTGAATCGTAATAGCTGAGTGAAAAGGGATTGCATACTTTTAGGATCCCATCTGGAGAATGAGTGCCCCCTGTGAGTCAAGATGCGAACTATTCGATTAAAAGCTTATTCAAGAACCATCTGTCGGTAATATCAAAAAGAATATTCTCGACTTCTGTCGAAATGGATCGAAAATTCTAGAAAGTACGAGAATGGCGTAGAAGTTTCTACACCAACCATTCGAAAACTATAAAAGCGACAAGACTGTTCAAAGTCGAAGGCAGTAGATCAGAGACCGTAAAAGTGTGTACATCTAGCATTATAATCAAAGCAGCAGTATTTGTAATTGTGCAAAGTGATGATATTCATTATTAAATAAAGTGATGAAATTACTTATTAAATAAAGAGACTAATGGTTTCTGAAATAAAGTGCAAATAATAACAAAGTAAACTTTAAGCCTAATATTAAATGTGTAAATAGCAATAATTAAATAAAGCTAATTATATTAATTTAACCAGCGATTGTTTGATTACTACACAATCCAGTGGTACGGGTCCGAGTACAGAGAGTTAGAGAAATTGTCAGGAGGGCAATTTTGTAACAGAGTAAATTGTCAAGAGGGCAATTTCGTAACAATTGGTGTCAGAAGTGGGATTGTGTATCTGTAATAAACATTGGTTAAATTTGAAAAGCTGAGATTAGAGCAGCTCACGAAGGAGCTTGAGCGTTTAAATTTGCAAATACAAGGGCTTAAAGCGGAGCTACAGGTACGATTAAGAAGCGCTTTAGAGATGCAGGGTATGGATGTCGATGAGTATGAATTCCAATCTGAAGAGCCAACGACATCTCGACACGAAGAAACACCGCAAGAAACTAGCACGGGTAACTTTGACATGAGTGCGCTTTTCAAGGTAATACAGATGCAGTTACAACAAAAATGCTCAAGCAGCCGAAGAGAGGATGCAGCAACGATTACACCAACATGCTCAAATACTTGATGCTATTATGCAGAAGCAGTTCCAGCAATACGATGAGGATATACACCAGCGATTACAACTACATGCTCCAGCACGATGTCAAGGATCAGTTACAGCAGAGTGAAAAGCGATTTACTCAACTAGCGGAACAAAACTCACAGCAGAAGAATGAAATGTCCGAGATGGTGGACAGGAAGGTTTGTGAGGTTGGGACACGACAGGAGTCGTTAGAAGGATTTGTGGAACAAAAATCCAATGCGAAAGAGGAAAAGCAGAACGAAATTTAAGCTGCCGCTAGCACAAATGGTTGGCGTAATCGGGAAGTACTGGCACCGTTGGCTATGTCATTGAAAGGTGCTGATGTACTGCCGACCATCGCAGAGGGTGAGAGAGACTGTTATGAAAACGTGATGAATGCCATTCAGGGGAGTGGTGAGTCTCTACAACAGGATGTCGCGGAGGTGGAGCGGTTCTCCCATCTTGCCTGTCCAGGCGAGGTTGCTGAGAGAACTAAAAGTATGGACACAGTGTCTGGCGTTTTACCGTTGGAGATCCTGGCCGTGGTGTTCCAGCCAGTATGCAGAGCCTGTCAGATGCAAGTTGAAAGTGGACAGGGTTGCATGGGCAAGTGCCTTGCCTGCGGTGAGATTGGATACGCGGCTCGTAGTTGTCGGACAAAACGCAAACGTTCTCCATCAGACTCGCATGTGGGACCGCTAAGGCAGGGAATTGGATGATGTTGTCTAGCTGTCGACAAACTAAATGGAGTCAGTCTCGAGGGGCATGACCTGACTCCCACAACATGCAGCCCCAGAATCCTCGTTTCTCAGATCCCACGGAAAGTCAGCGGCCTAATTGCTGACAGTGTGGTAAGCGAGGAGAAGTAGTAGATAAGCAGATGAAGAATGGACTAAAGAGTTGTCTACAGAACTTCCATGCAGCAGTTGTATACCTAAAATACGAGAACAGATGAATAAAATTGATAGAAACAGCAGAAATCGTACACAATTGATGGGTGATAAGAGGAAAGCCAGATATGATGTACGAGTAAACTCTAAGGGATTTCAGGAAGGGCAACTAGTTATGCTTCATAATCCGCAAAGGAAAAGTGGATTATCGCCAAAACTGCAAACACACTGGGAAGGACCTTATAAGGTGATAAAACGGATCAACGATGTTAGATACCGCATCCAGTGGACGAGAAATATCAGGAGAAAATTAAAGTCGTTCATTTAGAGAGGCTATCTCCTTATAAAGGTTGCAATACTATCCTTGTTCGGGACGAACAAGTTTAAGCGGAGGGCAGTGAAACGTGATAGCTCAGTGAAAAGGGATTGCATACTTTTAGGATCCCATCTGGAGAATGAGTGCCCCCTGTGAGTCAAGATGCGAACTATTCGATTAAAAGCTTATTCAAGAACCATCTGTCGGTAATATCAAAAAGAATATTATCGACTTCTGTCGAAATGGATCGAAAATTCTAGAAAGTACGAGAATGGCGTAGAAGTTTCTAAACCAACCATTCGAAAACTATAAAAGCGACAAGACTGTTCAAAGTCGAAGGCAGTAGATCAGAGACCGTAAAAGTGTGTACATCTGGCATTATAAACAAAGCAGCAGTATTTGTAATTGTGCAAAGTGATGATATTCATTATTAAATAAAGTGATGAAATTACTTATTAAATAAAGAGTCTAATGGTTTCTGAAATAAAGTGCAAATAATAACTAAGTAAACTTTAAGCCTAATATTAAATGTGTAAATAGCAATAATTAAATAAAGCTAATTATATTAATTTAACCAGCGATTGTTTGATTACTACACAATCCAGTGGTACGGGTCCGAGTACAGAGAGTTAGAGAAATTGTCAGGAGGGCAATTTTGTAACAGAGTAAATTGTCAGGAGGGCAATTTCGTAACAATATGTTGAATATTTCATCATTAATTGCAATTGCTAATTCTTTAATATTTTCTTTCTTCGTTTTGGATATCAATTTCCTCAGAATCGAGTCTAGTCTCGCTGATTTATCATTGATTACTGCATGCTTTATATTTTCAATTATATTTTTATCTCTAGGTCGGAGCTTCTTCAGAGTCGAATCTTGATTCGGTGAATTATCGCTTTCGCCTATGTGCACAATTAAATTTTAATTTTTTAATATTTTTGACGTAATTTATTGATGTACTTTCCCATATTTGAAGGTGATCAGTCTCCTGAGATATGCAGTTTCTCAATTTCTCATTTTCATTCTTATTTGCCTCTTCATTTACTTCATTTTTATTTGTCTCTTCATTTATTTTATTTTTATTTTTATTTGCCATCCCTCTCGTGATTACTAGGGTTCTTTTGGCTTTTTCCATCAATTTCTTTCGGTATCATTTCTTTTAAAATGTCCGAGTCAATTTGTATTCTCGACAATGCATCTGCATTTGTATTCATTTTTCCTGTTTTATATACTATGTTGAAATCATAGTCGCTGAGGTCTAATCTAATTCTGGTCATTTTAGATGAAGGATTTTTATGAGAAAATAGTGATATTAGTGGTCGATGGTCAGTTACTACTGTGAACTTTTGACCATATAGATAGGGTTTGATACCCCAGTGTATTGCTAGTAGCTCTTTTTCTATTACTGTCTTATTCAAATCGTGTTTTTGTAATGGTTTGCTAGCGTATGATATGGGTAAATCTTGTCCTATTTCGCTTTGTGATAGTACGGCGCTTAGTGCATAATTCGATGCATCTGTAGTTAATATGAAGGGTTTATCAAAATTTGGGTATTGCAATAGTGGTGGGTTTATTAATTTTAGTTTAAAAGTTTCAAAAGATGTTTGGCATTCATCTGTCCATACAAATTTGGCTGATTTCTTTAGTAAGGGGTAAGAAGTGAGTTATGGTGGCACAGCCCATCTTGGCTAATTCTGGAGAAAATGCATTTTCCTTCACAAATGGTAACCGAAGTGGAAGTAACTTTGGAACAAAGGGTAATTAAATCTCATACGATTGCAATATCTGAAATAGATCCACTACCGTCTCTCGTCATTACCACGGGCACTAGGCGACCTCGCATATATTCTCAGGTGTCGGGTCCGCGTTCTGAATCCCAGCCACACCTTTATGTCAAAACACTTGTCTAGCCCTGAAATAACTCAGGCCAAGGCACGATTGATTCAATTGACACAGCTACGACACTATTCAAAGGAATACGATGCACTAATCAACGAACAGCCGCTTGGCAAACGGAGTAACCTACTCAATCTTTCGCCATTTAAGGATTCCAAAGGCCTTCTTACAGCTAACGGTCGCTTATCTTCCACAACTGGATTGAAAACAATGAAAGACACCCAGTTATCCTGCTGTACAATTGTCAATTATCACGTATAATTGTCAATTCATGAACTTACTTTACATGGCGCGAAATCAGCTCATGCTTCGCCTTCTATGCCAAGAGTTCTGGATCCCACGAGAGAAATCCTTAATCAAGTCAGTATTATTTAAATGCAAAAAGTGCACCATCGATAAACGTAGAACAATCCAACAAATAATGACTGCGCTACCCGTTAAGCGCACCACCTTATCCAGACCATTCCCCAACTGTGGAGTTGACTTCGCAGGACCCTTCAATCTGAAGCTCTTTACGGGCCATTATACTAGACACACCATAGGCTACATCTGCGTCTTCGCTTGCTTCGCCACACGCTCGGTCCATCTAGAACCGGTGAGTGATCTCTCTACTTCTGCGTTTCTAGCTGCGTTCGCTCGCTTTATTTCTCGAAGAGGTTGTCCGAGTCGCGTGTACTCGGACAATGGCACCAATTTTGCTGGAGAAGTCCACCATGGAGCAGAACATTTTATGGCTTAATCAACCGCGATGATTTTGACACAGAACGGCTTTTAAGACCTTTCGTGGCATTTTATTCCAGCGGTAGCTCCACATATGGATGGACTATGGAAAGTCGCGGTAAAGGTTTTTTAAATGTACTACCGACGTGTATCGGACCATAACAAATACACATTTGAAGAGTTTGCAACTGTTCTGTCCAGGATCGAAGCATGCATGAACTACCGTCCCTTAAGTACAAATTCATCCGGACCATCCGAATGGAGAGCACATACTCCCAGCCACTTCTTAATTGGTGGCCCATTATTGTCTCCGGCCGAACTCGAATGGAAAAACGAATCTTTAAAGGAATTGCACAAACGCAACAAATGGAAGACACACTATGTTAATGCTCAAGTTGTGGATCTTGTGGTAATTCGACATGACACGACCAGACCACAAGAATGCCCTATTACGTGCATTGAAAAAATATACAGAGGAAAGAATGTTTGGGTCCGAGTGGTAGACCCCATTACTAAGAACGGACCACTTACACGACCAATCCATAAACTTGTGCACATTCCGACTAACTAATTCCTAACTGCGATCGTGGCGGTAGAATGCACTAAAACCGACTAGCCAAGAGGAACTTTTAATCATCTTTGTTTGTTCATTATAGCTCTTGGAGAACACTTTGCATCCATTTATAGACGCAAGTCACAGCCATTTACTTCATCTACATCAACTTGCAGATACTGCGAGAGAGGCACTTTGTTCACGCCACTGGCAAGCTATTTGATGTTTACGCCACTGTCGTACTTTTGGCTGCAGACGTTGCGAGATGTACTAGACTGTTTTAGATGTACTAAAGGGGCTCTTTCTTTCCGTTCTTAATTTCGAAGCTGAGCAAACATACTTAGTCGACTCAATTTGTGAATTAAATAGCATAAACTTTGTACTTGGAAATTAATACTTAGTTGAATAAATTTATGAAGTAAATAGCATAATCTTTGTACTTGGAAATTAATATTTAATATAAAACCAATTGTGAATTTAATATGTCAAAAAATATAATTTTCTGTGTGATCACTAAGTGTTCTTCCTAAATTCTTTAAGTCCATCAGTCCTCTCATTTAGCATTCTCAGTAAACTTGCTAATTTCCCCAATATCAACATAGTTTTCTCAAAGGAAAATCCACTACTACAAATCTTCTTGAATTTTCTTCTTCAGTTATTCAGGGTTTCTCTGCAGGTCTGGAAACTGATGTAATTTATACAGACTTCAGTAAGGCCTTTGACAAAGTTAACCATAACCTGCTAGTTAAGAAACTAAATTGTATTGGTATTCCCAGTAAACTTGTTTTTTGGATTAGATCCCATTTAAGTGGTCACAAAGGGTTTTCTACAAGGATGCTTTGTCAGAGAAAATCGATCCTACTTCCGATGTTCCCCAGGGAACTCAAATAGGTCCAGTTCTTTTCTTAATTTTTATAAATGACCTTCCATCTGCCATTGAATTTTCTGATATTTGAAGATGATTTTTCTTCATTGTCGTCTTGGTGCGCGGAAAATTTGATGGCACTAAATCATGACTAATGTAAGTATATGGTTTTCTCTAGAACTTTTCGTCATCCATATATTATTTGTAAGAAGTCTCTAAGAAGAGTCTCCAGTTTTGTGAATCTTGGCTTGACAATGAAATCGAATTTTCGCTACGACCTTCACATTAACGCCTGTGTAAATAAAGCAAAGGGTTTCCTTAGCTTTATTAAAAGGTGGTCGAAGGAATTTAGCGATCATGTCACAAAAGTCTTTATATATCCTTTGTTCTTCCCATTTTGGAATATACCTCTAGCGTTTGGAATCCCCCCTACAACTAAAAAATTGCTAAAATTGTATCTGCTCAAAGGCAGTTTCTATTAATTGCTCTGCGTTCCTTCAAATGGAATCCATTGCTTAGTCTTCCACCGTACGTACATCGTTTAAAATTATTGCAATTACCTACGTTGTAAAGAAGAAGAGTAATAATTAACGTTTGTTTCGTAGTAAAATTACTTAGTAGTCAAACGATATCATCCAGCTATTGTAGCCTTCGACAACGTTTTATAAACGAACTTGCACTGGTGCCTGTGGCCACCCGCGATAGTTGTAGCAAAATTTTGAGCTTTCGAAAATGATACGTATTCTCAACTTGCAGCTAATTACTGGCACGTGTGGGTGCAGGGTAAGTAAGAGCAGCCTCATTTGAATTTTTTTTTTAAAATATATTTGTCTCCGGAATGCATATGATGGGCATCCAGTCAAATCGTATTTTAAATGCTTCGTTCAAAAAATTCCTTTTCTCTTCGAGTCGTAGACCTCTGTAGCCAGTACTCATACCCCAACACCTTGCAGTCATAATTAATTATGCTATAAGATATAATAATAATAATAATAAATCATATTTTGAAATAAGCCTGTACATAAATGTTCTTGTATAATAGTGCATCACGGTATCTTTGCATTTAGCAAGGCGAAAAATATATAAGCTGTAAACATAAATTCTCAATATTCGCAAAGCTATTTCTCATTTGAAACAGGTCATCTAACCCACTTGCGACGGGAGTTAGCAAAAGTGTTATATTAATTTACAGAGCTAAAAAAGATAATTGCAGAAAACGAAAAGGGGTTTTTGAATCCAATTGTGTCAAACTTTATATCCAGATTTATCAGAAAGAAGCGAAGTAAACGCGTAGGTGGAAAGATTACATACAACGGTGAGGACCCATAATAATGAATTTGGACCCATAATAAAATCAACGATCTCAGCCTACTCAATTATATACACACACACACCACATAGAATAAAGGTGAAGAACCGCATCGAAAAAACGCCCACCATAGAGATCGTAACAACAAAGAAGCTGCACTTAACCAATCTTCACAGCAGTGGTGGGAGCACAGGTTAACCAACAGCAGATTAGACCAGTTGCAACAATTGACACAGAACTACTGATTGCAATAAAAACAACCACACGCATAGCCAACGATCCTATCAACCAGAGCACGGCAAAGAAGGTGAATGCACGAACTAAAGCGGAGGAATTTCCCGAGCACGTTCGCTCTGTAAATTTAACACTAACAACACGAAGAGATGAGGACAAAGCACAAGAGGGACGACAGAACGACCACTACGCCGACTGCTAATAAATACATAGTAGAAGGAAGGGAGAATAAAAAGTTCTAGCACAAATTTGAATTGAAACATTTAAATATTTACAATACCAGAAATGATTTGGGCAGCACTACTACAGCCAACAACACTGCAGGCCAACTGGAAACCGCTGCATCAAGGCGACTGACCATCATAAGATGAAGTCAAGTGGTCACAAGAACAACAAGCATGGCCACAACAACAACAAGTGTGAGCTTTGCAGTTTTAACTTTTGTTTAATTAACAACGCACAAAGTGTTGGAGATTACTTATGATCTTTTATTCTTTAACTCAACTTGTTAACTGCTTAAAAATACTCTTAACTCTAGTATTTATAATTACTTAATTGTTATACTTCGAAGTCTCAAACTAACTCTTCTGCTCTTTTAGCAGATAGTTTTGATGGGAAAGAAAGTGACGCAAATTCCGTATAACACTTTCTTTCCATTGCTATTGGTTCAAAATAAATTCTTTAAGTCGATGTTTTGCTTTCGCTTTCATCAAGCGATGATTGGTCAGCATGTGTTCACTAGCGCAAATTTGCCTGCGCTTCTTTCTTAAGAATCGAACTAGGTCGATAAGTGAACGACTGACTAATTGTGTAAGCGTGGATTCGTTTGCACAATTATGTGTACGCTCACTTTTCTTTCCATGGAATTTAGCTAGGGCAGTAGAATGTTCTTGTGTTGGCTGACTTAGTTTTTGGTTACTCAAGTGGTTTCGAAAGAATTCACTTGAGCAATCTGTAAGCAATTTCAATATTGATTTAGATTTTGTAATTTAATATTGCCACACAAGTTGTGACTAAAAAGAGTGTGACATGTTTGCGACATAAGTGTGTCATAAAATAGCAAACATGGGTTTTATATGGTAAAATGTTCTTGGAATTATATTAAGAACACTTTACCATGCGTTATTTTATTTTCTATGGGTAGTGTTGCAGGGTGTACTGTAACTCCCCCACCGTTAGTTTGAGGCTCCGACGAAATTTGAATTGTTGTATTTTTTTTCTTCTATAATACAAAGGATATTAAAATTAATATTACAACAATTATTATAATGTTTGTGCTTACGTTTACAATTTTTGTTTTCTTATTTTCAAATATTATTTTGTCTAGGTTTTGTTCGTGTTCAATTTGTTTGATATATAATGATTCTAGTTTTATGTCGGAAAGTAGAGTAGCATTGGAACTTCCTTTAATTTTTGTTATTGCATTTGGCAAAATAAAATTATCATAGACTTTAAGTTTAACATTTGAGTATGTTTTATTAAGCACAGTTATTTCACAATTTTCGAATTTTACTAGGAAAGTTCCTCTAATTTTTATTTTAACCTTACTGCAATTATGAGAAAATGACAATGAATAGAAATTTTTGAAAATTAATATGCCCGGGAAAATTTCAGATACGTTTTCTTGTTTTAGTGTTTGCATTTCGCATTGTGCCTCTTTGAAGTTGAATAATTGTTTAAGCATTCGTCATAAATGCGTACTAAATTTTTCTTGAGGTTTTCTTTAATGAAGTCTTCATAAACATTATTTTCTGAGTCTACAAGGATATTGTAATTGTTCAATAAAATTGACTTGTTGTATATGTTGGGAATTGGTTCCAGAGTAATTTTAGACAGAGGGTCCTTAGAGTAGTTGGGTATAAGGAGGATTACAATTATAGTATCGGTTTGAATTGCTACTGATACTTTAATATTGGTATAGCTATTGAAATCCATTATAAGATCGAGTTCTGTTTTAGTCAGTATGTCCGTGGGAATTATTCCGAGTTTACTAGAGAAAATTATTTGTCCGATGTCGTTTACGTGGTCTTGCAGAAGAGAAATGTCATTATTTAATTGGTATACCTGTCCCATAAATGTTATTTCGTCCTCTAGGCTTGCAATTTTGTTCTGTAATACGTTTTTAAAACTATTAAAATAAAGTCCGATGCGAGCTTGTTGGTGATTAATGTGTGTTGTAATATTTTGAATTTGATCGGATAGGAAATTGTTTAAGTATGTCAATTTATTAATTTTTCCCTCTATAATTTCTTTGCTGTCACTTAGAGTTTTTATTGAGTTAGTTACTTGTACCTCGTCGTCACTGTCCATTGTTCCCGCTATAAATTTTAAACCTTTGCCAATTACGTTTGCCAATCCACGTTTGCTTCTAAAATGCAGGTTGAGTCCTTCAATTTTAGCCTTTAGTAGTGCAAAATTCTTGTGTACTGTGTTCAAGAGTGGTTTGGATTGAAATGTCATCTCTTCGAGCGAGTGAATATTATCCATTATGAATTCCATGGTTTTTACATAGGTTGTTGTATTAATTATATGCAGGATTTTATTGTAATGTTCGATTGGAGTGAGTTCATCTATTTTCACCGGAACGAATCCATTGTTGTTGTTCAGATCTTGGATGTCGATTATTTTTGCTGCGGTTGTTGTGAAGATTATAAACATTACCAGGGGTGTCATCTGAAAAAGGTCCTTGTTTATTATTTGCTTTTTATAGTAGGACTTTCCTTATTTTGGTATTTCCTATTTTGTTTTATGTGTGTTTTGTAATACTTGTGCCCCGTTCGTGTGTTTTCTAAATGTTCGTCATCGATTTTTCTTGCAACTATTTTCCTAAATTTCCTATGGTTTTTTCCTCCTCTTATTTCTTTCACTAAATTAATTCCTTCGGTTAGCTGTACATCCGTTCTACATTTGTTCAGTTTGTTTATGTATTTTTCCTTTTTTTTCAATATTAGTTCGTGAATTTCGGGATATTTGCTTTCGTGGATTTTTCCGTTTAAGAAGTCAATTGGTTTGACTTTTGTAGTGCTGTGAATAGTATTGTTGTAGTAGCTAATTGTTCGAAGTATCTTTTCTTCAATAGTTTCGTCCTCGTTTCGCTCATCATGTCTCAACAATCTTATATGCTCGTTTATAGTGTTATGCAACCGTTCAACGTCTGCATTTGAGTTATGGTTGCTGTTGGATGTGTAGTGTATTGTGATGTTTTCGTCTCTTAAGAACTGCTGTATTGGGATAGCTTTAAAACCTAACTCATTATCTACTACTATTTTTTCCACTTTGCCGTAAGTACTTATGTATTGCATTAGTTTTAGTTTAAATTCTGTCCAAGTTCTTCCCTCAATTTTGAATGCTGCTGCAAATTTTGTGAATTTATCTATTGTTGTCATAAATAGTTGTTTATTTAATGTGTAGAAGACATCGATGTGTATTATTTCTCTTGGCTTGGAGGGTGTTTCAGTAATTTTATAGGGGACTTTTGGTGGTTTCCTTTCGTATTTCTCGAGAGCACATATTTCACAATTATTTATAAATTGAGTTATTCTTAATTTTAGTTTGGGGTTATAAATTTGGGTTTTCAGTTCTTCAAAAACTTCTAGTATACCTCTATGGTTCTTAGATAAATGTTCTTTTTCTATAGTTTCGATAAGTTTGTTTTCGTCCTGTATATCCTCTAATTTCTGAAAACATCTTATTATTTTAAGGTTAGGGAAGAGTTCTTCATATATATTTTTAAACATTGGGAAGAATTCTTCGTCTATCATAAAACCATTTAAGTGTGCGGGCTTAAAGTGATTTTTAAAGATAATGATTGCTGTGTTTCGGTCAAGTTCCTTGATTTCGATAGTTTTTCTCAGATTTTTGAATATTTCCTTGCTTCTTGTTCTTGCTGAGCCGGATGTAATTTTTCTTATTATGATTTGATTTTTAAACAAGTTGATGGGTGCCGTGCCTTCTTTTATCGTTGGAGAATTTAGTTCCAGTGTGTTTACATTTGCAGGCTCAATTCTGGACAATGCGTCGGCATTGCTATTTTTTGTTCCTTTTTTGTATTTAATTACGTAGTCAAATTCCGACAATTTTAGCCTCCATCTGACCAATTTGGAATTAGGCTCTTTTATTGAAAAAAGCCACGTTAATGGTTTGTGATCCGTTTCGATAAAAAACTTTCGTCCGAAAATATAGGGCCTAAAGTATTTGGTTGCCCAAATTATAGCTAGTAGTTCTTTTTCTATCGTACTGTAATTGATTTCGTGGGCGTTAAGCGTACGACTGGCGAAGCATAGTGGGTGGTTGTCTTGTGAAAGGACTGCACCCAGTGCGTAGTTGCTAGCGTCTGTTGTAACTGTGAATTTTTTGTTGAAATCGGGGTACTGTAGAATTGGATCATTGGTCAGTAATCGTTTTAATGTTTCAAAACTGTGAATATACTGAGGATTTTCTATGTTGATTTTGGAATTTTTTTTTAGGAATTGAGTCATTGGTTTTGCTATTCTTGAATAATCTTTGATAAATTTACGGTAGTAACCTGTTAAGCCTAGAAATGATTTAATTTGCTTTGGGGTTTTTGGAATTGGGAATTTCATTACACAGTCTATCTTCTTAGGATTTGGTTTTATTCCATTGGGCGTAACAATGTGTCCGAGGAACTCTGTTTCCCTCTTTAGAAACTCGCATTTATCTAACTGAACCTTTAAGTTAGCTTGTTTTAGTCGTTCAAAAACCAAATTTAGTGAATTTATATGTTCCTGCAATGATGTAGAGAAAATTATGATATCGTCCAGGTAGACGAGACATATTTTGTTAATAAGTTCGCCCAAGATGTTGTTCATTAGGCGCTGGAACGTTGCTGGGGCCGTTTTTAAACCAAAGGGCATTCTGAGAAATTCGTAGTGACCTCCTTCTACGCTGAACGCGGTTTTGTGTATATCTTCCTCTGCAATATCGATTTGGTGAAACCCCTTCGCTAAATCGAGGGTAGTAAAATATTGGCATCTTCCCAATTTATCTAGTATTTCATCAATATTCGGGATTGGGTATTTGTCATCGATCGTTACTTCATTTAGTTTTCGATAGTCAATAACTAATCTCCATTTTTCCCTTCCACTAGAATCGGATTTCTTTGGCACAATCCATATAGGCGCATTGTAAGGAGAATTGCTGGGCCGAATTATTTGGCTATCCAGCATCTCTTTTATTTGCTTGTCTACTTCATTCTTATGAATGTAGGGGTACCTATACGATTTTGTGTGAATTGGAATGTCATTAGTGGTTCGAATTTTATGTTTTATTGCGTTTGTGCCGGACAAATTTGTTCCTTCTTGAAAAAATATATCTTTATATTTTTTTAAGCATTTGAGTAGCTCTTGATGTTCCTCTGAATTTAGATGTTCTCGCCTGATTTTTCCAATAAGCGCATCCCACCATGGCTTCTCGTTGTATACGCAAAAGTTTTCCGTTGTAATTTTAGTTATTTCGGTATCTTTTACTCGAATTTCACCTTTGCATAATGCTTTAGTTTTTACCTCAGTTTTAAAATTTTCTATATTGTAAATTCCCTTTTCAATTATTGTTTCCCCGTTAGTGCATTTCTTTTCCTCTAGCAAAACTAAACCATTTTCTATGTTAAAAATTAAATTTACTTTATTTTCATCGTTGTGTTCATGAAAATGAATAGGTAATGGTTTATTGTTTATGATTACTTCTGGGATTGAGTAATCGATTTTTGCTTTATAATGCCTCAGGATATCGTTTCCTATTAAGCCATCGTATTGGTCATGAAATTTGCAAATTATGAATTCTAGCGTTCCGTCTGGGTCTTTGAATTCTCTAAATGTTGGTATTTTAACCTTTTCTCTGATAGTAATTGTATGTTGTAGTGTTTTAATGGAAATTTTTTCAGATGGAATATTCCATTTTGGATTGCAGATATTTGGATTTAGAATTGAGTTAGTTGCTCCAGTGTCAATTATAAGATCCAGATATCCTAATTTTGTTTTTATTTTTATATATGGTAATTTTCCTCCGAGGCGTATGAAGGAAAATTTAGGATTTCAATGTTATTAACGTCCATAGGTTCAGGGGCTGGTTGCCTACTGTCATTTGCTTCAAGGTTCGGGTTGTATTGTCTGTTACTTGTATTGTTATAATGTTGTTGTGTCCGGAAGCTATTTTGTTGTTGTCGGTTATGGTTGTTAGTATGTTGTTGTGTTTGGAAATTACTGTGTTGTTGTCGGTTATAGTTATTAGTATGTTGTTGTGCTTGGAAGTTATTTTGTTGTCGTCTGTTATAGTTGTTAGTATGTTGTTGTGCTTGGAAATTATTTTGTTGTCGTTTGTTAGGGAAATTCTGTCGTGTATTTGTCCCGTGGTAATTTGCATTAAAATTGTTTTGTCTTATTTGATGGCCTTGTTGAGGTCTATATGTTGTTGTGTTATTTGATCTCGTATTTTGAATACCATTCAAATGTGCGTATCCAGCTTGGAAAAGGATATCCATTGCGGATTCTAAACTTGTTGGATTCCTACAAGTCAGTATAGTTTTCATTGGCTCTGGAATTTTACTTTTAAATAAATTAAGAGCGGTGCGTCTGTTGTTTTCAGCACATTGATTGGATACGCTTCCTTCTCCCATTATAACCAAAGTTTTATTATTCAGTCGTCTAAGTTTGGTTTTAATTTCATTAAAAAATTCTAAACTATTTGTTTTAAAGGTGGTTGCCCTTAGTTCATCGTAAAGTTCGTCGCAAGATAACCGATCACCAACATTGTTTTGTAAAATGTTTTTTATATCCACCCATAATGTAGCCTGATAATTAATTTCAAGGATTTCTTGTGCCTTCCCTTTAAGTTTACTTTTAATTATGTCAGAGAAGAGAAGCTGTGAAGTATCGTCGAATGTTTGTAGGAATGGGTGTATTCTGTCTATCAGTGTTAAAAAAGTTTGTAAATCTTTAATTTTCCCATCAAATTCTGGGAGTGAATTTAAATATTTAACTGGGTTTATTGACACAGAGGGTGGAGTAGAAGCAGTCATTTTTATTCACAAACAAGAATTTAGTTTAGAATTAAATCGGTTAAACGAATGTACTAAAAATAGTTCAAATATGCAAATAGGCTTAAGGATAATAATGTTTTCTTACTCTATGAACTTAATATAATAACAAAATAATAGTAATGATAATCAAGTGAGGCAAATTGATCTTACTGTTTCCGAAAGGTAGGTTTCACTACGGCTGTTACTGTTGGTTTTGGCCTTGGTAATGTTGGTAGAAGTTTAGTTGACCTGTCTTTCTCTTGTTTGTTCGCTCTGTCTCGCAGGTATTGCTGAAATTGCTCGCTTTCTGAAAAGTCCCAGGTGTCTTCGTCGTCACCGAATAATGGCATGGGGTTTCTGCAGGCTTCGTTCTCGCACTTTGTACTTTATTATATATGGTGTCGATGGGAACAATCCTATGTTCTCCTTGCTGTTGCAATACCTTGGTCTTCCAAAGTATGGTTCGTTGTGATAGAGAAAAAAAAAATCTCTCGTTATGTCTGCACAATTTTGTAGATTTTCGTTGATTTGGTGTGCAGAGATTAAAGCTTTGATCTTTCAAAGTTAATCTTGATGAAAAGCAAATTTTTGCTTCAGGGTTCGTTTTGATTGTCGTTGAAGCATTAAAATGCACGCAAAAATAAAAATAAAATTTATTTGCTTTGACAATCCTACCGACTGCGCCAGTTTTAACTTTTGTTTAATTAACAACGCACAAAGTGTTGGAGATTACTTATGATCTTTTATTCTTTAACTCAACTTGTTAACTGCTTAAAAATACTCTTAACTCTAGTATTTATAATTACTTAATTGTTATACTTCGAAGTCTCAAACTAACTCTTCTGCTCTTTTAGCAGATAGTTTTGATGGGAAAGAAAGTGACGCAAATTCCGTATAACACTTTCTTTCCATTGCTATTGGTTCAAAATAAATTCTTTAAGTCGATGTTTTGCTTTCGCTTTCATCAAGCGATGATTGGTCAGCATGTGTTCACTAGCGCAAATTTGCCTGCGCTTCTTTCTTAAGAATCGAACTAGGTCGATAAGTGAACGACTGACTAATTGTGTAAGCGTGGATTCGTTTGCACAATTATGTGTACGCTCACTTTTCTTTCCATGGAATTTAGCTAGGGCAGTAGAATGTTCTTGTGTTGGCTGACTTAGTTTTTGGTTACTCAAGTGGTTTCGAAAGAATTCACTTGAGCAATCTGTAAGCAATTTCAATATTGATTTAGATTTTGTAATTTAATATTGCCACACAAGTTGTGACTAAAAAGAGTGTGACATGTTTGCGACATAAGTGTGTCATAAAATAGCAAACATGGGTTTTATATGGTAAAATGTTCTTGGAATTATATTAAGAACACTTTACCATGCGTTATTTTATTTTCTATGGGTAGTGTTGCAGGGTGTACTGTAACTCTTTGCAGCTAGGGAAGCCGGCCAACGGAAGTGGCCTGGCAACAACAATATGCAGCAGCCCAAGCAGTGGGTCTCTTCTTCGAACACCGACAATCCTAACCAGCAACAGCTCTACTCTAGACAGATACTCGTACATTACGAACTTAGGGACTTAGTGAGAACATCTGGTTTTTAGTCGTTTTCCCACTAAGGGATACGCAATATAAAGACTATGGGAACTGGTTTTTAATCGTTTTCTCACTAAGACATACATGGTACAGAGACCAGAGGGGCTCAGTGAGAACATCATTACTTGCTGAGCCAAATAACCACACATCGCACGTTACACCTACTGAGAGAACTAGAACAGGAACTGACTGCGCGTACTACAACATTACGACCTGTAAATCTAAATTTAAGAGTATTTTTGTAAGTACTCATCAAAGTCCATAGTATATAAATTTTACATAGAAAAAACCCTAATTTATGAATATTAAATAAAATTTGTGAACTGAATAATACTCGTGGAGTTAACAAAATCTTTTTCTGTATACGACCCCTGGAGCTGCTGAGATCTACCCCAACTACCAAGAAAAAGTCGTTTCACAACTCAACTATATATCTATCGCTGCTTGGGGAAGTAGGAGGAAAAAAGCTTATCGAGGCACAATAAACTAAATAACAAACAAAACTAATACTAAAAAAAATTTGAGCAAAAGCTTACATTGTAGTTAGCCAAACAGATTTATTTATTATTAAAGAAAATTCAGCAAAAGCTGAGTTTGCACAGAACCAAAATGGTTAACAAATTCCAGCTACCCTAAAATCCATTCCATTTTTGGAAGGCTTGGGAATATATCTGTGCCTTAGGACGACGCTTAAATACATAACCTGACCCTTTCCGGGAGAATCCAAGACAATATGCACAGAAAATACCCAATGTAGCCATAAATGCACATAAATATGAAATAATGTTTGTATTATCGAATACCACGGCGATTCAGATATCACTTAAAGTATATCTAGGGTAATTTTCAGTAGGGTACCCTGAGTTGATTACAATGGAGGAATGCGGGGATTTTATCTGATCCTCCCCATTGCTTGTAAATAGCGTTTGGTCCAAGAATTTAGTATAGTTCCTAAGTTTCAAACTTGTATTAATAGAGAGTATGACTCTCAAAATTTTCAGCCACTTTCAGGACACTGAAGCTACGTGTGAAGTTTCGTTTGTGAATGTGAAGGGCCCCAGAAATTAATATTGGTTAATTGCGCGCGTGCCAGTGTAGTAATAATCTGCCAATATTTTATATGCAGGCTAATACACACCGTATATATACTGCTACCAATGTGTATTCATATATCATCATTAGAAGCATAGCTAGGCTAACTTTATGTGGGGTACACAAAGTTTATTATACGGAAGGATGGCATGCACTTTACCTGAATGACACCATTTCTAGTTTATGGCTTTGTAGTATCAATATACGTATTCGTATATACTTTCGTCCTAAAATTTTGTATAGATCGTAAGTTGTAAAAATGTGTCAGCATTTTTTATGTGGTGGTTAATGTAAGTAGCTTCAACTTTCCGTTAACGAATCTTCTATAGGAATCTAGTGTTGATTTTTCGTTAATTCTGGTCTTATCAGTAGTAGTATGATTCCCATATTTACATTTACACTAGTATGGACCCTATGTACATTACTTCCGTATTTTTATTTTATATAATGTGTTTTTGTTCATATCTCATCAATACGAGTAGGGCTAGGCTAATTTGAATTTTAGTCACGAACAATTTTTATAGTGAGTGTGTTCCTTCTCTGAACCCCTTGTAGCTAGCTTTGTAATGTCGACATGCTGCTTCTCATAAAATTTCATCCAAGGCGGAAGTTATAGTGATCTTAAAAGGATGAAAAGCTATGCATATATGAGAGGTAGGAATGGTCTTTCTCCAAATGGGCTCATGTAGCAATCTGTTTCTAGAATTTGGTCTAGGCTACACTTTTGCAAAATTTCATTAAGACGGTCTGGAAAAACGTGGCCACAGACGGACATACAGTAGACAAAGAGACGGACGGACGACCAAAAATCAAAATTTCTTCCTAAGCATATGTGGATACTTATTTCCATAACTGCCATGCTTCTTTCTTGTAGTTGGAACACCGCTCAAACGCACAAACTTGGTATACCATTTTGACCCCTTTTTAGGGTAACTGGTATAAAAATGTAATACTAAAACAGTTATACTGAATCTAAGATATGTAAGAAAGTAAATCATAGGAATCTATAAAAAATGTTTGCTTCAAATGCTCTGTCTGTAATCTGGTGTTTTTGAAATCACATGGTGTTCAACTGATAGTGCGAAGGAGTCGTGATTCGGATCGTTGCAACAATTCAATGTTAGTAGTTCTTGCTGCCTCAAAGTCAAATGTTAATCTAAGAGGAGGCCGAAATATTAGACGCAATTATATTTTTATATTATTTATGCTAATACTCGTATACTCTCTTCTAAAAAAAAGTTACTTGACAGCTTTCACTATTCTTCGTAGATGCTTGATTAGATTTTGGACTGTTTTTTTGGGACAAGAATTTGAGCTTAGTATTACTGTGTCGTTGACAAAAGTTGAAGTTAGAAAGTTAGATGTATGTCAGTTGGTAAATCGCATGTATAGATCAGATGCAATAGGAGGCACAGCGTGAATCCCTGTGGAACTTT
Source organism: Clusia tigrina (assembly GCA_920105625.2). Classification (NCBI taxonomy): domain Eukaryota; kingdom Metazoa; phylum Arthropoda; class Insecta; order Diptera; family Clusiidae; genus Clusia; species Clusia tigrina. The sequence goes on from OV050030.1 coordinate 304,995,182, forward strand.
TGCTCCAATGCTGTATTCGGTAGATATGAAACGTTTGCACTTTACACTAAATAGTCCAAAAAGCAGCAGGTAGCCATACTAACATTGATGTTAGTATGACAGCCTGGTTATTTCCGTGCTTTATTGCTTCTAAAGGTATGTATGCCCCTCTCAAGACTACCGAAAATTTCATATAAAAAAAATGCTCAAGGAATTTCCTTGAGTCCTTTTTTTAAAGCTGTATGCACCTAACAACAAATTTGATTCGGTTTTTTGCTACTTTTTTTTATTGAAACACTGATTTTGGCAAGAGCTATACGAGTATATAAAGCTATTTATTTCTTAAAGAAAAAATGACAGCTGCCCGAACAAAAGTAAATAAAGTGTGAACAAAACTTTTCTGTTGAATGTTTATTTAATAATTGTTGACAAAACTGTTAATTTTAGTCTATGTAATGAAGCTAAACTGAATAGACATCAGCGTGTCCCTGCATTTTTATTACTCATGCTAACAGGTTATGGGCCCTGGAGTTCACACTAATTGAAATACATATATCAAGATGACATCTTTCTACCAAGTCGATAAGCTGAATGCAAATAATTATGATGCTTGGAAAATACATGTTAAACGTGTATTGGTCCACATGGAGTTGTGGTACTGCAAAGCATCTGCAGAAGCTTGTATAACGCTTTAAAATATACATCAGCCAAAGGGACCAGCCAGAAAAGTCACATTTTTCAAACAATTGTTGCAACTAAAAATAAGTAATAGTGATCAAATACAATCGCATTTATATAATTTTTTTATCCCGACAGAAAAATTAAAAGAAATCTGCATAGAAATGCTGGACGAATTGCTGTCCATTTTGCCAAGTGAGTTCGACAATTTCGTGGTAGCCATCGAGTCGAAAGATGAGGTGCCGAAAGTTCATTTATTAGAATCGAAACTGTTGGAAGAGGGGCATCGGCACGAGGGATCTTCGAGGGAAGAAAAAACACAAGACCAAGCTTTTCTCATTAAATCACAACATAACGGTCGTCGAAATAAATATTCACCTGATGAACGTCACAAAGAAGAAAAAGAAGAGGAAAAGAACCAGCATAAATATAAAGGTTGTGTTACATTTGCAATAAGCGCAGGGCCTACGCATCAAGTTGTCGTGAAAAAAAACGCAAAAACAAAGCTTCATCGTGTTTTGGTATTCTCAACGCAACGTGCATGCATGCTATAAACAAAAATTCTAGGCTGTTTGATAGCGGCTGCACTATTCATATTTGTAGTAGCGAAAGCATGTTTGTGACAATCCGAAAATATATCACTCCGCGAACCCACTCCTGAAGGTGGCTAGGACCCGGTGCTAGCGTCACTATGGCTACTCTCGGTTCAAAGTGTGGCATGTTTCGAGAGAGAGTTTCCCCTTTCGTGTCTCACCGAGAAACGAGCGTAAAGTGTGAGATAATGTGTGTCCGAGCCGTATCCATCTTTTTTTTCTCAACATGGCGAATTCGACCGAACAAGCAGCCAACATTCCTTCTTTCGATCAACTTTTAATAAGTTAAAAACAGACAAAAAATATTTATTTCTTACCCAAAAAATATACAAAAAAAAACAAACAACAAAACAGAATTAGCCGGTATAGGCGAAGTGATAATCAGAGCAGAACGCAGTGAAATCATTAAAAGAAGTGCTGTTTGTACCGAAATTAAAAATGAATTTCTTATCTATAAACAAAGCAACCGCGCATGAAAACTACACAATATTTTATAGTGAATGCGCAAAAATATTTAATAATCAAAGTGAAATATTATTGGTTGAAAAAAGGATTTTCAATGTGTATATGTGCAACAGATCCACAAGTAACGCAACGCTAGCATATTCTGGTAAAAAAAATAATAGTGAACATGTTTTGACATGGCATGAGAGGTTCGGACATGTAAACGCGCAGGGTACATGGCGAACAACGAGATGGTAAGGGGTATGGAGTTAATTGTTGGCACTTTAATGCACAATATAAAATGTAAGATTTATATGAAAGGAAAAATTTCCTCAATTCTATTTCACACCTCCGCAACGCGCAGTGAGCGAGTTTTGCAAATTATTCACACAGTCATATGCGGTCCTATGCGTAAAGATTCAATTGGTGGCGCAAAATATTTTATTTTACTTATATTTTATATATATTTTGAAGGAAAAGAGCGAAGACAGACGTCAAAGAAGATATTTGTGCTCCGAAGCAAAAACGGCCGCGAATAATTGAGCGCCGCATTCTCTAAATATTTGGAAGATTGCTGTTTAAGTCGCGAGTTAATCACACCATACACCCCACAGCAGAACGGTATCGCTGAAAGGGCGAACCGAACCGTCAAATGCAGATGCCTCCAGATGCATGCTATTGGGCTCAGAGCTACCTGAATCATTATGGGCAGAATCAGCCTACACAGCAACGGAAATCGGAATCGCTCACCAACGAAAATTTTAAAACACAATGCCCCGAATGAGTTCTGGTCCGGCTATAAGCCAGCAGCAACACATTTGCGCATATTTGGTTGCAAAGCTATACTGCTGAACAAATGCCCTGGCAGTTTAAAATTCCAGCCAAAAGGAATCGAATGCAAAATAATTGGCTACTCAAATTGGTCGAAAGGCTACAGGTAATATCAAAAAAAGTCTGGTAAGGCTTATACAAGCCGTGATGTAAAATTTATTGAAAATCATGGTCAATCAAACATAGATAAAGAATACGTTATAATTAATTTGCCACATCACACAGATACACAGCAAGAGTCAGCTGATAATGATGACGTCATTATTAAGAGCGAAATAGATGACAACGACATTGTCGCTTTCGACGTCTATGTTGCAATTCGTATAAAAGAAAATTGCAATTCACAAAAGCAGAGCAGTGCAATTATAGAAGCTACCAGTGAAGAAGAAGATTATGAAGATGCTGTATTTAGTGTTGAAGAAGAGAATAGTGGCGAAACAGAGGGCGAAACAGAAAACAATATTGTAGAAATGTTTATTAAGGGCAAATAAGCCTGGGATTTTCTCGATGAATTCCAAATAGCAGAATGTAGAAAGATATCAACGCCTCTTGATCCTGGTTTAAAATTAGTCGAAAAAACTACGTATCAGTCATTGCTTGGTTCTTTGACTTTCATCGCCATTACAACTCGTCGAGACATAGTCCACTCTATCGGCAAATTATCGCAGTACAACATGTCGACGCACAAATAACACATGACGGCAGCAAAGCATTTGATGAAATATTTTCACCCAATAATCAACTACAAGCTTGCCTATCGCAAAACAGGGCGCAATCTTGTGGGTATAGATGCCCACTAGGAGGAAACGAAAATTATCGTAAATCGTACACATGCTACGTTATATTATATATATATATATATATATATATATATATATATATATATATATATATATATATATATATATATATATATATATATATATATATATATATATATATATATATATATATATATATATATATATATATGTATATATATATATATTGTAAAGATGGGCTCAATTGGTTAATTTAGCGGCGTGAGAGCTAGCGCACAATTTCAATCGGCGACTGCTAGAGTACAGCCAAATATTTGTGTATGAAGCGAAATATATGATCGCTATGTACAGATGGGCTCAAAGTATTATTTAGCGGCGCGAGAGCTAGCGCACAATTTCAATCGGCGACTACTAGAGTACAGCCAAATATTTGATGAGAAACGAAAGGTTTGGTATCCAGATCGAATCTGATTTATTGATAAAATCTTATTGCTATTTATACTTTTAATTTCTTATGTGCTAAGACTTAGTATATAATATGGTTCTTAATACATTGTGAAGATGAAATTTGCCAACTGACAAATTTCACTCACACAAAAACCTGTAAAAACACTAGTAGGCGAAAGAAAGCTATAAAGTCGATTAAACGCGCAGTAGTGAGGGGATTGGCAAGAATAAAGAGCGGAAAATATTAAAAAAAACACTTCACAATCGGTATTTTAAACAAAGACACCGAGCAAATTTAACTCACAGGATTTTATATTAATAATTTTTGTATACGACCCCTGAAAGTTGCTGAGTTTTTCCCTCAGCTCTGGAAAGTGCGTTGCAGGACTAAGTAATATCCAAGGATAATCCAAGTGCAGGACTAAATAATATCCCAGGATAATCCAAGGACTTGTTGCGAATAAGGACTAAATAATATCCAAGGATAATCCAAGTGCAGGACTAAATAATATCCAAGGATAATCCAAGGACTTGTTGCGATTAAGGACTTTCAAGGACCCACGAAGAACTTCAAGGATCCTTGAGGTTTCTGGGTATAAATTCTGTATACGATACCTGGTTATCCGGCGAGCTTACCCTGGCGGAAAATTGAGTCGTTACAGTGGCGCCCGAGCAGGGACTATAAAAACAAGGAAATCAACGCATCTGACGCCCACCCATAGTCTTCACCATTAACCAGGAAAGTCACAGGATGGGGAAAACAAGCTGGGTGTACTTGCTACGGAAATAAGAGTTGGTTATATTTGCGGAGGAATTCGGTTTGGAAGTTACAGGCACAGTGGATGACCTCCGAAAGCGGCTTTCTGAGTTTTTCACAGAAACGGTACTGACTCAGGAGCAACAATACCGGTTGATGAATCTGCAATGCAGGTATGTTAACAGCACATCACCAAGGCCGGCTGCGTCCATAGTTCCCAGCGAAACGCTGGAAGTGGACAAGCCAGGCATATACACAAGTGCAACTCTACCAGCATGGAATTCAGAGGTACGGGGAATACCACAGCATCCCTACGTTTCACCTGCACCAATGGATCAACAATACAACTGGTCTACACAGTACGCCGCTGTCATTGACCAAGTACGAAAGTGGTCTCTTAACTTTGACGGTGGGCGTGACCCACTAGCTTTTATCGAGCGTGTGGAAGAACTTGCAGATGTATACGGACTCAGCATAGATATGCTTCCACGTACTATGCCTGAACTCCTAAAGGATCGTGCGCTTCTATGGTACCGCAACAACAATCGTTCCTGGACAAATTGGAGCTTGTTCAGACAAAATTTTCTCCAATTCTTCTTGCCTGCTAGATACCTGGAGAAATTAGAAGATGAGATACGGCAAAGGCGGCAAAAACCACGGGAGACGTTTAAAGAATACGTTGTGGAGATCCAAAATCTCATGCGGCATGCTGGGTACACCGAGGCGCAGAAACTTGAACGAATTTTTCAGAATAGTTTAGAAGAGTACCAGTGGTATATACGCCGAAAGGATTTCGGAACGCTAGAAGAGTTGGTAGAGATGGCGGAAGATCTCGAAGGCCTTCGGCGTGATCCTGATACACGTCTAGTACCTGTGCAATCTCGAGTCGAACGTACACCACCACGTGAGGTACGCCATCGACAAGTGGCACCTGTTACTCATGAGGGAGTGGAGGCGTGCATAGATGTACGCGCAGCTTGCAGGCGCTGCGGACAGGCGGGGCATTTCGCGCGATACTGCCGAAATGCACAACTGCTGTTCTGTTGGGAGTGTGGGCGTAGGGAAGTGTGGACGATCGAGTCCTGCAAACAGAGAGCACCACTAAACCGAAGACTACAGTCAGGAACAGAGCAGCGACATCAGACCTCACAAGTGGAAAAAACATTGCAATGTGTCAGACAACGAATCTGTGCCACCGTTTCCATTGGACCCGAAACCATCACCGCTACACTGGACACAGGTGCAACTAACAGTTTTGTGAACAGAGAACTAGCACGAAAGCACGCGCTCCCACCAGCAAATTGGGAAAATCCCATACTAGAGTGCGTATGGCAGACGGCAGTAGTAGGACAGTCAGAGAGACGTGTGTGACGACTGTAAGGCTTGGAGGGAAGGCATGCAATCTAGAGCTACTGGTCATGCTGGACTCCAGTGATGATCTACTCCTGGGACTAGACTTCATGACAAGCCTGGGTACAACATTGAAATGCCGTGAGCAGGAGATCACATTGGGACCTCATACCAGTTGCGTGCAACCCCGAGAAACTGCAACGTGCACGACAATTTGTGTTGAGAATCTCCCTAATTTCAATGCAACGCCTTCCAAGAGACACACCAATGATAGAAAGCGTAAACCACAGAGACACAACAGAGGACATAGAAAAAATGAACTCATTCGCAAGACCGCAACACCAGCGAAGAACACAACTAGCACGAACGAATTCGTCTTCCACGGACTATGCCGAGGGAAAGCGGACACCCACAAAGGCACAGAGAGAAGGACCTCCCAAGGATCAATACATGGACCTCAGAAAAAGGACTCGAGCGCACCCCAGAGCAAGAAGGTCGCACAGCGAAGGCCACCCACCATCAGAGCAATCCGCGTACCTACTACCCATTCCGCAAGGTCAGCACCAGTGAGAAACAGCCGAGACATACCACGTAGACACAACGGCAGGTCAAGGGATAACCAGGGTGCAATCAAGTGCACCAGTAACAGCAAAAGCGACGACAAGGGGAAGACTAAACGTAACCACACGAGGACACCGCCAACACTGAATCCAACACCCAGGGAAGACCTCCACTTCCACAGCGTAACCGAACTCAGGGGACCCAAGACGGATGGCTTACCAGCGACACTAGAGGCAGATACAATAGCCACTCTGAAGGAAAGCCAAGCCAAGAGGAAACGTCATGTCTTTTCCACCGCGAAGTAAGGGAGGAGTGTGAGAATGAAATTTGCCCACTGACAAATTTCACTCACACGAAAACTAATAAAACAATAGTAGGCGAGAAAAAATGTATAAAGTCGGAAAATGCGGGGAATCATTCATTCATTCATTCGTTCTTCAAAATAAACTGACAACTGTTTGCTAGTCACGCGTTCCGGATCATCTTATCTCAAGTCACGCGTGTTCCGGTACTCACCCAAGTCCTTTGCTAGTCAGGCGTTCCGGATTATCTCAAGTCACGCGAGTTCCAGGACTCGCCCATATCCTTTGCTAGTCACGCGTTCTGGATCATCTCAAGTCACGCGAGTTCCAGGACTCGCCCGGATCCTTTGCTAGTCACGCGTGTTCCGGTACTCACCCAAGTCCTTTGCTAGTCACGCGTTCCGGATTATCTCAAGTCACGCGTGTTCCGGTACTCACCCAAGTCCTTTGCTAGTCACGCGTTCCGGATTATCTCAAGTCACGCGTGTTCCGGTACTCACCCAGGTGCTTCGCTAGTAACGTGTTCTGGATCATCTCAAGTCACGCGTGTTCCGGTACTCACCCAGGTCCTTCACTAGTAACGCGTTCCGGATCATCAAGTCACGCGATTTCCAGGACTCGCTATGAATCTACTGTAGTCAGAAAGAATAAATAATTCTGTATACGACCCCTGGAATCCGCTGAGTTACCCCGGCAAAAAGAAGAGTCGTTACAACATAAAGAGGGCTTTTGCAATGTCAGAGGAAAGTATCACGGTCAATGGCAGCGTACATTCGTTCGAGGGCATCGAACATTACAATGCAACGCAATCAAAAACGTGCGCGCTGTTCGCGCTTCATTACGTAAATATTCTTATATGAGAGTTCGATGTACTTACGTTGGGTCTCCGCTCACATTGCATGTGCCTACGCCGCGTATGGTGTTGGCGTTTGTGTGTATTATGCTTTTCAAACACTACAATATATATATATATCGGGTTTTTCAATAAGAGCGCTACAGAAGTTTTTTTAAATAAAACAAAACCGGTTTTAGATATCAATAAAATTCTTTATTCCTGTGAAAGTACGTTCGATGCCATTATGTATGGAACTCAATTTCTTTTGCATGGCCACCACGGGCACGCTTGCAGATGTCCAGACGCTGAACCCAATTTTCAACGGTTTTCAAGCATAAATCGGCCGATACTGCTGCAATTTCACGTTCGATATTCGTACGAAGTTCATCAATCGTCGCTTGTTGGCATAGACCATAGACTTGACGTAGCCCCACAGGAAATAATCTAACGGCGTCAAATCGCACGACCGAGGCGGCCAATCGACTGGGCCATTTCGTGAGATAAGACGTTCACCAAACCGTCCTGTTGGAACCACATGTCCAAGTCCATATTATCCAATTGGGGCCAAAAATATTCGGTTATCATTCAACGGTAGCGATTCGCATTCACAGTAATGTGCCGGTCTTGATCTTCACTGAAGAAATACGGTCCAATGACGCCGCCGGCAAATAAACCGCACCAAACCGTAATTTTTTCGGGATGCAATGATGACTCATGGAGTACGTGTTGATTGCTGTCTAACCAATAACGCATATTTTGCTTATTGACGAAGCCATTCAGCCAGAAATGAGCCTCATCATAAATTGGACGTAGCGCTCTTAAAGTTGAAGCGACTGACTCCGAATTTCGGTAGTAGATTTTAATAGTTTCGACTCGTTGTTGGCTCGTATATCTTTGCATGATGAAATGGCAAACCTTACTGAAGAGAAATGTCAAAAGAGCGGGAAAAAATATGGCATCGTTGGCTGTCACTATCGATTTACTTTTGTAGCGTTTCTTTTGAAAAACCCTTTATATATATATATATATATATATATATATATATATATATATATATATATATATATATATATATATATGTATATATTTATATAGATATATACATTTATTTATTTATTTATTACTTATACACATATTACGGTAGTATATTTACATATAACTTCTCTGTTATATTGAACAAAACTGTAAATTTTAGTCTTTGTAATACATCTAAACTAAATAGACATCAGAGTGTACCTGCGTTTTTATTACTCCTTCTAACAATAAGAAACGATTAAATAAAATTAAATGTCAACGCGGCCATGGGCTTTGAGATGCCAAATTTTGGTGACTACGCTATTTTTTGGGTCTGTAGTATAACCAAACCTAGTTAAGAGCACCGAGAGAAAGAATGAGAAATCTAATGCAGGATTGAAGTTTTAGAAGTTCAGATTAATTCTGATTTATTTGGTGGCTCGCTGGCTCTTTTATATCATTTAATTCTTATTGTTTTCTTATTCTAACTAACATAAAATATATCTATCTTATTTCTACTAGATACAAATATTCCCGAAATTAGTCCCGAAGTATCGGATTACCGATATTATTCATTGACGAATCATCGTCTTTGTTTATATTAATAATTATGAGTGCAAGTTCAGGGCTAAAGTCACTGCACTATCCAATATGCATACGACGCTGCAATATAGGCAGCGTGTGTCAACGCACCACCAAAATGGTTGTCTAGAGTATTTGGGTATTGAGTGCAATTGCACACGTTGCGCTATTGTCAGTTTGTTTGCATATACGACTTGTTGCTGTGCTTATGACGATGTGTGGTCGTCAGTGTATACTTGTGTGGTACACTACACCCTCACCCTTAAGAGAAAAATTGGGGGTGTTAGCGAATAATTTTTCTGGAAATATGGTTTGTGCTGTATTACAATTGTCTTATTTTATGAACTTATTACATGATTTTCATATTTTCTAATAATTGGTGCTATTTGTTTATAAATTGTTTCTTATTATTATAATTACATGGTAGTGTTGTTAATTATATAGTTAAAATTGCAAATTATGTCGTTTTGATATTAGTATGTCTTTAATTGATTATTATGTACTTTCTTAGGTGTACCATTATATTCTATTAATGAATTTACCCCTAACTTATCTAGTATTTTATATGGTACTTTATTTGGATTCATATTCTTTTTCCTATTTTCTACTTTTAATAGAACTAAATCTCATATTTCTACCTTAAGTGTATTGGTATTAGTTTTTAGGTCAGTTAGTATACGTTTTTGTTTTGCTTTCATTAGCATTTGTTTTGCCTTGTCGTGGGCATATCGTAATCTCGCTTTTAGCTCGTTGGCGTAATTCTCAAAGTTGTAAATTTTTGTATTATTTTCTATTACTTCATTGGGTAAACCTGGGAGTTTCCCATATATTAATTCATATGGCGTGTAGCCCCTGTCAACATGTGGTATTGTGTTGTAAGTGAAAGTGAAGTAGGGAATCCACTTATCCATTCGTCGTCGTTTGTCGATGTCAGTAGGAATTCATTCAAAACTCTGTGGTTGCGTTCTAGTGAGCCTATCGTTTGGTGATGGTACGGTGTCGAAAATGTTTGTTGTATTTTGAGCAGTGCACATATGTTTGCCATTAGCTCGTTTGTAAATTCTATCCCGTTGTCAGATTTAAGAATTTTGAAGTGTCCGTATTTGAGTATAAACTGCTCAACTAATGTTTTCGCTGTTGTGTGTACGTCTTTTGTTGTCATTGGGTGTGCGATTACGAATTTTACAGCTCGCAGTGCATGGCCACTACGTAGCGGTATTCGATTGAAATTTTTAGTGGTCCGACGGTGTCAATTGATATGACTTCGAAACTTATGTTAGGTGTATCTGCTATGGTTTGTGGTTCTTTGATGTGTCTTGTTTGTTTGCACTTCACGCACGTGTCACAGTTGGATACGAATTTCTTTAGCATTTGGTTCATATTTTTCCAAATTTATCTTTGTTTTAATTTCAGTAGAGTTTTTCTTACTCCGGGATGTCCTGTTTTGTGACATTCATCTAGTAGTTTGTATTTTAAAATATCTTCCGTTATTCTCTTTGGAGGCATATATATTAGTATTTCAGCTGAATACTTTTGCTATTCACTTTTATTTTTGCGTATGCTTCTTTAAATTCTTCTTTTGTATATATTTTGAATATTTCATCATTAATTGCAATTGCTAATTCTTTAATATTTTCTTTCTTCGTTTCGGATATCAATTTCCTCAAAATCGAGTCTAGTCTCGCTGATTTATCATTGATTCCTGCTTTATATTTTTATGGTTATTTCTAGGTCGCAGCTTCTTCAGAGTCGAATCTTGATTCGGTAAATTATCGCTTTCGCCTATGTGCACAATATCATTTTTAATATATATATTAAATTTTTCAAAAGCTTTGATTTTTCTTGTCGACATTTAAATATTTTAATATTTTTGACGTCAATTATTGACGTACATTCCCATATTTGAAGGTGATCAGTCTCCTGAGATATGCAATTTCTCAATTTCTCATTTTCATTCTTATTTGCCTCTTCATTACTTTATTTTTATTTGCCTCTTCATTTATTTTTATTTGCCAGCCCTCTCGTGATTACTAGGGTTCTTTTGGCTTTTTCATAAATTTCTTTCGGTATCATTTCTTTTAGAGTATCCGAGTCAATTTGTATTCTTGACAATGCATCTGCTTTTGTATTCATTTTTCCTGTTTTATATACTATGTTGAAATCATAGTAGCTGAGGTCAAATCTAATCCTGGTAATTTTTGATGACGGATTTTTATGAGAAAATAGTGATATTAGTGGTCGATGGTCAGTTACTACTGTGAACTTTTGCTAATAGCTCTTTTTATTATTGGCTTATTCAAATCGTGTTTTTGTAATGATTTGCTAGCATATGAAATGGGTAAATCTTGTCCTATTTCGCCTTGTGATAGTACGGCGCCTAGTGCATAATTCGATGCATCTGTAGTTAATATGAGGGTTTATCAAAGTTTGGGTATTGCAGAAGTGGTAGGTTTATTAATTTTTGTTTTATTGTTTCAAAAGATATTTGGCATTCATCTGTCCATACAAATTTGGCTGATTTCTTTAGTAAGGAGTTTAAACATTTGCAATATCTGTAAATTCTGGTATGAATTTTCTATAGTAGTTGCAGAATGCAACGAATCTTCTTACTTCGTCTGCTATTTTTGGTTGTGGATAATTTTTAAGTGTCGTATTTTGCTGTGTCAGTTTTAACTCCGTCTTGTGTAATGAAATGTCCTAAATATACGACTTCTGGTCTCAGAAAGTTGCATTTTGCTGCGTTTAATTTTATATTATGTTGTTTTAGTCTGTCTAGTACTTTGATTAAATTTTGGTTATTGTGGTTTAGACTGTATCCATAGATGATTATGTCATCTACATAAAGGAATGCTTCTGAGTCAAGTCCTGAGAGTGCTATTGTTAACATTCTCTGAAAGCTGTTGGATGAAATTTTTAGTCCGAAAGGTAATCTTTTAAATTGGTAGTGTCCATTGGATGTGGAAAAAGCTGTTAATGGTCGTGATTGTTTTTCTAGTTTTATTTGATGAAATGAACTGGTCATATCTAATGTTGAAAACCATTTTGCTCTGCCTAACTTGTCTAGAATGTCTTCTAGTCGAGTTAGCGGGAATTTATCATTTACTATTTTGTCATTCAGTTTTCTAAAATCCACTACAAGTCTCAATTCTTTTTGTCAGTAGTGTTCTTTTTAGGAACCAAAAGGAGTGGAGCATTGTATGGGCTGACTGAAGGTTCAATGATATCCTCCTGTAGCATTTTCTGTACCTGTTCATTAACAATTTCTGTGTGTGTGTGTGGCTGTCTGTAGTTTTTAATGTAAACGGGTGTGTTGTCATGTGTCGTTATGTTTTGTGTGGAAAAATTCTTTGTCAAAAGTGGTTCGTCTTCAAGATGAAAAACTTCTTGGTATTGTATTAGGATGTTTATGAGTTGGGTTTTTGTCATTTCGTCTGTGCAGTTAAAATTTAAGGTTTCAATGTTTTTCTGTAATCTGTTTTCATTGTAATTATCCTGCGTACTGTATGTCATAACTTTTTAGTGAGTCAGTTTCAAATTGTATGCCGTCTAGAATTACCTCTTTGTTTGTTGTATTTAGAATTTTTATGTGGGTTATACCACTTTTGGGTGCTATGGAATTGCTTAGAAATATGCTTACTTTCAATTCTTTATTTAGAATTACTTCATCTTCATTTATGTTTAATTTTAAGGTTTGTATTATTTCTGTTCTTGATGGTATTTTTATTTTTTGAGTATCATGAGATTTAGTGTGCATGGGTATAATAAATGTTTGTTTCTTTATGTACGCGGTAATTGTAAACGTTTCATAATCGATTTTACATACATATTTTTCAAAAAAATCCCTACCTAGAATGCCATCTGTTTCTATTGGAAATGTTTTGTTTACTAATTGGAAAGGGTGGTTACAAGATTCTTCTCCAATATCTAATTGTAATTCTATTTGACCTTCAGAATATACTTCTTCATTTGTTCTGCCCGTTAATTTGCATTTGTCGTCAGGAAAGTATTCATGGTTTTCTAATTTGCTACTTATTTTACACAATGAGATGTCTGCACCTGTGTCTATCAAAAAAGTCATTTTATGTTTTTTGTGTGTCAGCGTGACGAAATTTGTGTGGTTATCCGATATTTTATACACATTTAATTTTGGCTGTCCAAAATGGTTATGCATTCTGGGCCTTGTTCGTTTCCCGCATCGTGTATCATGTTTACGCGGCGGTTTCTGTTTAAGTTATAATTGTTGTTGTTGTTCTGCTGTCTGCCTTGTGAGTTGTAGCTGTTGTTGTGTCTGAAGTTGTTGTTATTTTGATTATTGGGATATGTGTTGTTGCAGTTATTGTTTCTTTGACTGTAATTTGTATTGCTACGGTTATTGTTTCTGTTGTTTGCATAGTTACTGTTGTTGTAGTTATTTTTGTCATAGCGTGTGCTGAAATTTTGTCGTGTGTTGTTTGTGTACTGTGGAGAAGGGTTGAATGAATTATATTTGCGCGGAACGTTGAAATTAGATCTTGTACCTCGTGAGTTGAATGAATTATATCTTACTTGCATCAGCTATGATGTGTTGGGCATTATTCTAGATTCGCTCTCAAGTTCAAGTGCCAATCCTGTTGCTAGATCTTTCGGTCTTGCAGCAAAAATTGACGCTTTGTAAATCTCATTCAGTCCTTTCTTGAAAGTGTCCAATGCTAACTTGTTGTTTGTTTTTGTTATTACGTTCTTTTCTGCTTGTGTAGCTGTCTCTCCTAAATTGTATATATTAAGTATGTTTAAACTTTCTATTATTGTCAGAATTTTTTCTTTGTACCAGTTAATTCCTGAATTCCTTTGTTGTAGATTAGTTAGTCTAGCTTGTAGCTGTGGTATCGTTGTCGCGTCTTTGTACCTCTGTTGTAGTAGAGTGGTAAGTGTATTTAAGTCTTCTGGTTTTGTGTAACCTCCTATTGCTGTTCTTACATTGGCAGTTAGTTTGGCATGGTAGATATACTCTAGTAAATCTGCCTGTCCTGACCCGTTGAGTGATTTGTTTATCAGCTCAGCTGTGATTATGAAGCTATCTAATTCTTTTAAGTTGCCCGTAAATGTGGGTAGAGATTTTGACGCTGTTTCTGTGCTAAAAGATACCGTGTTGTCTATTGATTCAGTCTCTTCGGTTAATTGTTTCAATAAAATAGTTTTTATTGTGGAATAAGTATTGGCGAAGTTTATTTTTATTCCAGTTAGATCTTTATTGTCAGTGTCGGTCTCTATTATGTTATTAAATTCCTCTCTTAATGTGTCCACTTGTCTAAGTTTTGTTGTCACTGTTTTGTTTGTGTGCATTCTGCTGGGATTTTTCCTAAGTGAAGCTAGTAAAGATACACTAGCTTCACTTAGGAAAAATCCCAGCAGAATGCACACAGGTAAGGCATTTAATTTTAAATCCATTTAGGATCAACGTAGGAAATTTTTTTTTTAATTTTTTTTGTTTTTATGCTATGGAAAATTTGACATTTATATTTAAATTCTTAATATATGTATTTTGTTTTTATTTATCAGACTGCTGTAATAGCGTTGCCATTAGCGTCTTTCTTATATTTATGAATGTAATTTTTAAAGTATTTATCTAATTTATAAGCTCTTATAAGGATAATTATGACTAAAAAAATTATTAAATAAGATTCTCGAATTAATGGGTATGTTATTTCTGTAGATAGTTGGTTGTTGTTTATAGTTGCATCTTGGTGCTGAGGCTTGCTCTGGCTTTTTCCCATTTTTCGAGCGCTTCGATCATCCATATGGTCTCGTCTTCTATCGTTGTTTTGTTGTTGTAGGCATCTATTGTTGGCGTGCCGATTTTTCCAATCATGCGCCAAGTTATTCGCATGCATGCGATGTTATTTTTTATCTGTCCAGCTGGACATTCAGTACTACTTATATTATATTTGGTTATAAACATGTGTATGAATTTTCAGTAACATTCAATACATTAGGTACATTAATTTAACAAAGTTAGATTCTATATATATTAATTTCATTCATTCCTTATTATTATTATTATTATTATTATAATTTTTTTTTTTAATTTTGTATGGTTGATATACGTGTGTTGATGAGGGTTGAATCAATATCGATTGCGTTGGCCTTGCAAGATCGGCTTACATATCGATTGCAGGTTTCACACAATGTATGAATGCAATGATATACATACTGTAATATATTAGAAAACTAGTGCGAAGCGGAATGTCGCCCTCAGTAAAGATTGTAACCGGCAGAGTTTACGGTTGGCTATGCTATTGTTTGGTGCTGTTCTAATATATATATATATATATATATATATATATATATATATATATATATATATATATATATATATATATATATATATATATATATATATATATATATATATATATATATATATATATATATATATATATATATATATATATATATATATATATATATATATATATATATATATTATAAATATATATTGTATATATATATATATATATATATTTATTTATTTATTTATTTATTTATTACTTATACACATATTACGGTGGTGTATTTACATATACCTTCTCTGTTATATTGAACAAAACTGTAAATTTTAGTCTTTGTAATAAATCTAAACTGAATAGACATCAGAGTGTACTCGTACCTGCGTTTTTATTACTCCTTCTAACAATAAGAAACGATTAAATAAAATTAAATGTCAACGCGGCCATGGGCTTTGAGATGCCAAATTTTGGTGACTAGTACTTTTTAACACACAAAAATATATGCTGTTTTTCTTGAGAGCTGCACAAAGGGCTTGGCCATGGCCACATTGCCATTTAATTTTTTTATTCGTTTATTATTAAAAAAACATTCAACAGAAACATTTTTTTTACACTTTATTTACTTTTGTTTAGGCAGCTGTCACTTTTTCATTAAAAAAGAAATGGCTTTATAAATGTCTCTTGCCAAAATCAGTGTTGTCGTTTTCACTTTTCAATAAAAAATTGTAGCAAAAACACGAATCAAATTTCTTGTGAGGTGCATACAGCTTAAGAAAAAATTACTCAAGGAAATTTCTCAAGAATTCGTTGAGCATTTTTTATATGAAGTTTTCACTTTTCTTGAGAGGTGCATACATGCCTTAACTTTGGAAAATGCAAAGAAGAAGCTAGCAATTGTCAGCATTAAGACACTTTTGCTAACATCTGATAACAAATATCCGGAAAGCGCACTTTACTAAAAAGAAAAAAATTAAGTATATCGATGAATTTTTTCACAGGATATTTTTTATGCCTATTAAAAACAAAAGCGATATACTCATATTTGAAGAATTCATGAATTTTAAATATTTAACAGGAAATCAGTGGGTGCGCAAGATACAAGTTTTTCGTGCTGATAATGTACTGACTAAGCAAATGCAAAGTTTCAAAAATTTTTGTCAAACACTGAAATAGTGTATCAAACTATGTCGCCATACACACTAGAACAGAAACGGGTGGTAGAGAACTGGACTCTTTTTGAAAAATGTTGCATGGTTGCATGTTAATTAAATCAGTCTTTTCAGTATTTTCACTAAATTAAAACAAATGAAGGGTTATAATGAGACACAGTAATTTAGAGTGCTGTGGACTCAGACAGTACATAGACAGAATTTGATCAGTGAGTTCACCACTTGCACTCAGCGCAGTTGTCTGGTTGTCCATAATACAGTAGCTGAAGGCCCAGGTTCGATTCGTGGAGGGTTCATAGTTGGTGTGCTGTTGATGTCTGAGACATAACAAATACTTGGAGAAGTATTCCCTTTCATTGACAGATCTCAGATGAGGACAAGTGGGATGTCCGAAACAGCTATTAGATCTGCCAATTATTACGGTGGCATAACCACACATTTGCATCTTTAACTTGTCTGTCTTCGAGAGAAATAGTTTTAATTAATTAATAATAGTATAATCTAAAGAACTCTTGCTTATCCAAAAGGTATGTTTTGAAATCTCATTAATTTATCTCTTTTTCACTAAACTATATTTCAGGAATAGTGTTGAAATGAAAAATTGAACAATCCTTTATAATGTAGGGTTGATATACGAGTGTTGATGAGGGTTGAATCAATTTCGATTGCGTTGGCCTTGCAAGATCGGCTTACGTATCGATTGCAGGTTTCACACAATGTATGAATGCAATGATATATATACTGTAATATATTAGAAACCTAGTGCGAAGCGGAATGTCGCCCTCAGTAAAGATTGTAACCGGCAGAGTTTGCCGCTGGCTATGCTATTGTTTGGTGATGTTCTATAACCAAACCTGGTTAAGAGCACCGAGAGAAAGAATGAGAAATCTAATGCAGGATTGAAGTTTTAGAAGTTCAGATTAATTCTGGTTTATTTGGTGGCTCGCTGGCTCTTTTATATCATTTAATTCTTATTGTTTTCTTATTCTAACTAACATAAAATATGTCTATCTTATTTCTACTAGTTACAAATCATATTCCCGAAATTAGTCTCAAGTATCGGATTACCGATATTATTCATTGACGAATCATCGTCTTTGTTTATATTAATAATTATGAGTGCAAGTTCCAGGGCTAAAGTCACTGCACTGTCCAATATGCATACGACGCTGCAATATAGGCAGCGTGTGTCAACGCACCGCCAAAATGCTTGTCTAGCATATTTGGGTATTGAGTGCAATTGCACACGTTGCGCTATTGTCAGTTTGTTTGCATATGCGACTTGTTGCTGTGCTTATGACGATGTGTGGTCGTCAGTGTATACTTGTGTGGTACACTGCAATAAATATTTCAAAACATAACTTTGTACATTAAAACCTTTCTGTACAACTCTATTCCCGTAATGTCAGAAATAAACCACTACCTTAAAAAAGGAAATAAATTATACTAAGTTTGTGATGTGGATTTTTGTCCATTTCTCCGTCAGTGACAATTTTTTTGAGAGAGATATTTTAATGAACTTTACTGGGCCAAGGTACAGAAACAGATTACTATATGACCGCATTCGGAAACAGACCACGCCTACCTCCCAAAAAATCAACTCTTTTCACCTTTTCTAAAATGACTATAACTTCGGTCCCATTGATGAAATAGTGCCGCAGTCGTAGTTTAGTAGTAATATAAATGTGGCTCCACATTGCACAATGTGCGCCCACTATTAACAAATATACATAACTTAAGTTCTATTAGAGATTTATGGACGAAATTTTATGAAAATCAATATGTGGATATTATCAAGCCAAATGTAGGAAATTGGGGTGATCATAGAAAGGATAAGCCCACTTTCCATATATGGAAATTTCGGGACTAAAATTTTAATTGACGCAGCTCTTCTCGCATTGCAGCAATATACATTGGCTCCATACTAGTGTGGACTACTACTGCCACGACCACAAATAACCAAAAATCATTATTAGCTTTCTATATAAGGTTCATCAATGAAATTTCACAAAAAGGTTGAAGGTCTCACAGTTAAGTACTACACAAAAAATGGGCTGGTTATTTTTACTGCCACGTCCACTGAAGACACATTTTTATAACTTACGACCAATACAAAATTTTTAAAGAATATGTATATTGACGATACAAAGCCATACACAAGTGGGGACGATCAGATAAAAGCCATTTTTGATAATCGATGCTTCGGGCTCGGGAGTCTAAAATCAAACAACTTCCAAATCTTATAAACCTCCACCTATTTTTATATGTAAATGCACTTCCAATGCATTAGTGCAAAGTTTCAACAAGCTTAGCAATAAATTCCAATATAGTTCCTATAAGAAAAGGTAGCATTGCGGAAACTAAAATTTACGAAGAATGCAACTACCGTATTATAATATCGCACTTCGATAAAAATAAAAAGAGATATTATACATACCAACTAAAAAGTAGTAAAGGACTTTTGGTTGTTATCAAAGGCCTTAAATCTGATGTAGATCCGGACGAAATCAAAGAGGCTATTGAGTTACTAATTATAAAACAAAGTCCGTTTACTATATAAAAAAATTAGGATAAACTACCAGAACAACTATTTCGAGCCGACCTTGAACCTGAAACGCGATGAAATTCGTTCTATTTATGATATGCGGTATTTCTTGGATCGACGAATCACTGTAGAGGAACCTCATAAGAGAAAAATAACTGTGCAATGCTTAATTTGTCAAGAGTACGGCTATACAAAAATATATTGTACGCTACGTTCAGTATGTGTCACCTCTGTTGATCTTCACCATTTGTCACAATGCTCGTCAGACAAATATAAGCTAAGGCCAAAAAATGCAGTAACTATGGTGGCGATCATACTGCCAACTACAGCAGATGTCCAGTTTTAAAAAAAGCCTTTCCAACGTCAACAAATTTAACGCAGTGCTATCGCTGAGTTGAGACCAGGGGCCGTATCGGTGCATTCTTGATCCAATTCACTTTGGTATCGAATGAAATTAAGTGACGTCAACTAAATGTACAAGATTTTCCAGCTTACATTGTAATAGATGAATGTAAATAAAGTAAATGTAAAAATGTGTAAATGTCAAAAAAGTAGTTTGATTTTGATACATAAGTAATACAAGTCCTAATTTCAAAGTGTTTTAAGTCACATATGAATCCCACATTATATTATGTTTAAAGTTCTTCGGATTGCGAAGAAAGCAGTGATTTGTACGTGCGGAGACCAATTCGGGACAAAAGCAATCTTTTGTAATTGACGGCAACAGCAATGTAAGAAATTAATGAATGCGATTTTCACATTATTTTATATACATACGAGTATATATGAATATTTACAGATTAAAAAAGCATTTTAGGGTGACTAAAGAGACATAAAACTATTTGCTCTCAGAACTGAAGGGTCATATTTCGACGTCGGTACCCCCAACTCTCCAATTAGCAGCAACACTTTCCCTTTTGGCCAGTGATAGCTATCAGCACTCAGTTGGCAATGATTACCTACTTGGAATGTGTCAAAGCTTAGTGTGTAAAAAATTTCAAATGTTGTCAAAGAAATTGAGGGCATTTTTTTTTTTGTCGGAACAATCTAATAAGCGCAGCACTCAGACAGAGTATATATCCATTGTACTGCACTTAAGGTTCCCTTTTACTAAATCTACCCGACCTCCGAAGAAATAGAATTAGATCCTGTGGTGCTAAGGAGCCAAGTTGGTTACTCCTCAGCACATCAGTACCAAAAATCCCAAACCTGATTCGAGCAAAGGCAGGGCAGACGCAAAGGAAATTGTCCGCAGTCTCGTCTTCTTCTCCACAGGCTGGGCACAGCGCACTGTCTGATATGCCAATCCTTTCCATGTGCCTAGCCCATAGAAAGTGATCCGTCATCACGCCAACCAACAGCCTGCAGTCCCTCCTACCTAAAGATAGAAGGAACCTTGACCCAATGGTCAGAGATAACAGGAAGCATAATTTTCGTCCATCCGCAGCCTCTCTCAGCCCGCCATGCTCGCTTGTGGGTCGAAACAACCACCGTCAGACTATTATGTTTTCCAACATAATTTAGCCAGGATTTGCAGGACCTGACTATCGTGGAAGTGGTGGTCGGACTATCTAAGGCCACGAACGCAGCTTGGTTGTCACTGCAGACACAAATAGATTGGTCTTTCCACCTGTTTTCCACAAAAAAGTCCATTGCCTCAAGTATCGCATACACCTCCGCCTGAAACACAGACGCATGCAGACCAAGAGCAAAGAACCGACGGGTTCCACAAGATTCCACGAAGACACCAGAACCTGAACCTTCTTCAGTCCTGGAGCCATCAGTGAAAATACGGCAGCAGTGTTTGCCGGGCTCGTTCTCGTGATCTAACCATGAACGAGCCTCTGGCAGCAACACATTGTACCGCTTTTCTAGTATGACGGTTGACGACATGGAGTCCGGGGGCATAGACAGGATTGCAGAATCGATGTCAGTGCCTGCGCCGTCGTAGAAAATCGAATACACCCAATACCGGTGGCCATTATGTTTCACTCTGCAGATGGCCTTAACGGCCTCTCCGCAGATGAAGACATCTAGTGGCGGGAGATTCACCAAAGCATGAAGTGCCGGGCCTGGGGTATTCGGAAATGCTCCGGTACAACATATGGCCACAGTCCTTGTAGTCTTGATAGAGCTTGAGGAATTGAGGACATACTATGCTCCAAGCTCATTCAACTTTAGACCGAAATCTCCACAAACTCTAAGGAAGCCTTCATGAATAAATACAAGGGTGAGTTTTTCCTAATTTTAGTTTTAAAAAATAAATTAGGTTCTTAATTTTTCAGTAATTGGATACATAGACGGAGCGCACATCGGACATAAGCCAACAATAAACGAGCATTTGTTACCCTTTAACTTTTTTGATTTAAGTTTACTTTATTTAAATTTATCCTAAAGAATTTAAAAAACAATATTATCAATTATGAAATCAAAAATATAATAAATAATCAAAATAAACATAACTTTTGTAAACAAAGGGACAACAGAATATCTGCGAAGTACTCCCAAGGATATGGAACTGCCAATTACTTATTTTCTTCATTTCCTGTAGTTCAAAGATGAATTTTTCTTATTATGGTATTAACATTTTTTTAATTGCCTATTAACTAGTTGGGGCATAATTTTTTTTTTTTTACAAAGTACATTGCTTTAAATTCCATCTCATTATCAGAAAACTTAGAGAAACAAATAAAAACGATTTAGTAATTATTGCATTAGCAGATACATCGAATGTTTGCATAAGATTGGTTACTGGCTATCGTATGCGATGTTCCAGAATTACGAGACGATTTGCACAATAGCGTATGCTGTGATCCAAAACATCAAATTTACAAACGACTTCACTCGATCACAAATGTCCCGATTCGGCCCCAGGTATCACTAACCTGCGGCAATCAGAAACCTCAAAAAGTTTGTATGCCATGTCATACGCAAAAATTGTTAAGACTAAGAATTAACCAAATACAACCAATAGTAAGAACTTTCAAAGTATGGAATCTATGCTAACAAGCCTCACTCAACACAGTTCATGACCACAATGAAAAATATGATTCAAGAAGTAATAACAATGCAAAACCAAATGATGGAAATGTTCATTTCCAAAAAATGAACTTCTTGTCCATTTTCACTGAAATACCAATGCTATCCGCCAGCAAAAATAAAAATTATAAAACTTTTTGTCTCCATAAAATTGATGTAATGCTTGTCTCGGAAACTTACAAATAAATTGGACTTTTCCATTCAGGGTTATAAGCTATATATGACGAATCATCCTGATGGGAAAGCCCATGGTGATAGTGGAATATTAATAAGAAATGTTATTAAAGACTATGCTATTCAAGGTTATGAAAAAGATTATCAACAAACCACTAATATAGGAATTCAATTTCTTGAGGAGAACATCATCCTAAATGCGGTTTATTGTCCCCCTAGATTTCCAGTCTCTGATCTGCAATTTAATGAATTTTTAAAACGCTTGGGAAGAAATTCGTACCAGCTAAGATTTTAGTGCGAAGCACACTTTCTGGGGTTCCAGGCTGATTAATCACAAATGTAAACAATTATTCTCTGCTCTTATGAATCGTCACTACACACTTGATTTCGTGTCCTCTGGCCATCCAACATATTAGCCACAGATCCAAGAAATACCAGATCTTCTTGACTTTGGGATAATAAAAGTTATTAGTTTTAGTTCAAGTTCTTCGCACTAGAATGTGTGCGTATTAATTGCCGGCGAGTATCCTCAGTCAAATATTTTGAGAAATGGAAGGTTCAGTTCCTAATTCAAGTCTGGACTTTATTCAACCAGTCATTGGCTTTTATATCTTTTTGTTCATACAAATTTGGCTTATTTCTAACTTAATTATACTCTAATCATCACTTTTCAGTACTTAATAAATATGTAACGTTTTGTTTGTCTTTTACTTATTGTTGTCCGCTGCGAGTTAGCATGTGTGCACTACACCATTAACCCTTCAGAGAAAAAAAATGTTTATATTTTTTGGGATTCCATTGATGATTATCGTGCCTTATGATTATTGTGTCTTATATATTTACGATTATTTGTATTTCTATATTTAACGTTTTTGTTTATTTTGGAATTTACACCTAATATTTCTATCGGCGTTGTTTGTTAGTAATATAAAATCACCTATATTAAAGTAGCTAGAATTACAATTTTTATCATATTTAATTTTTCTTTTGATTTTACATTGTTCGAAGAGTAATTTTGCAGTCTCCCTTGCACTGTAGAGTCTCTGTTTCATTTATTGTAAGAATTAAGCGCAATTAAGGCTGAATGTGGCTTCGTTTAAATTGCCAGAATTAGGCAGCTTACCGTATATTAATTCGAACAGTGTAAAACCAGTGTCGACGTTTAGCGTAGTGTTATACGCCAACACAAAGTGAGGTATGCATTTGTCCCATGCCTCTAATAAAGTTGTAGTCAGTAGGTATTCATTAAGAACCCTATTACTCCGTTCTACACTGCCTAGCGTCGGGTGGTGATAGGGGGTCGATGTTTTGTGCTTAAATTTGTGTGTTTTGCTCATTGTGTCGAATATCTTGTTTACGAATTCTGTGCCAGTGTCAGTTTTAACTATCTGAAAATTCCCAAATTGTAGCACAAAACGTTCGAGTAAAGTTCTCTCAACCACTTCCGCAGTCTTAGTGTACATTGGGAATGCCGCAATGTACTTAAACAATTTGGCATTGTATGGTCAGTATATATTTATACCCGTTTGATACTTTTAGCGGTGCCACTGTGTCTACCTGCGGTGTATCCGTCATGAACATTTGTTCTTGAATCTGACAATTCTGTAGGTATATTTTGACCATTTTGGTCATGTTTTTCAATACGTACAGTTGCTTTAGTTTGAGAATGGTTCTCCTCATACTAGTGGAAGTTGAATGGAAGTCATGTATTAAATTAATTTGTCGATTATATTTATCACTAGTCTAAGGTGTTTAAATAGAAGAATAGCAGGAGTTTGCCTTCTTTGGCTATCTCATTTTCGGCCCTACCAATTAATACTGTTCCTGCAGAAACCCAAGCTCCGAACGAAATGCGAGAAATGATAATGCTACTCCGGCAAGTCATGCAACAAATCACAACAATGATGAACTTGTTAGTGACGCTCACGACTGCTCATCCTCAATCCCATAAAAATCATACTATGGACCACTAATGGGCTGTCAAAACATTTATTAGAAATTAAAAAATTCCTTAAAGCATACGAAATAGATATACTCCTAATATCTGAACCCCATTTCACCAACAAAAGCCATTTTCAGATTCCGAACTTCAAGTTTTAGCACACCCTGCACCCAGATAATAAGGCTCATGCAGGTTCAGCATTATTAATACACAATAATATAAAACACTGTGAGAGCACATCTTATCGCACAGAAGCTATACAAGCCACGAATATAATTGTTGATGACTGGAAAGGGCCAATTACAATTTCCGCTGTCTACAGCCCACCTAAACACACAATAAAAATGGAGGAGTATGAGAAATTCTTTAAGACCCTTGGCAATAGATTCCTAGCTGGAGGAGACTATAACGCAAAGCACACATACTGGGGTTCCAGTCTCACTACACCAAAAGGTCGACAGCTTTATGCGGCCATTGGAAAATTAAATGTCCTCCCTGTCTCTTCAGGTACACCAACATACTGGCCAACAGATGTAAGAAAAATTCCCGACTTGATTGACTTCTGTGTGACAAAAGGTATCATGCTTAGTGATCCTAAATGTAGCCCATGTTTTGAGCTGTCTTCTGACTCTCCAGTTCTCGACGAGCTTAACAACAATCTTGCCCTTCTTCCCACCCAATTTAGTTTACATAATCACAAAACTGATTGGAATCGCTTCCGATATATGGTATCTTCCACAATTAATTTAAAACAATCACTGAAATCTGAAGAAGACATCATTGCGGCTATTGAACACTTCACTGCCTGCAACAAGCTGCGTGGAATCGTGAAATCGAGCCCCCAGCATGTGTAAGAGAAGAGATGAAAAGTGTTCTGAGTAATACCCATCAGATGGACCTACCCATACGTAAATTTTCCAAATCTGAAGTGAAAGCAGCTATTGATAAGCTAAATATTAAAAAAGCCCCTGGGTACGACCTTATTACTGGAAAAATAGTAAAACAACTTGCAGAAGAAGGAGTGACATATCTTACCTACTTATTTAACGCGGTACTAACATCTGGCTTTATACCTCCCCAATGGAAAGTGTCACAATTAAAAATGATTCTCAAACCCGGAAAAAGCGCTGATAAAGTTGAATCGTATTGCCCAATTAGCTTGTTACCGATTGCTTCTAAACTCATGGAAACCCTTTTCCTGAAAAGACTACTCCCAATTATAGAAGAGCGAAAGCTAATTCCAAATCATCAATTTGGTTTCAGGAAAAAACACAGCACAATCGAACAGGTTCATAGGATTGTTGAGTATATACACACTGCATCCGAACAGAAAAAATATTGTACAGCAGCGTTTCTTGACATCTCGCAAGCATTTGATCGCGTTTGGCACGATGGCTTGCTTTACAAAATAAAAACTACACTCCCCATTAACTACTATGTGTTAATCAAGTCCTATCTTACACATAGATATTTTTTCGTAAAGCAAGGTGAGGAACAATCTGAGCTCCATGAAAGCTCAGCAGGCGTACCCCAAGAAAGTGTCATGGGCCCAATACTTTATCTATTTCACACGTACGACTTACCATCAGCTGAAGGAGTCACCATACGTACCTTTGCAGATGACACTGCTGTCTTAGCTGTTGACACTCTCCCCCACTTAGCTTCCTCTAAAGTCCAGAGTGGGCTAAACAAAATTACTGACTGGCTTAAAAAATGAAAATCAAGTTGAACGAAACAAAATCAGTCCAGGTTACACTCACTCTGAAACGAAACACCTGCCCACCCGTTAAACTCAACGGCTTAAATATACCCCAATGTAATGAGGCTAGATACCTTGGGATGCACCTCGACAGAAGATTAACTTGGAAAACACATATATTTACAAAACGAAAATCTCTCGGTATAAAGCTCAGAAATCTACACTGGCTCTTGAATTGAAACTCGAAAGTCTCAATCGATAGCAAATTGCTCTTGTACTCAGAAATTTTAAAACCAGTTTGGACATACGGTATTCAGCTATGGGGCACTGCAGCAACTTCCAATGTTGAAATACTTCAAAGATTCCAATCAAAGACCCTAAGAATGATTGTAGAGTGTCAGAATTTAATTCAATGCGCGATAAAGTATCGGCATTAATATTTATTTTGCCCTGCTTATAAATAGTGTCGAATTCATATTCCATAAGGTCAAGCCTTATGCGCGTCATTTTGGTCGAGGGATTTCTGTGTGTGAACAAGCACACTAGCGGCCTGTGGTCTGTTACGACTGTAAACTTGGTTACAAGGCGAAAGTGATTAATTGCCCAATAAATTTCAAGCAATTCATTTCCTATGGCTTGTTTATTTCGTGTTTATTTAAAGAAGGACTTGCGATTGGTAAAGTATCACCTATTTTGCCCTGCGACAATACTGATCCTGCAAAGTTGGATGCATCTGTAGTGACCACAAATTGTTTGACAAAGTCTGGATACTGTAGTACTGGTGAATGCGTGATGTTGTGCTTTAGTTGATTAAAGGATTTATCACAGTTGGCATCCCAGTTGAATTCAGCACCCTTTTTTGTAGGTTATTTAAAGGCTTAGCTATCACCACGAAATTCTTGATGCAACGTCTGTAATAATTGGAGAAGGCTACAAAGCGCTTGACGGCATCTTTGTCCTTTGGACTTGAATACATTTCAACTGCCTTAATTTTCTCTGCGTCAGCTGTCACTCTTTCAGGAGTGATTAGATGGCCCAGAAATATCACTTCTGGTTTCACAAAGTTGCATTTTTGCGGGTCTAGTTTCAAATTGTATTGTCGCAAGCGTTGGAAAGCTTTACGAAGGTTTTCGTTATGGTGATTGATTGTTTTGCCAAATATTATTATGTCATCGACATAGAAAATTTTTGGCTTTGCTCTCTAGACCTGTCAGAGCAATTATTAGCATACGCTGGAAGCTGTTGGACAAAATCTTGAGTCCGAAGGGTAGTCGTTTAAAGTGATAATGACAGTCGCTCGTAGAGAAAGCAGTGAGCTTATTTGAATCTCTTGACAAAGGTATTTGATGAAAAGAGTTGGTCATATCCAAGGTAGAAATATAGTTGGATCTGCCGATCTTATCAAAGATATCATCTAATCTTGATATCGGGAATTTATCATCAACGATTTTTTTATTCAGTTGGCGGAAGTCAACAATGAGTCTCCATTGTTTAGTATCATTGGAGCTGTTTTTTGTGACGACTAGCAATGCCGAGTTATACGGACTAACACAGGGCTCAATAATTTTTTAGTATAACAGATCTTCTACTTGTTCATTCATAGTGTTTAGCTGGGAATACGACAGACGATAGTTTTTAATGTAAATTCGTTTGTGATCAGGACTTTCGTGTGTGATCAGTGGTTCGTTGATATCGGTGCTAATGGGATGAATCATTTCGCAACGTGCAGGGATAGTAAGGCAATGGACCCTACTTGTAGTGTAATATTGCTGCCATGTATCGTTGCAATGAAATGACAACGTCATTTTGTCATAGTCTATCTTCACTCGATGATTTGTAAAGAAGTCATCCCCTAACATTCCGTCCGCTTTAATTGGGAAGTCAGTATCTTCGACTTGGAAGTCATATTTCAGTTCTCCTTCTTGTAGACTCAAAGTTCTGTTCGCTGTCCCCATAGTAGTCACGTCTGTGGCGCCTGTGTCTACCAAAAATGTAATTTTGCTATTTTTATACTTTAGAGTGATTAACCGACCAATCTGGTTATTTGTATTAATCGTATAAGTTCGTTTAACTCTTTCATTTGCTGTCTCCGTACTACTGTCGTCTACATATTGTTGCAGTCGGGGTACTGCCCGTTTCCCTGCTGACTATTACCCCAATAGCATGTGCCATTGTCAGCGTTTTCAGAACGCACACATTATTCTATTATTGTGTCAGAAACTCTGTTTTTGCCTTGGGTTATTCGAGTATTTACTATTTTTGCTAGTGGGTTGTTGACCATTTCCATTTTGTCTGTTGCTATTGTTGGTGCTATAGTAGTTGTTGTCATGTCTGTTATTGTAATTGTTGCTGTTTGGACTTCTGTTCATGTACCAGCCGTTGTTGTTACGGTTATTCGTGTACCTATTGCCGCTGTTGTAACCACTATTGTATTTTCTATTTCGTACATATATATTTCGTTCATCATCGTTTCTGTTGTGAAATGCTAATAAACTGATTTCTGATGGTTTTACTAATTCGTCAGCCAGCTCAACAGCGCTTTTAAATTGCTTAATGCGACTCGCTCCTAGAGTTTGGAATGTGTCACGATTGGTGAAGCCTTGTTAGTGATAGCAGCCTTCTGCATCTCAGGTGTTGAGTCAACTGTTTGCAGTGTATTCAGTGTATTAACTAGTTCTTCTATCTGTTCCGTAAATTGTTATCGGCTTGCCGCCTTGTTTTGTCCTGTGAATCTCTTCCAACATGGTGTTCATTGTTTTTTTAGGTGCTGCGAGCTTTTTCAGCTTGACTAGCAGGGTTCCTATGTCCGTAATCCCTTTCAACTCTAGTTTAATTTTTATCCTATCTGGAATTTTTGTCTTGAAAACTAACGAAAATAACAGTGATTCGCTAGTGTCTGGAACGGCTGCTCGTATTAACTTAACAAAGCTGACGAACTTGGAGAGGTCTTCGGGTTTTCCAGATAACCTTTAGGCACTCTACCATGTTGAAAGTAGATATGTCGGTAGGTGGGTGTTGTTGCTGCTGCCTTTGATTTACTAAGTACACTGGTGATGCACTTGTAATAAGACTGAAACGTTAAAGTGTTGGCGGAAGTCTCAGATAGTGAGGCTTGACTAAGTTCGAGTTTAAAAAGTTGCGTCTGTTTGTACAGTTGTTTCTCAAGTATTTTTCGGTATTCTTCTGTGCGTGTCCTATTTGGTGCTTTTTTAAAATTTGCTACTATTTGTCTTAGTGATTGTAGACGAAATCGAGGGATATCCTTTCTCTTTGTTGAATTTTTTGTACAATTGAAATAATATTAGTGCCAGATGGATAGAGAAACACACAAGTATCAGGAGTAGCTTGAAATCATGGTCATCGAGTACTTCTGAATGCAATTGTTATGTATTCAGTATGGTTTTCTGTGGGTCACCGTTGTGATTCATCGGTTTAGACTGGGTTTACCTCTTTTTTTGAAGTTAATGTAGTGTATAAATATATACTCGTATATAATAATTATTTATTCATATTTAAAGCATATAAAAATAAAGAAACTTTATAGTAGTCTACGCTAAATACAGAGTGCTTAATTAGTAGTGATCGTTTTGATTTTTCGTTATTCCCCGTGCTTGTCGCCAAGCTGTAGCTTCTATATAACTCCCCGAGCTATATAACTCTTCCTCTTTTGGTAACTTCTGCCTCGTCTTTTTGTTCTTCTTATTACCTTTGGTGTAATGGTGGGTATGTGGTTGCATCTCCTGTATTCTTCTATTGACAATGTATTTGGGCCGGCTTTCGGAATTGTTTTGTGGTATGTATACTGGAGCTGCTACCCTCTTAAGGGCCTTAGGCACATATTCTTGTGCTTTCGTTGCTTGGAATAATGATTGTAGCTGTCGTGGGAGAGGGATTCGCCCTCCACCTTGATATAGCGTTAGTGCTATCGTATCAGCCTATGGTAGCTGTGCAAGCAGTGAGAAATATAAAGCTTTAGCGTTTGCTCATCATATGGAAGAAGTGTTTCAATCAAATCCCGGGGGCAATGATTCTGTAATTCCATCTCTGGTCACCCAAAAATGATTAACCCAATTAAATTTAAGGCAAATGAAGTAAAGTATATTTTGAAAAAATTTTCAGGCTGGGAGTAATTTACTGGCAAAATGATAGTTTTCAAAATTCAAACATATCTGTTTATTGTTATATTTCAAATTGGCTATTTTCCTTCAGCTTGGAAGATATCACAGGTAATTATGATTCCTAAGCCGGGAAAAATAAAGCCAAACAGTCGTCTTACAGACCTATTAGTCTGCTGTCAATGCTGTCAAGACATTTTGAAAGACTGCTGATGCTAAAAATATCACCGGATGTGGAAAAAAATGGTATAATTCCACAACTATCAATTTGTATTTCGCCAAAAACACAGTACAATAGAGCAGATAATTCACATATTTAGCGAAATGAGAAACGCTTTTGAGGATAAAAAGTACTGCTCGACAATTTTCCTTGATATTGCTCAGGCGTTTGATAGGATCAGGCACGCTGATCTGATATACGAAATCGCAAATTGTTGCCTGCAAGCGTGTACCAGATACTAAAATCGTGTTTGTACAATAGCAAGTATAGAGTCAAGTACAAGGAGTTTGCTACACCTGACTATAACATTAAAGCTGGCGTCCCACAGGGATAATCACCTTATGACATCGCCGTTTGTTGATGATACTACCATCTTGAGCTGCCAAAAGAAGCCGAGAATTGCATAAAGAGATCTTAGTGATCACTTAAAACTAATTGTGTCCTGGCTGACTCACTGGCGTATTCGCGTAAACGAAAGCAAAAGCACCCACGTTACATTTACTCTTCGTAAGGATAATTCCGCTGTGGTCACATTAAATGGCGTATCTATTCCACAAGCTAAGGAAGTAACCTACCTTGGGGTCCATCTCGATCGTAGACTGACTTAGCGCAAATCGAAGCACAATGTACGTAAATGAAACTGAGAGCACAAGGAATCAATTGGTAACCTAAAAATAAATCAACTCTGCGCCTAGACCACAAAGATCTACTGTACAATGGAATCATAAAGTCTATATGGACGTATGAAGCCCAGCTGCAGAGAAATGGTATCTCATCTAACATTGAACTAATCCAGCATGCACAATCGGAAGTCTTCGAACTATTGTAAGCTCTCCCTTGCACGTTAAAAATGATACGATGCACAGCGAACTTATGATTAATAAAAACTAAGCTAATAAAAACGAGTAAAGCAGTCTGAAGTCGGGTTAGACCGACTTCGAAATACCATTTGCTTTTCCTTGTGCGTGCGAGTTCAACATTGGGGATGTTTTCTTCATAAATCATCTTTTGGAGCATATCTACATTAATTTTCGGTAGGGTGCCTTAAGCTGATTATAATAGAGGTATCTGTAGCTTTTATCTACTCGACCCCATTTCTTATGCATGGCTTTGTACGTACTAAAATAAAATTTTGCCCAAATATTTTGTAGGTCGTAAGTTTAGAAAAAATTGTCAATAGTGGGCGTGGCTGTGAAAATAACCCGCCCATTTTTTGTGTGGTGTTTAATATTAGTAACCGCAACCTTCTTGTGAAATTTCGTTGATAAATCTTTACAGGGAACCTAGTATTGATTTTTGGTTAATTGTCGGAGTGATGCCTATATTTTACACATTTCTGCCACTTTCTATTCCGATAGCATCATTACGAGTATAGTTAGGTTAATTTAAATTTTAGACCCGAAAGTTCCTTATATCAAAAGTGGGTGTGTCCTTTCTTTGATCAACGGCATTTCTTGCAGTTAGCTTTATAATATCCACATGTTGCTTCTTTTAATATCTCTAATAGATCTTAATTTATGAATATTTGTAAATTGTGGGCGTGGTAATTAATATATACCGCCCAGTTTATGCATAGTGTTTACTCGATCCCACATCTACATAATTACTATTTCGTAATTTTTCCATCAATTGAACTGAAGTTATAGTCATTTTAAGAAAGGTGAAAAATGTTTCTTATAGGTCCAGACTATACTTTTGCAAAGTTTCAGTAAGATGCTCAAACGGTGTGGAAACAAGTGGCTACGGACGGACAGACGGAGAAAATCAAAATAGTTCAAAAAGTGATTGAAATCATGTCTGTATATTTAAGTCCATATATCTACCACGCCTCCTTCTGGAAGTTGCAATCCCTCTGGAAATCAAAAAAGTAGAAGGTTATAATTAAGTGAAAAATAAATTGAAATTCAGACATCATCCCAATTACTTGGCAAGACAAGTAACTTATTCCAAACTTACTTACTCCAAACTAAAATACACACATGGTTACGTAAGTTAGACTGAAATAATTTAATTGAAATGTTCTCACTATATTAAACTGTTATACAAAAATATTTCTAAACTTAACTTTAGTTTCTTAAGTACTTCAAAACACTGGTTGCGGGTTAATATTGTTATTAGATTTAAGATTTGAAAAGTTATTGTTTTTCTTATTTTAAGAGAATTCAATAAATAAACCAACAGTTATAAAAAAAAACTTCTAAGCTTCTAATGATGATATATGCATATTGGAAGCAGTATACATTACGTCCGTAATAGCATGAATACAAATAATGGGCAGACTATTACTGCTCCCACGCCAACAATAAACCAATATTCATTTCTGGGGGTTCTATGCAGGATTCATCAACACAAATTCTTACGAAGTGCTAGTACAAACTACAAACAAAAAGTGGCAGTACATTTTGAGAGCAATGCCCTCTATTGATACATTCTTGTAACTAAGGACCTATGCCAAATTCTTGGACCAAATTTTATGTGAATTAGTAAATTGACGCTGCAAAGCCATTCCCAAGAAATGGGGACTATCATAAAAAGGCCACAAACCAACTAGATATCCTAATGATGATATCAGAATAATATGTACATCACCACGTTTTATCGCGCGCGCACATGGCAAAGTGGAGAGACGGTCTAGCACGACTTCATACTTCTTTACTTAATTAGATATTAGATATCAGTCTCGACCCCCAATACGTATGCTTAGCACTAAAATCTCCTACTGCTATATAATAACTTCCGAAATTATTAGAAAAGTTTCTAAACTGGTTATACTATGTTGCGACCAAATCTATATTTACGTTAAATTTTCAATATTATGAAAGCGATATTAGAACTGTTCACATAGAGTACAATTAATATTGTTTATAGGTCAATATTTATGTATTTATAATTCGTATGTAGATGCAAATTTAAAAAAAGGGACGGTTTGCGGATCCAACTATTGCAATTAATTAGCATATAAAAACTGTTCAAAAATATGTGGATGCAATATATAATCGGAAAATATAGTTTTATAAAAGAAAACGATAAATGCATTTTAAAAGGATGGGGGCTATTTTTTTCGAAGGGAGTCAAAATCTTCGAAAAGACTCGATGCCTACACACCAACCAAGAGTGAGGTTTTTACTCACTTAAAGCAACTTCTTAACCTAAACTGTTGCGCTAAGCCCACAATGACCTGATAGCGATTTTCGAAGGGTAATAAACAGATATCCATAAAGGAAATTCTCACTGTTTGAAACTAAAATAATGACTTTTCATTACAACCTATGTTCATCAAAAAAATCTCCTCCGAAACTAAGTCAAAATTATAACACGCACTACGAAACGGCGCAAAATCTAAATTGTTTCGATCACAAGGATTGAGATACAAAGGAGTGAAATTCCTTGTTCTTCTTCCAGAAGTATTAAAGTTGAGAAGGGAAATTCAAAATTTGAGTTCTATGGAAAAGAACGTAGGCAAAACAGTAAGAACTGCCTTTGAACTGATTCAACAGGATTATCTAGGACGCCATACAACAATTGCATATTTTAATGATAGGGGTTTTTGAACTCATTTGCCCAACGATTTATGAGCCATGGAGTCAGAGAAGCTTTGTTAACCACACTTGTAATGTGTTTACCAAAAGTAAGTTTTTGGTCAAAGGTCTGACCTACGTCGCATATATAACGGATAACATTGGTTGATTAACAATGAAGTAAGCATGAGCAGTTTCGGTTGCTCTAGAAAAACACATCTGTTTGCACTTCTTGCAGTTTAGTTCCATACAATTTAAAGCAATATCACAATAGCGCGTTAGGTCGGTCGCGCGTTTGGCAGTTGAGGTAGAAACAATGTAATTATATGAAGCAATTCGAAATGCGGCTTCATGCGTTTGATCGTAAATTTTTGCAAATATCATAAAGGTGTTCATAACGCCCGACTAGGGCAAGTTTCTAGTCGGTCATGCGTTTGACAAGCAGTGTTGCTATTTTAGCCGTTTTCTTCCCAAAGGTTCGGCAACACTGTTGAAAATAAAATTTCCAATTACCCAAACAATTGGAATTTTTTGTTCAATTTGGAAAAATGGGGTCCCTTTTGAAAAATTGAATAAATTTAGTGCGGTAGCAAACGCGCTATTTCGTTTTACGAACGCATACCTCACGAGTTATGAAAACGATATCGTAAGCGCGAAGTAAGCGCAGAGTAAACGCCGGTAAAAGCGCGACCGACCTAACGCGCCATTGTGATATAACCTTTATGTTGCACCAGTCACCAATAATATTTAAATCGTCTTGAAACATTTGCGATTCATTTGGGTTATCAATAATTAAGAAATGTTTACGGTATCAGCAAACATAAGAGCGTTGCAATAGGACATACGTGAAGGAAGGTATTTAATAAACATTGAAAATAATAAGGGATCAGTGTGGTTACATTGTGGTACGCCGAAAGACGCAGGAAATTCATCAGATAGCAATCCTTGAAATAACATCTGTTGGTACGCTGTGACAAATATCATGTTACCTATTTTAATATAATGGTGGGAAACCAAACCTAGAGAGTTTAAGGATCAGAAGTCTATGGTGTACAACATCAAATGCGATAGTTTTAATTGGAACGCTAATTGGATATTTCAGATTTACTGCCCGACTTATGCAGCGGTAAAATATGTCCTTTTTTCCATATGTGGGGAAAATGACCATATAGAAGAGAAGTACTAAAGAGCGAAATAATCGGAGAGATAAAGTCAAGACTAATTTTACGATATTGTTAAATTAAATATTGCAAAATGAGCTAAGATGTTGGAAATATTTACATTAACGTATCTTAGGTTCATCTATATAATTAGGTATGTGCAATTACGTTTTGAGAAACGGTCTATCAAGTTTTGGGAACGGCGTTAAGTTCAAAGAAAACTTTTGAATGACCCGAATCACCAAAAATTATTAAAATAGGGGACACACATAATGGGAAAGCAATTCTGTGGAGAAGAGAGTTGCAGTGACTTTATATGTTTTGGGATCATCTGCAGAATGAAGAAGGAATCGTATTGGTATTGGAAAATGAACAGTGTACAGCATTATTAAAGTGTTTTGTGAAAAGTTCCGGAATTATTTGCTTCTTCCACTATTACGGTAATTGATTGAAGAATGCATATGAATAATAAATTTTAATCTTATCCGACATTCTAATTTATTTAATTTTATTAAAAAAAATTTTATAAAAAGCTATTGCGAATGTAAATTTTTCGTAATATTGGAAATAATAGATACAATATTACGCATTTGAGGTCATACTGTTCACAGAAAAATGTATGGTAAATTACTTGATATTGAATGTAATATAAGGTGTTATTACGAAAACACCCAACAGGAAAAGAGTATATTGTGTTTTGGGGACAATATATTGCTGAAATTTAAATTTCTCAATTTAGTTAAGCAGATGGAATTGCTTGAAGATATTTTTGAAAAATATTTGAGGACAAAGCGCTTTAGACGCGATTTTTGCAATGTTCCAGTTCCTCCACAAGCTTTACGGTTTGGGTGTTATTTAATAAATATAAAAATTATATATTAATTTTTAAATTGTTTTTGTTGCTAAGATGGGTTTCTGAAAGTAAGATAAAATGTATTTGTTGTTTTTCATATAATTTTCAAATACATGCTTCTGTTGGTTGACCCCGTTGGCAAACCAATGACCATTAATTAGTCCATTTGTTAACAATAATTTATTGAAGAACCTTTGACTGGTTGCGCGTCCTCCTTCCTGCAGCATATTTTGAAAGGAAGTCATGAAATGTGGCAGGGACTGTCAGAGTTATAAGCATTCTCTCGAGGTTTTGGCCGTGGAATAGTTTTTTCGTCATTAGCCTTTTAGGGTAAACGAATAGTTTGGTTGTATATGAGATTGGCGTTTAATATTCTCAAAAACTGATGCTTGTATGAATTGTATTGGTTGCAGTTTGTTTATGGTACAACCACTTTTTTGCTTTTATTCGCGGTATACCGGGAAACCACGATAATTAGCGACATGTAATCCAGAACAGTTACAGCATCTGATTTGTTTTGTGTACAATTCGCAGTTGCGTGGAGGTCTCCGCAAGTAGCGCACACGGTGGGTCGCTTACAATAATAATTGGTATGACTTGAGGATTTCTTGGTTCTTCTACTATTTTTTCCTTTGTTACTTGAGGTTATGACTATACAGGATGAGCCTCATATTTTTCAACTTTGTTGTGAGTGGCTTTAGCTTTACTCGGTATAGTGGTTGTGGAATCTCATTCTTATTATTTATATTATACACTAATTTAATTCTCACTTGGATTCTTCTATCTCACTTGGATTAACTCCTAGTTCAATCTCTTCCAGAATCACTGATACCTCTTTACTCATTTTGAGTTCATAAGTGTAAAAGCTTTTCATGTTACTTTCAAAATCGGCAACTATTTTCGGAAAATAGTTTTCATAATTAATTTGTGGTTTTGTTTGGGATATGTTTCCTTTCGCTAAGGGTACTATATTAACATGAAAAACTGTGACCTCTCAGTTCAACGGCCCTGGACCCTTCTGTGCACTATCACCACACAATTTGAGGTCTGCTGCAGAAATGTACAGATACTAAAAGAAGTCAATCCTGGAAAATCTTCCGGGACTAAGACAATGCATAGCTCTTCTGGGAGATTTTAGTCCAAAAAGAGCTAAAGAGCTTGGGGACATCGTTAGCTTCTGAGGTTTTGGATATTTTTGGAATATTTTTCAAATGCAGGAAATAATATGGCAGAAAGATGATTCCGATTATAAACCTACGCTCACTTACTTACATACACAGAAGAATCACTTGTGGATCCGCACAAGAGCGTGCTGTCTAATGTGAAATCTGCCATGGGTATGACCGTAAAAAGACGTCCTGCACATTCCGTACAGTTTTCTTTATATTTGGAGATTTCCAAGCTACATTTAACTGTTCCAACAAATTAGACCCTAAAGCTAAAAATGGAGGAACTGCGGAGAGAACCATACTACTAATTACAGAGGTTTGCAAGTGTATTCTAATTTGAAAGAAAAACTAAATCTGGTGCGCTGAGTACACCAAACAACCAAGTTGTGGCCTCAACTACTACACTGACAAATTAATCACTTCAGAATAAAACGCCTATACAGACAAATTCATTTTTAAGTAATAATAACAATAATATTCAACGATTTGCACAACCAATTCTGGTCAAAAATAACCCAATCTACTCGGACACCAATAATCAAGCTTAGATCACCTATATAAGAACTAAAGGAACCAATACCTGAATTCATTAATACAATGCAGTATATGATGCAGAAACTCTTGAAAACTCAAAGCCTATCTCCTATATTAACAAATAAATGAATGCCATAAAACTATATTACTAAAATGCGAACGGAGTATGCAAATATACGAGTAAATACATAGAATTCGATTTAATCAATCAAATGGACGTCTTGCTAATCACTGTGATACCTATTACGCAATTTAAAAATGCTTCAATGAAATATAGCGACATCTACGACAATAAACATCCAAATGGAAAAGCAAGAGGCTGAACAGCTTGCGTGGAAAAAACTATAATTACGCA
This sequence comes from Clusia tigrina, assembly GCA_920105625.2. Lineage (NCBI taxonomy): Eukaryota > Metazoa > Arthropoda > Insecta > Diptera > Clusiidae > Clusia > Clusia tigrina. Next base: position 305,033,074 of record OV050030.1, read on the forward strand.
TTACGCATTACAAGAATACGGAGAAGGTAATATTGATGGAACTTCATATTTTAAAGAACGATTACAAAAACTAACTATTACTCCATAGTAAAAACTCCCAAGTTTCACCATATCAAAAGAATAATTTGCAAATTATTTTAATACCCTGGGAAGCCGATTCATTAGAGCAGGCGACTGCAATGCCAAACATACGCATTACGGTTTCAGACTTATAACGTCAAGGGGCAGACTTGCTATCTATAATTTTCAGCAAAAACCTTGACGTTCTATCATTAGGCCAATGAACTTATTAGTCTAAAGATATCAACAAAATTCCAGACGCAATCGATTTTGGAGTAACTATAAACATAAAAAGATTTTAAATACAATGCAAAGGATCATTCGACTTATTTTCAGATCACTCTCTTTCAATTGTATTTCTTATTACGAAAGGAGCTTTGGTAACGCCACCACATTACCTCACAAATAAAAATACTAATTAGTTGAGGTACAAGAAAGATATGAGCCCACACACTGAGCTAAGTACTGACCCACCCACAAATTGAGAAGGCAATCAACCTTGCAATTGCAAATCTCGCGACAGTAATAACTGGAGCTGCTACTATTGCAACTCTTGGTACCAACAATAAATATTATAAAATAATTTAATTTAATTTAAAAGGATTAATCACAATAATAAATTATTATAACTAATTTAAGAAGAAGAGTCATAGCTACCAGGGCCTTCAACTCGATTTTAATATATTATTTTACATATTTACTTATTTAGGTATTTAAATATAATTTTGGATGTGGCATTCTTTTAAGAATTTATTGATCTTTGTTATGTTATTCTTTGATGTATCTTTTAGAGAAACACTTGGAATCTGGTTATGGAATATATTTTTACGGGTTTTTTGGAAGTTGGGGCAGTTATTTAGCAGGTGTAACGAGGATATTGATTCCCCACAGAATTGACAGTTAGGTAACGGTTCCCCACGTAGCAAATGCTCGTTTGAGCATTTGGTGTGTCCGATGCGGAGTCGTACAAAGTTTTTTGTTTGTTGGCGAGAGCAAGTTACAGGATAATATGGTTTCATTCCATCTGTGTTGAAGGTGGTGTAAAAGTGTTTATATTTTTTCCAAGTGCAATAGTTCGTGGCAACATGGAGAGATACTATATGTCGCAGTAGGTCTTTAGTTTCTGTGACTTGGAAGACGTAGTTTGGAGCCGTAATTGACTCTGCAGCAGCTATATCTGCAAGTTCGTTACCTGGTATCCCCGAATGTCCTGGGACCCACATAATTTTTATTTTCTTGGAATATTTAATACACGAGTTACGGATATTGTTTATGGTCCTGCTGCTATCATTATTGAAGTTTCGAATGGCTTCAATAGTCGATTTGCTGTCTGTACATATGAGGAAGTTTCCTTTATTTTTGTGAGCAAAGTCGATGGCACATTTAACAGCAAAAGCTTCGGCAGTAAATACAGAGCTAAAAGGAGGAAGACATCCTGACGTAATTAAATTTCCGTTGTGGTGGACTACAGCAAATGATGTGCCAAGAGTTCCTTTTGATCCGTCTGTATAGAGTAGGCTCCATTTTTTGTTTATATATTCACTTGCCGTTTCTGTAAAAAGTTGTCTATAAACTTTGGGATCGGTAACGGTTTTTGGATATTGCAGTAAATTCAATGCGAAGGAGCTATCTTTTATATTCCAAGGTGGTTCACTTTGTCGCGTAGTTTGACAGACTTTTATATCCCAGTCAAGGTTTTTGGTGAGTTGGACACATCTACGAATTATGGATTTAATTTTATATTGCCGTTTGTGCTTGACAACCTCCATTATGTCTTTGTGCAGTACTCTGTTGTTAGTAATGAAGAGTTTAGGGATGAGTTTTGATGTTGACATCGATAATTGCTGTTGAATAGATGGTAGCCCAGCTTCAGCGAATATATTTTTTAAAGGTGACGTTGGAAAGGCGCTGATGCTCCTGCGAACAGCTGTGTTGTAAGGGGCTTCCAAAGATTTTAGGTTTTTTTGAGAACACCATCCATAAATTGGCAATGCGTAATCTATTTTTGAAAGTATGAGAGCTCTGGTGATGTTAATTAATGTTGAAATGTGTATTAAACTGTGTTTGGATGTTAGGTATTTAATAATGTTGAGGCGGGTAGCTAGACTTTTTCTTAACTGTAAACAATGCTCCTTAAAGTTAAACTTATTATCAAAAATAACACCAAGAATTCTCAGATGTTTTACAAGTTCAATATTTACATTATCATATTTAAGGCTAAAACAATTACATTTGGTTTTCTTACATATATGTAGTATTTTACATTTACTAACAGATAGTTTGGCGCCAGAGAAGTTGCCCCAATTTGTAATTTCATTAAGTATTTTTGTGAAAGTAGATTTGATAGTATCGAGATCTTTTGTTTTAGAAAATATAATGGCGTCGTCTGCGTAAATTGTGTGTTGGATATTTTTGTATCCATGGAGTAATTTACTGAATTGGTCGAATGCAATAATAAATAGAACAATAAATAGAACCCTGCGGTATGCCATTGACGAGGGGGTATGTATTTGATAGTTCTGTATTAACTCTAACTCTTATTTTTCGGTTTGATAAGAAAGCTCTGACTATATTAAAAATTTTCTTTCCTATACCCCAGGTCGCCAGTTGTTGAAGGACAACATGTATTCCTATGCGGTCAAAGGCTCTATGAAAATCAGTAGCTAAAACGGTAACATGGTTTTTGGTGGAAAGTGAAGTTGTAACGTAATGTTCAAAGTGAAGCAGTGCATCAATTGTGCTTTGTTTTCGCTTGAAAGCTACTTGGTTATGACTCGTTAAATTGTTTTTTGATATAAACCACATTATTCTTTTAGCTATTATTCTCTCGAGTATTTTTCCGGTGCAAGGTAATAGGGATATAGGTCTGAAATCATTAAACTCATACTTGCTTTTATTGGGTTTTGGGATGGGAACAACCTCAGCTGTTCGCCAATTTTGGGGGTAAATGCCTTGTTCATGGATGTTATTGTATAAATTTATGATTGTAATTTTTGCGTGTTTGGGTAAGTGTTTCAACATTTGGTACGATATACGGTCAAAACCAGGAGTTTTGCTCTTAGCATTGGATAGGGCGGACTCGAATTCTACTATGGTTATATTTGATTCTATTTGTTTGGCTGAGGTAGATAGTTTTTTGGGTTTATATTGGGTTTGAAGTGCTGTGTTTTTTTCAATTCTAAAGTGTGGGTGAAAGTTATGGTTCTGCGAGAGGTTAGACCATGATGTGGCAAAGAAATTAGCTATGTCTGTGGATTTGGATAATAGTTTCGCACCATTTTTATTGTTTTTATTTTTTCAAGTTGCTTGCCTCCTACAAGGCCCCTAATGTTGGACCAGATTTTTTTGGGGCTGGTTTGCGGGTTTATATTTTCCGTGAGTTTTTCGAGACAATCTGCTTTGGAGTTTTTGATTGCTTTTCTGGAAACAGCATTGGCTTTCCTGTATAAGATCAGATTAGGTACACTTATATGTCTCTTATATCTGTACCATGAATTTTGTTTTTCCTCTCGCAGGTTGGATAAGTACTCCACCAAGGAAAAGTAGCTTTAACTACATTTCCTTTAGACTGGGGTATAGCTACATTTGCGGCACTACGGATGATTTTTTGTATTTTTGCAGCATCTTTGTTCACATTACTGGATTGAACGCAGGTTGGAAACTGTTTCTCACAAATTGAGTTAAAAAGAGTCCAGTCGGCTAGGTCTATTTTAAATTTTGGTTTTATTTTACTTTTTTCTATATTGAATTTAGAATTTATTTCTATGAAGATCGGGAAATGATCGCTTCCGTGCAAATATTCAGAAATTTTCCAAGAACATTTAGGAGCAATTTGTGAGGAGCATATGCTGAGATCTATGTGTGAAAAGGTTTTATGAGTAGAAAAATGCGTAGGCGACTCATCATTTAAGACTATTAAACTTTCACATAAAATAAGATCCTCCAAGATTCTTCCTCGTGGGTTGGAAATTCTTGATCCCCATAGCGGACTCCATGAATTAAATTGTATTATTTGTTGAAAACGGGATGTGTGTTTCTTGTAGCGCAATTATGTCCGGGTTAAAGTCTTTTATTAACAATTGTAATTCGTGGTAGTTGTTTACGAGTCCTTTTATGTTCCACTGTAAGAGTTTAAGGTTCATTTATTGAGTACCAAATGGAGAAATAAAAAAGCAAAAAATGCGTTGTTTATTTTATTATTCTTCTTCGTCAGACGAAAGAAGAGTTTTGTGTGTTGTTTTGGATGAATAATTATCTATATTTCGAAGAGAATTAAAAATGGGTAGTGTATTATTGTTTTTGGATTCAAGAGAAGAATTGGTAAAATGGTTAAGAGATGGTTTTTTAATGAGAGATGAAGTGTTGGAAGTAGAGGTGTTTGAAGCGTTGTCATTTTTTGTTTCTTTGTGTGTTAAGAAACTACTAAAACTGGTTTGTTTATTGCTGTTGTTGGATTCGAGAGAGAAGCTGGTTGAAGTAGTTGTTTTTTTACTAGTAGCGGTTAGTTCTGTTGTGGGAGTAATTTTTACTTTATTTGTTGTATGGTTTGTGGTTTCATTGTTTTCGTTTAGTTTTGTTTCTGTTTGATTTTTTGGAGTAGTGTGTTTTATGTTAGAAGAGGAAAGTACGGAAGCATAGCTATGTACAGAGGGATTTAAAGGTGTTTGGTTTCTATGAATTTGCCTGGCTTCCCGTATTGTGCATTTGTTTTTTGTTTTTATGTGCAGAATTTCTTTTTCTTGGATGAACCTTTTACAGTTTCTGGAAGAAGAAGGGTGATCTTCTGCACAGTTAGCACAGAAAGTGCGGGAGCAATTAATGGGAGTATGTGGTGGGAGGGCACAGTTCGCACAAGCAGGGGTTCCTTTGCAGCGTTTAGCTGTATGTCCCAGCTTCTGACACGATTTGCAACGCATTGGACTGGGAATGTACTCCCTTATCTTTACTGTATGCCAGGAAATATCAATTTTGTCAGGAAGGTGATATAAATCAAACGTTAAGAGTATAACTCCGCTTGGGTGTGTTTTACCTTCCGTGATTTTTAGGAATTTGTGGATGGAAGCGACTCCTTGGGAACTTAGTTCACGAACGATTTCTTCGTCTGACACAGTATTTAAATAGGGCGCATATACTGTACCCTTTGTATAATTTAGGGAGTTGTGCAATGTGCATTTAATTGGGCATAGTCCATGTAGTGTTTTAGCTGATAAAAATTTCTCGGCTATCGTTTGGTTTTTGACTAGAAGCAGCAATGTGCCGTCACGAAGCTCTGAGATGGAGGTGATGTCTTTGCTAATGAGCTGAAGAGATTTTTGCACTGAGAAACAGGAGAAGTTTGACAACGGAGTTTTTTCATCAGCAGAAGCTACAACAATGAATTTGGGATTAGCCTGGATGGTTTTTGGGAGATCGGGGAAGGTGATGGAGGAACTAAGGTTGTGCCGTTTCTTTTTTTTGTCTCAGGGCCGTCCGCAAGTAAAGCGAAACGGTTGCCTTCGACGGAGGGGGGCCCGGGGGCCATGATCTACTTTATGGAGTTGTACACTATTCACTTGATGGAAAGTATTTATTGTGTAAAAATACAAGTACGAACCGTAGTAAAGATAATGTGAAGTGAAACCGCGAACGGTATGCAAAAACTTGAGAAAAAACTCAGAAAGAAACCGGAGTATACACTTGTGTCTGCTCGCCACGAGTATTAGTCGGAGACTCATTATAAAATAATTACACCCTTTACGATTGAAAGTTTTGTTTTTAATTAATAATTTTATTTAAAGAGGGATTTACATATCTGCAAATCACCCAGTTTAACGAAAAAGCTGGACACATGTACAATAATGATAAAAATTATTCTAGCTACAACCACAGAAAACAGATTATAATCTATCTTCATAGTTTTAAGCGGCGCAAAGACCAAAATCATATATAATAGTGTGAGTGAAAAAGAGAGAAAATATGTATGTGTGTGTCACACAGACATGATTTGGATGTGAGCCTCGAAAATCAAAATCATTTTGATTTTGTGGGGAAATTTCATTATGATTTTCATTAAGGATGATTGTCGTTTGTGGGGAAATTTCATTATGATTTTCATTAAGGATGATTGTCGTTTGTGGGCAATTTACATGTAAATTTTTCTCAATTGAGTTTGACTGCCAGTGTGTGAAGTTGTGTGTAGATAAAATTAACGAAAATGCGTTTCAGCTGGAGTTCTTTGAATCTTATTTTACTCTTTTTTTATGTCATTCTTTCGTCCAAAATCTGTTTTTCTTTTTCTTTTCACATTTTTCCTTGTACATTATGAGCGGTAACGCACACTAACTTCATCATCCGGCAGTGACATGACGACCTCACTCAATGACGAGTATGCAAAAATTACTTGATTTAGGATTTTGATCACTCGTCTGTGGCGGATCATAGAGCACGTACACGAATGGGTATGATCATGACGTACCGTGTGTGGACTGCATTACAGAAACAAAACAAGGTGACTACCCCCTTTGGAAGGCAGTAAAAGTGTTAAAGCCGCTTACTAATAGAGAAGTGCCAATTCGGTTATCAAACGTGGCTCGAAGGGATCCGGAGATACCCTTAATATACAATCTTCAATATAAATTACCAACCACAATAGCAAACAAACCTATTCGCTATGTCGTAAAAGAGTTAAATGAAATTATTACTCTACTAAATTTAAATAAAGCACCTAGCCCAGACAATTTTACATCAAAAACGAGTAAATAAGACTCAACCCCATCTCTTGTTGGTGGATTTATAATATCCACATGATGCTTCTTATAAAATTTTGTCCATAAATATATAATAAATCTTAAGTTATGAATATTTCTTAATAGTAAGCCTGGCAGTTAATATATACAGCCTATATTTTGTGTATTGTTTAGTACGACCCACATCCACATAACTACCAAATTGTGTCACTATTCCAATAATTGGATCGAAGTTAAAGCCATTTAAAAAACGGGATAAAGTTGCATATCTGGGAGGTAGGCGTGGTCTTTATCCAAATCGGGTCATATTGTTATCTGGTTCTGTATCTTTGTCCAGACTATACTTTAGCAAAGCTTCATTAAGATATCTCTAACGGTATGGAAAGAAATGGCCACAGATGCATTGACGGACAAAAATCAAAATTGCTCAAAAAGTAATTCTGATCATATCTGTATATGTCCACACCTGCCACATCTCCTTCTTGTAGTTGAAAAACCGCGCAAACTGAAGATACTTTTTACCTTTTTTAATTTGATTGCGGAATTATCCCAGATGGCAACAAAGAATCTTATGCATATTATGAATGTCAACTTGCGATTAAAATACTTTCTACAGGCTTTGAAAATCGGAAATAATTATGATATTGAAACCTGGAAAAGATGCTGCAACTGTATCCTCTGTATCCTATAGACTTGATATAAATTTTTAAAAATATTAAAAAAGGTTTGCCAGTGTACCAATTTGGATTCAGAACTAAAAACGGCACCTATTGCAGGTTCCAAATTCTTTCAGAAATAAAAAACCTTTTGATTGAAAAAGATACTCTCGCCTTTCTCCCTACTTTCAAAAGAAATCCATGCTATTCACAAAATCGACTTCAGATAGAAAGTCCTTAGTAACACAGCAAATATTGACCACTCGAAACTACGAAATAACAGCAAGTGTGTCTCCAGAGACTGTACTTGGCGCTATTTTCTACCTTATTTTTACGTCAGACATACAAACAATTGAAAACGTCTGACATCGACGTTTGCGAATGACACCACAATACTAAGCAGACATCCAGATCCAAGGATAGCAAATCGAAATCTTTAAACCCATCTGCAAGAAATAGTGCTATAGCAACGAACATGGAGCATTAAAATTAACGAGTTAAAATACGCAATTATGACATTTACACTTAGCCAAGAGAACTGTCATTCCATTCACGTTAACAGATACACACAGGGTTATATCATCAAAATGCAGAATAGTAGTTACATATTCATGGGTAGACATACCTTCACTGAAGGTAAGGGCTCTTCTTTGAACAGACGCACACTAGGACTATTGATCACCAGCACATTTATGGAATTACGTGGTTTGGATTTACACATATGGAATTCTCTGAATTTTCGGTTGAAGAGTTCGAGATCAATTATGAAAATTTGAATCAGAACCATTGAGAGCTCTTCATCGGCTAAATTGCGGTTTCTGATGTGCTTTTGGTGCAGATTTTGCATGGCATTACATTTTCGAAATTGTTTTTATTGTCATACTACAATTTTATGAAGCGGTCACTAAGAAAAAAAACTCTTGAGTATATCAATAAATGCGTCTATAGATTACTTGGATCTGTCGAAGCTTTACTGTCGAAGCAAAAATAAATGCTACCTCATGATTTGGTTAGTCGTGCTCCTCTTCTTGTGAAGGTGTTTGCAGTTTCAAAAATTTATAATTTTATATCTAAAGGAGTTTTGGCGAATTGAGATCCAAATAATTTCCGATGCTATTTTTGTTGTAAAACTCAGCATTTACGCTTTTCGCACTTTAGCTGAGAATCAGTCACTTATTATAAAACTCCGAATAAATGATTTATGGGCTTTTTAGCCAGTAACGGTTGCATATAAATGTGTTTTGTTTTTGTAATATTTTACTAATAATGAGTAACATGTTGGCAACAGAAATCTGTAATTATCAAAGATTCCATTAAAACCGTGCGTGAATTCATCAAATATTAAACGTAATCATTGAAATTCATGGAATTCGAATTGAGCATATCAAAAACATAAATTAACGCATTTTGACCGAAACATCTGGACTACCCAAAATTGTTTGCACGATTTGTTCCATACCGGTTGAATGACAACCAAGAATTGCCCAGAATTCAATATTAGGAAAAAGCCAGACGAAAATCCAAAAAATGTTGTTTCGAGAAGTTATAATTGAAGACAAAGCTGATTTGGTTTTACGATTCCAAAGCCATTATCCACAAAGAGTTCGCTCCACCGGGCCCAACGGTTAATGCATCTATCTCGTTTTGAACCTTTTTGGGTATCGTATTTTTCCTACTTCACAGGAATATTTCGTGGAAGGAAGTTTACGTTTCTTGCTCTAAAATCCGCCATCTCATCGACAGAAATTTCAGATCGATTTTATAACTTGAACATAAGCATCAACTGCCAACCACTACCACTATATATAAAAATGCATTTGCCTTTGAAAGGAAAGGTGCTATATATGTACATTACTGAACTAGTCATTAATCCGTCATGAATTTCGACAAGGAACAATTATTTTCATATTTTTGATACACTAAGAAGCCATCCACTACATATACGAGTACATATATATCGGGTTTTTCAATAAGAGCGCTACAAAAGTTTTTTTAAATAAAACAAAACCGGTTTTAGATATCAATGAAATTCTTTATTCCAGTGAAAGTACGTTCGATGCCATTATGTATTGAACTAGATTTCTTTTGCATGGCCACCGCGGGCACGCTTGCAGAAGTCTAGACACTGAACCCTATTTTCAACGGTTTTCAAGCATAAATCGGCCGATACTGCTGCAATTTCACGTTCGATATTCGTACGAAGTTCATCAATCGTCGCTTGTTGGCATAGACCATAGACTTGACGTAGCCCCACAGGAAATAATCTAACGGCGTCAAATCGCACGAGCTAGGCGGCCAATCGACGGGGCCATTTCGTGAGATAACACGTTCACCAAACTTGGTTTGCAGTAAATTGATTGTGGCATTCGCTGTGTGGCTTGTGGCGCCGTCCTGTTGGAACTACATGTCCTCCAAGTCCATATTATCCAATTGGGGCCAAAAATATTCGGTTATCATTGAACAGTAGCGATTCGCATTCACAGTAAAGTTCCGGTCTTGATCATCACGGAAGAAGTACGGCCCAATGACGCCGCCGGCCCATAAACCGTAATTTTTTCGGGATGCAATTATGACTCATGGAGTAAGTGTGGATTGCTGTCTAACCAATAACGCATATTTTTCTTATTGACGAAGCCATTCAGCCAGAAATGAGCCTCATCATAAATTGGACGTAGCGCTCTTAAAGTTGAGGCGACTGACTCCGAATTTCGGTAGTAAATTTTAATTATTTCGACTCGTTGTTGGCTCGTATATCTTTGCATGATGAAATGGCAAACCTTACTGAAGAGAAATGTCAAAAGAGCGGGAAAACATATGGCTTCGTTTGCTGTCACTATCGATTTACTTTTGTAGCGTTTCTTTTGAAAAGCCCTGTAATTAAGCTTTATGTTCTTAATATATTGTTACGAAATTGCCCTCTTTACAATTTACTCTAACTCTCTGTTCAGTCACATTGAACAGATCAACAATTGCCCTTTATGTTTATTTTTTACCAGTACAGCGAAAATGCAACATTGACAAAAACCAGCACACGCAAAACCAAAATTTCATATTTTCAAGGCCAACACTTGCTTGTTGAACTCATTTCCCTTCAAAGTAGCTGCCCATTGCATTGATTTGGGTGATCATATTTCACTTGGTTGCAATGTGCTCTAAATTATGTATGGGAATGATATAATGATGTTGGCTCGTGTTTGATTATTGACAACGGTGCAGTTTTCGCCGTCACATTTTTGTTATTTATATTTTAACCAATTTGCCATAATCGGCATAAATCCTATATAAATAAATGTACAATTCCAAAAAAGAATCAGAATCGCCTTAACTGCTTAAGTGTTCTCTATTAAAGTTATACGGTTTGAAGTGACCTATAACATTACAACAAATTCTTGGTTTATGTACCAAGGAGCTAACTTCAACATTTGGTGACCCCGACAATTAAATTGAACAACGTCAATAATCTGACATCATGGCTACTTTCGGCGAGCTAGTAGCACTCCAGAAAGAAACTGGGGAAGAAATTCAAGGAATCATTAAGAATTTCAGAAAGGACCCAGCTGACAGGAAGACAACCACCACATATTTCAAGGATCGGCTGTGGCACCTGAACACTGCATGGGACAACTTTGAAGGAACAGATAGCAAGGTGAGATTAGCTGATCAGCCCTTGAATCATGAATTCTTCGCATCGGCCTATTACGAACAAATCAACAAAATAGTCACTGCCCATGTGCAGCTCTTCAATGACGAAATACAAAAACTCGAAGCACTGACTACAACACCATACGTAGGTCATGCTAAGACACCAGCGGACTCAGCACATCAACCTGGGATCAGCAACACTAAACAACACGAGGCACTTGGATCAGGACCAGTCAAATACCAATCAAGGAAGTCTTCAGGCGGTTCATGCAAGAAAGAAGGCACCATTGGAAGCACTTTGCGTAAACACACGCATTAATGATGTCACTACAATGACTTCTCTCTGGAATCTCAAAAATCGCTGAGGACCAATCACGCCAATTCTACGAAAAAATATCGCGCGACTTAAAAGATTGTGGAACGAAATTGATACCAAAAACTTGAAAGTATGGGAAGAGTCCTCAGTACCGAAAGCGGCGGGCTACGATTTCAATGCCTATCTCGAGATGGAACACCAGGTGCATTTCCGGCTAATAGAGCTTTGCACAAAATCAGGGAAAAGGGAACTTCCAGAAGGAGTTGAGCAACAAGCCTTCCGGCTACCACAAATCACCATACCTAAATTTGATGGTGATTAGTTAAAATGGAATCAATTCTACGACATATTTACAGAAATGGTTCATAAATCGCCAATTTCACCAGTTCAAAAAATGAGGTACCTGAAGGCCAATTTGGCGGGAGAAGCTGAGCGGGTAATCAGGCATCTCACATTGACTCAATACAACTATGAAACAGCATGGAAATTGCTCCAGGAGAAGTACCACAACAAGAGAGTACTAACTTCCACCTTGATTCAGCGAATACTAGGACATCCAAGTCTCTCATCTGACACAGCATCGTCGACAACTATAAAAAATCTCCACGATGCTGTACGCGAAAGTCTGCTGGCGCTCGAAAATCTTAGGTTACATTGCTGCTACATCTTCTCATCAAAAAACTAGATCGCCAAAGCTACATATTATATGAGCAATCGTTGGAAAATCCTAAGCAGCTACAAACTATTGATGACTTCCTGCACTTCCTCGAGAACCGGTTTCAATCTTTAGAGGCTCTCGGGGGAAATAAAGACAAAACGCATCTAGAGCTATAGCATCGGTAGCAACAGCTTCCACTTGCAGCTATTGGTCTGGCAAGGACCACCCCATGTACTATTGCAAGGGATTCCTGCAATTATCTGCGGTAAATCGATTGAACTGGGCTAAAAAACAAAGGCTCTATTTTAATTGCTTTAAAAATGATCAAACCTTACGAGACTGCAAATCTCGGAGCTGCACTAAGTGTAACAAAAAACACAATTCCAACAAATAGCAAGTTCAAATCAACAATCCAGTACAGAAACTAAGTTGACTGCAACCAATTCTTCGGTAACATTAGCTGCAGCTAACACTTTGCCGGCCTGCCAGGGCCATGTCTTATTAGCAACAACTAAAGTCAAAATCACAGCAAATAACGGACAATCTGGTGTTTTCAGAGCAAATCAACGGGTCAACATGAAACTGCAATCAAGAAGAGGAAACTTGGAAACCAGACTAGAGGGCTTTGTACTATAAACCATCAATCCAGCTCAGCCAGCTCAACAAATAGACGTCTCATCATGGTCGATTCCTGAAAACATGCAATTCGCTGACCCAGAATTTCACCAACCAGGAAAAATCAATGTTCTCCTGGGTGCTAAGTCCAAATTCAGCTTAATGGCAACGGGCCAAATCCAGTGCTACAAAATACATCACTGGGTTGGATCGTAGGTGGAAAGAGCAACGGTGAGTCGACAAGCACGGCAACTTGCGCGGTTTACAGTGAGGACGAAGTATCCACTAACAAATAGATAATGCAATTTTGGAAGCTTGATGACGCCAGGGAAGCTAGTGATAATCTGACAATCGCAGAAAGGCAATGCGAAACGGATTTCATTCAAACCGTACGCAAAACCACAGAAGGCCAATACATAGTAATGCTACCATTTTCCGAAGATCTAAGCACCTTGGGAGATTCAAAAAATCTTGCATATAAAAGATTCCTGATGATAGAATGGCGCATGGCAAGGAACCCTCCAATAAAAGCACAATACACCGAATTCATGAGGCAATATGAAAAGTTAGGACACATGAGCGAATTTAACCCCGAAAACGTTTTACACCCGCATTACTTCATTCCTCATCACAGCGTGCTTAAGCCAGAAAGCACTACGACAAAGCTGAAGGTTGTGTTTAATTCATCAGTCAAAACGGCATCTGGACTAGCCCTAATGACATAATGTACACTGACCCAACGTTTCAAAGTGACTTATTCTCAATACTGTTGTGCTTCCGACTACCAAAATTTGTCTTCACAACAGACATCGAAAAGATGTACCGACAAATCCTGTCGACCCAGCCGATAGAATGCTACAGTTGATCATGTGGAGAGAAAATGAGAACAAGCCCATAAGGTACTATCAGCTTAATACAATAGCTTATGGAACATCGTCAGCACCATATTTGGCCACAAAGTGCCTACAACAGTTAGCAGAAAAGAACATCGGAAGGTTCCCACTAGGCGCACAAATATTACGCGACGATTTCTATGTCGATGATGGCGTGGCAGCCTAGCCACAGCTATCGAAATGCAGAAACAATTGACAACACTACTCCAGGGTTCAAGATTCAAACTACGGAAATGGTGCGCCAATCATCCTCAGCTGCTAGATAGTATATCTCCAGAGGATCAGGAATTTAATCTTGACTTTGAAAACTGCTCGACCAAAACATTAGGACTAACCTGGATGCCAAAATCTGATCTATTCTGTATAAAGGCGGAGTTACCTGATAATACAACAATAACAAAACGCACTATAATATCAGACATAGCAAGAATATTTGATCCATTAGGTCTAGGCAAAACTATTTATTCAACAACTATAGCAACTGCAGATATTTTGGGATGAACATCTACCAGCATAAATGCAGACAAAATGGACTACTTTCCGCAGAAACTTAAAGGAATTATACAACACACGTATCTCCAGGCACGTTTCAACGGTCAGAAACCGATAATGACAGAGATTCATACGTTCGTAGATGCCTCCGAGACGGCATATGGGGCTGCAGTTTATCTACGATCGAGGCTTCAAGATAACAGAATAATTGTTGCACTTTTGTGTGCCAAATCACGTGTCGCACCTCTCAAGGAACGTTAGGAGTCGAGTTAGAATCAAGAGTAAAACGGGATTTACACTTAGCCAACAACACTTCTCATTTCTGGTCAGACTCGGAAATTGTATTATCTTGGATAAATTCGTCATCATCATCCTTGCGAACATTTGTAGCTAACAGAGTAAACACAATCCAGAAACTCTCTAGCGCTCACAAGTGGCTCCAAAGACAATCCTGCAGACGTCAACTGTCGAGGGCTTCAGCCAAATGAACTCATGACTTGCAATATATGGGAACATTTTTAAGGGAACACCACATTCCAACGGACTTAGAACAAAAACACAAGGCTCCGATTGTGGCAACCACAACCACCTGCACAGGACTAGAAGACATCATTTACTACGTGAAGCATGGTAACTCATTTAAAGTTCTACAAAGAACCATGTTCTAAGATTCATTAAAAATCTAAAACTGTCACGAGACAAAACAAAGAAATCATTAACTTCTGAGGAGTTGGACGCATCATAAACGGTCATAGTAAGAACTAGTGATGAGCGATCCAGTGATTTTTTAGTATCGCCGTTGCCAGTCATTGCTATTTTTCAATCACCGTGATTTTAAACAGTGACTGCGATCGCTGTTTCCATTGCGTTCATGGATATAGATATGTATGTAAGCAGTCAACCAAACTGTTATCAAATATGCAAAGGAACAGCGAAAAGAGCGATTTTTAACAGACAGCTGTAATCCGCAGTGATTGAAAATCGCTACTTTTAATAAAAGCGAGTGGTAACGAATGAATATATCAATCACTGTTTTTATCATATTAGCTAAGTAAATTTATTTATGTATGTAGTTGTTGCTGTTAAATTATCCTATTGCTGGGATAGTGTCAATTTAAGCAAAGTTTGAATATTCATACGTATCGCTTTATATTTTAACATTTGCGCATATATCTATAATAGAGAAGTTGATAGATATTTGGAAGATGACCTAATTCCGCGAAATTCCGATCCTTTATTATATATTATAATTATATACATTATAAAACAAAGTATCCAAATATTTCGATAGTAGCGCAGGAAAATCTTTGCACATTGGCATCTTCCGCACCATTCGAATGCCTTTTTTCGCATGCTGGACAGATATTAAGCGAGCGGCGAAATCGTTTAGGGGATGAAAATGTAAAAATCTTATTATTTTTAAATTGTAATTATAAATACAATACTTAAACTTTATTTATTATTATTTTTTATTATTTATAAATATTAGATTATTAATAATGTATTTTTCCAGCTAAATATCATAATTTAATTATTAGACGATAAGATATTAAAACGACTATGTCAGTAGCAATGTACCAATCGTTCAATTGATTAGTTTTTAATTTACATTTTAAGAAGAGTGTGTTTAATTTCTACAATGCCAATATATGAAATTTACTTATTCAATCAAATAAATTTTATAATAACATAACTTAAAATATCCACTACAATGTATAACATCATTGAGAAATTCCATTATTGTTATTTTCAAAAATACAAATAAAATCCCTTTGTATAAAATTCATACATTAAAAGTAACAGCAGTGATGTTACACAGTATGCTCTTTTTCGTTGTATTTATTTTAAAATGACTTCTGAAATAATAGCAAACTGTCCCTCTCTGTTGATTTATATAGACATAAACTTTCTTTAATGTTTAATGTGTAAATGTGCATGAGTGTAGCCAAAATTCATATAATACCATTCTCTCTCTCTCTCTATGTATTCACTTAAAAAGCTCCACAGACACAGTGATTTCTATCAAAGCGTGAAATCAATCGCAGCTGTTATTTCACGCTTTTATTAAAAGTAGCGATTTTCAATCAATGTGAAAAAAGAACGGACTGTTAAAAATCACTCTTTTGATCAAATCGCTGTTACTTTGTATATTCGATAACAGTTGATACCAGCGATTTTTAAATAACAGTGAAAAAATCACCGGCAGTGAAATTTTGCTCATCTCTAGTAAGAACCATACAAGCCTCTGAGTTCGAGCATGAAATCAATCAATTAAGAAAACACAATGGAATCGATAGAGCCAGTCCACACAGCAGCTTATCCCCTTTCATAGACGACAATTGCGTTCTACGAATTGGTGGGCGATTAGCTGCATCAACTTAATCATATGATACTTAACACCCAATGCTGCTTCCATACAATGACCCAATTTCAAAAATTATGCTTGCCATGATACATGAGAGTAATTTGCATCGTGGTCCACAGACCCTGTTAGCAGCATCTAGGCGATTTTGGGTCATAAAAGGAAATACAATGGCATGAAATATTGAGCAAAAATGCATTCGCTGCACCAGAGCCAGGCCGAAGCTATACAAGCAAGTGCTGGGAAACCTGCCTTCAACCAGAGCCACTTAGTCACGACCATTCGTCAACGCCGGTGTCGATTATTGTAGACCCTTCTGGGTACACTACAAAATCCGTGGAAAAAAACCACATAAGGTTTACATCGCCGTCTTCTGCTGGTTCGCCACAAAGGCAGTTCATTGGATCATTAAAACGTTTTATGTCTCGTCGCGGTCGATGTGATACCATATACTCGGACAATGCAACCAATTTTGTCGGAGCTAAAAACAAACTAGAAGAGCTGAACGACTCCATTTTCGCCAACGACTCTCGGGAGAAAATCATTAAAACTTGCAGTGATCGTGGAATAAATTTCAAATTCATACACCCTTGAGCGTCACACTTTGGGGGCTTA
The DNA here is from genome assembly GCA_920105625.2 of Clusia tigrina. NCBI lineage: Eukaryota > Metazoa > Arthropoda > Insecta > Diptera > Clusiidae > Clusia > Clusia tigrina. Next base: position 305,050,108 of record OV050030.1, read on the forward strand.
TAAGAGGCTTCGGTCATATCAGCGAAACATCTATTGCTTCGGAGTTTCACCAGCCTCGCTCACATATGAAGAGCTTGAAACCGTAGTCATCGAAATACAAGCAATCCATACAATACATGCATTCCTGCGAAATTCACATGTTCAACGACAAGCATACTACACAATGCAGACTGACACAACTTCAAGGAACCCTGGCATGGATACAAATGCATCACAGAAATCAATGGATATTTTCAACTACATCAGACTATGAAATATCAGCAGTCTGTGGCACGAATCTGACGCAATTAATACTATCAGTATCCGGCATATTTATAATGAAGCCTAACTGTGTAATTAAGGGAAACCTAGTCACCATTCAAGGCTTCCATACCTCGTCTAGCACCATACATACATCATACGCCAGATTCACGGTCATCCAAAACATCAATACATCTGAGGAAATAAAACGGATTTTCAATACAACATACACCAAATTTGACACCAAATTGGAACACCTCACCATACTCCAAAACCAACTGGCAAGTGAAGACTTCACCAATCTACCAAATTTAATAGGGTCCAACAGCCAGCATCATTTATGCGGTAAGCTACTCCGCACTCATCATTTCCACGTTTCTTCTCATCATAATACTGAAATTAAAATGTAAACGCAGTGCTCCAACTATCCCCACACCTCAACCACGTCAGCGACAGCAAACAAATGAATCATCTTTCACTGTTCACATATAATTCAAAGTTGAGTCACTACTCAACGCCCGGCAGAATGTTCAGTCACACTGAACAGATCAACAATTGCACTTTATGTTTATTTTCTACCAGTACAGCGAAAAAGCAACATTGACAAAAACCAGCTCACGCAAAACCAAAATTTCATATTTTCAAGGCCAACACTTGCTTGTTGAACTCATTCCCCTTCAAGTATCTGCCCAGAGCATTGACTTGGGCGATCATATTTCACTTGGTTGCAATGTGCTCTAAATTATGTATGGGAATGATATAATGATGTTGGCTCGTGTTTGATTATTGACAACGGTGCAGTTTTGTCCGTCACATTTTTGTTATTTATATTTTAACCAATTTGCCATAATCTGCATAAAATTTCTATAAATAATTCTACAATTCCAATAAAGAATCAGAATCACTTTAACTGCCTTAGTGTTCTCTATTAAAGTTATACGGTTTTAAGTGACCTATAACATTACAACAAGTTCTTTGTTTATGTACCAAGGAGCTAACCTCAACACTCTCTACACTCCGATTCGTACCACTGGATCGTGTAGTAATCAATAAATCGCTGGTCAAATTAAAATAACTAATTTTATTTAATTACACTAGTTTACACCGAAAATGTACATTTGATAAGAGGTGACTTTTCATACATGAGCGCACTCAGCAGCGAGATGAGAAGGTGCAGCAGCAATTACAACAAACAAATATATACGAGTATCTACATACGAGTATACATATACACACTAGTGTAGAAGTTTCTACCTCAACTATTTGAAAGCTATAAAACCACCACACTATTCAAAGCTAAACTCAACTGAGTAGAGATCGTAACAGTGTGTACATCGTGCATTTTAATCGAGCAGCAGCATTTGTAATTGTGATTTTGTAAAGTGATGAAATTAATTATTAATTTAAAAAATTAACCAACTGCGAAATACAGTGCAAATTGTAATAAAGTAAAATTGAAGCCTAATATTAGATGTGTAAATAGCAATAACACTAGTTTACAAAATAAAATTTTTTTCATGTACATTTAATGAGAGGTGACTTTTCTTATGTATTTTCATCTGCTGAATTCGAAAACCAAGGATACATTTTTTTCATGGAATAGTTTTTGAGATATTGTAGTTTTTGTATTTTTTCGACCTTTTTTCACGTGACAAATCATATCTCGAGCTAGAAATGTCCGATTGGGTCGTTCTTGGTACCCAATGCAAGGTATTGAGATGACGAACAAACATGTATAATCGGATATTTGATTGGTAAAGCGGTTCATAACGCGGTTTATATCGATGAAAATAGGCCTCATTTTAAAAAAATTAATATTTTACAGTGATTTAACGTAATAACTAAGACCAACTAGAAGAAAATCGACCGAAAAAGGACAAAGTTACAGGCAATTGAGTGAATAAATCCAAATCCCATATTTTCCGAATATTTTATTTTTTTCGACAATTTATGTGTGGTTTGTTTCGTCAACTTTGTTTTTAAAGGAACCGTTATTCCTTATGTGTTATACACATCAGAAATTTGGTTCTTAGCTTGTTAATATTGTTTTGTTAATTCAGTCTGTGAGGAAAAACACTGCGGTGAGTTAGTAATATATTAATTTGTAATTTTTGTAACATATATTTTTTTCACCTAGAAATAAACACACGCACACGTGTCGGTTGTTTGTATAAATTTGATTGAAATTATATTTCATTGTGTTCGCCAAAATGCCTAAAAGAAAACGAGAATTTAAGTGCGTAAACAATCCAAATAATTTCTGTTACGTGTGTGGCAATTTTGTCCTCCTGCCTGTGGGATAGTCGTGCTCATGAACATCATTATAAAAGAAAACACTGGCCAGAAAGGGAGAATGTCACAGTGGGCAATGACAATATTAAACACGTGCCTCTTGTCAAAAAAGAAAATATAATCCTTCCAGCGTTGCACATTAAACTTGGCCTCATTAAAAATTTTCTGAAGGCCTTAATGGGATCCTGCCCATTGGATGTTGTTTTGCAGCCACGAGGTTAATTAGGCTGTATCCTAACGGAGCTCCCCTTCCTGACACCAGGCCGCCTCAGGTAGTATCGGTGGCCTTGCTGTGGTACGGGGCGCTGCCACAGTTGACCAACCCCTTCCCCTATCAAATTTTTGGCTGCCTTAGCTTGATTAATCGAGCGGGTGGCCGGAAGAACCAGATGAATAATTAAAAAAAAATTACGTGCGGGCTCTAAACGCTATTTCGGATGGGAATCCAAAATCCTCTGCACACTCTGCGGCAGCTATTGTAGCTAAGGACGACGAGCCTGGCACAAGCACATAGCCACGTGCTGCGATATTGTTGCTAACCAGGGAACCAAAAGGTTCTATAAGGTAAAAAGGGGTGCTCTCCCGACGGTGGAACGCTTGTCGCGGATCCCAAAGAAGGAGAGAACGGTGAAACAGACGGATTCCCTCGAGTGGGCGACGAAAGTCGTGAAGGAGTCTCAAGCTCCAACACAACAGGCTACAAAACGTCAACGGTCCCTAGAAGAGACCATCCACCCGGACCTAAAGAAGTTTAAAAAACGCGGTACTGTCACCACGAAGTCCTTCAGCGAAGTGCTGAAAGGACACCAGGTCGTGGTGGTCATAGATCGTAATGACCCGGATGGCAGTATCGCTCTTGAGTGCTGGAAAAAGGTAGAAGTAAGCCTTTCATGGCTCTACCTCCAGCTTTTGAATAAATTCCCAGGTGGTTTTCCCTCTTTTCGCGACAGCGGATGGCTCAGGGCCACGTGAAGCTGATTGCCTGCGCGGATCAAAGGTCAGTCGACCTTTATAAGATTGCGATCTCCAGGATAGGGGAAGCATGGCCAGGCGCAAGGCTCGAAGTAGTACCTAGGGATTTGATCCCTAGTAGACTTAGAGCGCGCGCGTGGATCCCAGTCGAACCGTCTGACCCTGAGGCTATCTGGGAGATTTTTAGGTTGAGCAACCAGCAGCTCCCGACTAATAATTGGAAGGCTACTAAGGTAGAGGAACCAAGAGGGGATTACAGGTCAATAACCCTTGTGGTGAACGCCGAATCTCTGGCTACTCTAGCGAAATCCAATTGGGTCATGGGCTATGGCTTCTCATCCACAAGCCTTAAGGTCTACAAAAAGGACGGGCAACCGTCTTACACGGATCAAGCGGTAGTGAATCCCTCAGGGATAACTGCTGATCCTGCTGCTGCTGAGGACTCCGCCATGCACCCGAAACCCAGTGACTCTATGTCAACTGTGGGGGGTTTGGAGAGTCTCCTAAGGACAATCACACTCAGTGAGGAGGAAGTCCTTCTGGAGTCAGACTCGGAGTCTGAGGCTGATGTCACGGTGGTGGAGGTGACCAGCGCTACAAGTAGCAGAGATGCTACGAATAGTGTAGATTAACCTCCATCACTCGAAAAAGGCGGAGTAGACGTTGTCCTGATCCAAGAACCCTGGACACACGGGGACTTGGTATGTGGTCTCAGGACTGAAAATTATAGCTTGCTGTATACCGTAAGTGAAGGAGACCTAGGTCTTGTATCCTCATTAGGAATAATGTTAGCTCATTTATTCTCCCCAATTACAGCAACAAGCATTTAACGGCCGTCTGCCTGGAAACTGGCAAGGGACGGTACTGGTTGGTCTCGGCCTATATGGCGCATGACCATGAGATCCTTCCAAGAGCCAACCTACAGAAGCTTGTTGTGGATGCAAAGGCTCAACGGGTGGCTGTTATTATTGGATGCGATGCCAATGCGCACCATGACATCTGGGGAAGCACGGATGTCAATGAACGAGGTGAGTCATTATATGAATATATTGTAACGACTAACCTTTCTGTATGCAATAAGGGGTCAGAACCCACTTTTATTACTGCTAATAAGAAAGAAGTCCTTAAACAAGAAGACTTAACCCTTGCCTCCGAATCAATTTTTGATCGGATCTCAAATTGGAGAGTTCTAGAGGAACATTCCTTTTCGGATCATAGGTTAATTCAGTTTGATCTTCTAAATAGTCTACCTAGCCCTAAGGCTCTTAGAAGTGTCAGGAAAGCAAACTGGGGCCTCTACAAGGTGACCGTAGCTAGACTACTACCTCAGAACCCCACAAACACAAGCACGTGTGCCGAAATTGATAGGTCTATGGGGGTTCTAACGGTTGCTCTTAATAAGGCTCTATTGGTCTCTTGACCCCTCAGTAGACCCAGGGGGAAGCAAAACCCCACATTGAAATTAGGAGACTCAGACAAAACTGTAGGAGAGTTTTCAACAGCGCAAATAAGTCTAGAGATAGTGCAGACTGGGCTTTATATAAGGCAGCACTCAGAGCCTTCAAAAGTAAGCTTAGGAAATCACAGAGAGAATCGTGGAGGAACTTTTGCGGTGACGTAGTAGATATATCTGAGACGTCCAGGTTGAGGAAGATCCTATCAACTGCTCCAATGGTACCTGGTTACCTGAGGAGGGAGGATGAATCCTGGACTTCAAATAGTAATGAGACTCTAGAGCTTCTTCTGGAGACTCACTTCCCTGGTTGCTCGAGCACAATTCCGCGGAGAACGAAGCCCAGCGGGAATGTAGTTGAAGTCAACTCAGACATAGTCACGAAACCAAAATTGCAATGGGCTACCCATAGCTTTAAACCATTTAAAGCATCTGGCCCAGATGGTGTAGCTCCAATTGAAATTCAGCAGTCAGATAATCTTATAATATAGTGGCTGCTAAAGATCTATAATAGTTGTCTTGAATTAGCATATATTCCAGACTCCTGGAAACATGTGAGGGTAATTTTTATACCCAAGGCCGGCAAAAGCTCGCACACAGCTCCAGGGGACTTAAGACCCATTAGTCTGTCCTCCTTCTGTCTAAAAATCCTGGAAAGGTTGTTAGATATTCATCTGAGGCTCACTATAGACAGACAGAAGCTGTCAGTCTCTCAGCATGCCTACTTTAAGGGTATATCGGTGGAGACCCCTTTACACTCCTGTGTCTCTAGGATTGAGTGCTCTCTGCACAACAAGGAGTTCTCCCTAGTGGCTTTCCTGGACATTGAGGGAGCTTTTAACAATATCAAATCAGACGCAATAATCGGTGCGATGCGAGACTTGGAGGTGGAACCCGCCATTAGCAGGTGGATTGAAAACATGCTTAGTAGCAGGATAATCAATTCTCAGCTGGGGGCGGCGTCGGCCAAGAAGTCCGTGTGTAGAGGCACACCTTAAGGAGAAATTCTTTCACCCCTACTCTAGAATCTTGCGGTAAATCAGCTGCTTGTTCGACTGGAGAGGGAAGGGTGCAAGGTGGTTGCGTATGCGGATGATGTTGCTATTAGTATCTCGGGTAAATATATATCTACTTTAAGGGACTTGATGCAAAACATGCTGTACATTCTCTCTAAATGGACTACTGACTGTGGGTTGGGGGTTAATCCGACCAAGACTAAGCTGGTACTCTTCACTAGTAAGTATAAAATTCTTCAATTTATTGCTCCAAAACTAATGGGTGTAGATATTGACCTTGTCGATGAGGCTAAATATCTGAGCGTGATCCTAGATACGGAGCTGAACTATAAGGGTAATATAAGCGAACGAATTAGGAAGGCTGAGTTAGCTCTGTACTCTTGCAAAAGAGTTATAGGCAAAAAATGGGGGTTACAGCCTAAGGTAGCCTATTGGATATACACAACTGTGGTACGACCAATCCTTTTCTATGGGGTGCTTGCTTGCTGGACAGCCCTAAGTAAGTCCACATAAAATAGGCTGATAACAATGGTACAAAGAACGGCAGAGGTGTTCATAAGTAGTGCCATTAGAACGACTCCAACGGCAGCATTGGACATTATACTCATTCTGCTGCCTTTTAGTTTTTTTTAGCGAAAAAATGGCTGCAAACTCAGCTGTCAGGCTAAAAGCTACGCATCAATGGCTTGCCAGGAATGTAGGTCATGCGTCCATTTTAAGAAATTTTGAGGGTGTTCCTGACTCTTTCGACTACATCACACCAATGTACGCCTTCAATGGTATGTGCAAGATCTCCATTCCCTCCAGGGACGAATGGAAGGATGGCATCCCCCCTCATGTAGAAAGGGTTCACATCTACACAGATGGATCCAAACTACAGAGTATGGTGGGAGGTGGTGTATTCTCAGAAGATTTGGATATTAACATTTCCTTTAGGATGCCCGACCACTTCAGTGTTTTTCAGGCAGAGGTCGCGGCTATAGAGGCAGCACTGTCTTGGCTAAGGAAGAAGAAGATATCTGGACCTGATATTTGCATTCTGTCCGACAGCCAAGGTGCTTTGCGCTCCCTGGATTCGGTTATTATCACCTCAAAAGCCGTCAAGAGCTGCCGCAAATCTTTAGACGAGATAGCTAAGCAGACCCGCCTGCATCTGTGCTGGGTTCCCGATCACAGAGATATTCCAGGGAACTGCAAGTCGGATGAACTTGCCCGTGAGGGTACTAATACCGATGGAAACAAATAGGTCGCAATTCGGAATTCCTTTTGCCACATGTAAGCTCTTAGTAAATACAATATCCTTAGGAACAGCGGGCAGGCGCTAGTCTGAACTTTCAGGATGTAAAATAGCTAGACAAACCTGGCCAGAGATAAATATCAAGCGGTCTAATGACCTACTGGCTCTAAATAGACAAAGCATAGGTCCCGTGATTAGTGTCTTAACTTGACACTGGACTCTAGGCACACACGGGTGTAGGCTGGGGATCGCCTCTAATAACTTCTGCAGAAGTTGCATGAACGAGGAGGAGAAAGAGTCTACTGCTCACCTGTTGTGCACGTGTCCAGCTTTGTCCAGAAGGAGGCGCACTTTCCTAGGCGACTACTTTTTGGACTCCTTGGGAGATATCTCAAAAAAAAAGATTAGCTCCATCAAATGCTTCATTAAAAGCTCCAAATGGCTGGACCTTTGAAGGGGATGCTGTCCCATGCGGTATCACAAAGGGTTAATGTTGGCCTAAGTGCGCCCTTTTCGGGTGGCCGCTTTACCTACCTACCTACCTACTAATTTTCTTGGGAATACTAAAAGACCTAACTACGAGGGAATTATTACCGATTTGCTGAAGAACTACAACAAGATGGGTACGGAATGCCATTATTTAATTTCATTCCTGGTTGTTTTCTATTGTATTGTTTTTACCAGTTTATTTATTTCTTACAGGTGTAAATATGTCTCTAAAAATCCATTTCTTGGATTCGCATTTGAAATTCTTTCCGGACAATCTTGGTGACGTAAGTGACGAACACGGCGAGAGATTTCACCAACAAATTAAGACCATTGAGCGGCGCTATCAAGGATTTTGGGATGAAGCAATGTTGGGAGACTATGTATGGTTTCTCACTAGAGAAACGGATCCCAAAAGCAACCGGAGACAAAGCTAGAGCCACAACTATTTCTAACACACAAAAATGTTAAGAATGTATTGCAAGCGTTTAAACCTAATAAATTGTCGAAAAAAATAAAATATTCGGAAAATATGAGATTTGGATATATTCACTCAATTGCTTATAACTTTGTCATTTTTCGGTCGATTTTCTTCTGGTTGGTCTTAGTTCTTACGTTAAAGTATCATCTTTACGTACTTGAAGAGAAACTAGACGTTTTTTTCAACGATTTGTACTTTTCCACCGGCACAGTATCACTGTAAAATATTATTTTTTTGAAAATGTGCCCTATTTTCATCGAAATATTTTGGACCGCTTTACCAATTATCCGATTATACATATTTGTTCGTCATCTCAATACCTTGCATTGGGTACCAATAACGATCCAATCGGACATTTCTAGCTCGAGATATGATTTGTCACGTGAAAAAAGGTCGAAAAAATACAAAAATTACAATATCTCAAAAACTATTCTGTGTTAGTTATACTAATGTGTGTTAGTTATACTTTAATATACAAAGAAATTATGTAAAAATACAAATATTATTTTATTTATAATTCTGCATTTGTAGATAATAAATAAAATTTAAATAATACGAATTTAAAAAGAAATTTTATAATAAAATGACATTACAGTGGATTATGTTATATTTTTTAAGGATGATATACTCTGCGACCTGAAAATATATATTGTGATAGCCCTATACTAAAGCAATGAGTCTCATCTATTGATTGCATTAACAGTCGTAATGTGAAGTTGTTGAACTTTCAAGCAGAGTCATAGGTAATAGAGACACCCAATTTCCCTTTTTCATTCTATCTAATATGCAAAAAACGCAGTGAGGAAAATATTTTGGAACGACATATACAAAATCATTAGGGTACCTTGATTTGATTAGAATAGAGGGAGGCGTGTTCTTTTTCTGATCCACCCCATTTCTTGTGAATGGCATTGCAGCATCTAACTACGAACTAAAATACAATTTCATCCAAAAATATTGTATAGGTCGTAAGTTATAAAAATATCTCAATAATGGGCGTGGCTTCTAAAATATGCCGCCCATTTTTTTGTGGTTTTTAATGTTAGTACTTTAGTACATTAATCAGCTGTGTTAGAATTTTGAAAGATATATCTGGTAATTCAGCTACTATTTTGGTAGTAATTGACTCGTAGCCTGGAGATTTTTCAAGTTGAAAGGATTTTGCACAGTGTACTTTACTTCCTTTGCCTTAACTTCACTTGGTTTAAACGTTTTTTGGGTGGACTTTCTAAATCATTGGTCCCAGGATTAGGTTGAAACACTTTTTCCATATGACTATCATTGTCCCTACTCGCCCAGCTCCCATTACTCAATCTAAGTGGTGGCTCTGACTCCTTTGGAATTTTTACGTTTTTGTTAGCTTTCCACAAGGAATAATTATACTTTTCTGTAGGGCATAATTTTCTCGTGCAGGTTTTTAAGTGTTTTTTTCAGCTCTGCATGTAAAGCTGCACTTAGACATCTTTTAGATAAAGCATAGCTTTGTTTGGTCATAGGGGTTCATTGTTTTTGCCTATGGCGTCTGAACCATCTCTTTTCATTGGCTAGTTTTTCAATGTCCAAGATAGTTTTCCGGATATCATGCGATGGGAATAGGAATTTAGGAGGAGTTGCATATATAGCTGCTGACACAAGAAAGGAATTTATATTTTGAAGGACAATCCTAAAACACATATGGACATATGGTATACAGCTATGGGGTTCAGCGGCAAAAACTAATATAAAAATTATTGAGAGATTCCAATCAAAAGTATTACGCATGATAGTAAAGGCTCCATGGTTCGTTAGGAATGATATAATACGTAACGACCTAAACATCCTTACAGTCGATGAGGAAATATCAAGATACAGCATTAAGTACCTGGAACGACTAAGTAAGCATCCTAATATACTAGTTTCAAATCTTCTGGAGAGGACAGGCACAACACGGCGACTGAAGCGAGCAACACCACTCAATTTATAATAATAATTTTCTAACGCAATAGTTCTGAACTAATTTTATGAGAGATTAGCACTGGCTCCTGTTCCTCATGTTGATTTAAATAACTATTTAAAAAATTACTTTGTGTATTTATTTATGTAGTTGTTTAATATTGTTATTTAATTTTATTATTGCCCCAATGGGTAGAATGCAAATAAAACTGGAGTTTAAAAAAAAAAAAATTGATTTTGAAGGACTGCTTTGATTTTCGTCGCTTTTTAGTCGTGGGGGAATATTTATGTGTCTGCTTCCATATTTTCGATATTTGAACCAGTTTGTTATTGAATAGGTTAAGTCATTAGATTCATAAACTATACCTTTTTCAAATAGTTTAATTATTACCGGTGAATGAGCAGAATATAAATCAAGGCATGGCTCCGTTAAAAACAATTTTTTTAATACCTTTTATTATCCCAAAGTCAAAAAGATCTTGTATTTTCCGAGGATCTGTAGGCCAATATGTTGGGTGGCCACAGGACACGAAATCAAATGTGTCGACGATTTATAAGAGTAGAGAATAATTGCATAATTGTGGGATTAATCAGCCTGGTTCCCCAGAAAGTATGTTTCTCATTAAAATCTCCAGGTACTAAAAATTTCTTCCCAAGAGCTTTAAACAATTCATTAAAATGCGGGACAGTGACGGGAAATCCAGGGGGACAGTAAACCGCACTTAGGATGCTGTTTGACCATTTGCATCATTTGGTTTTGCATTTTTACAACTTCTTCATCTACATAACTACCAAATTGCGTCACGATTCCACCAAAAGGACCAAAGTTATAGCCATTTTAAACAAGGTGAAAAAAGTTCAATATATAGGATATGGGCGTGGTGTTTTTCCAAATCGGCTCTTACAGCAATCTGAATCTCTATCTTTGTCCTTACTATACATGTGCAATGCTTCAAGAAGATATCTCTTATGGTGTAGAAAAAATGTGACCACAGACGGACAGAAAAATCAAAATTGATCTGATCATATCCTTGTATTTAAGTCCGTACCAACCACGTCTCCTTCTTGTACTTGAAACCCCTCTCGAAAGCACAAAATTACCATACCCCTTTTATTTTCTTTGCAGGTAAATGGTATAAAAATGATTAAATACCCTCTATTGGCTTCGCAAAGTATGCAATCAGCAACAGTTTTCGTAGCAGCTTCCCTTGTAGCTAAGCTAGAAATGTTGGGTTAGAACGATGCCAAGGTTTATGTGCCTGTTTTCAGTCCTACCATCAAGTCAGTACAAGGCACCGTTGTCGAATTTAAGTTTAAACATCTTCTAAAGATCTTCAGATAGGAACTTATGTAATTTAAGGAGAGCAAGTCGAGAAATGTCTTCTCATATTCAGGATGTACTCTCCAAAATAACTATTCGTTTTATACCAGAGGTCAGGAGTATATGATCGGTCATATACGAAGTCACATGATAGCTGAATTAAAGCATAAACAAAACTATTGAGAACAAATATACATGATTACAATTAAAATACAAAGAAACAAATAAAATGTAGAAGACTTGCTTATGGAGTGTAGCACATCCTTGATTTTATGTAAGGAATTGCTCTGGCATTTACTGAAGTGCAAATACAAAAACAAATGTGCACAGATTCTTATGGAGTTAGCATAAATATTTTCCAAACTTTGAAAGAAGTTTCGAGTTTCCATTGAGCAACTATATCCAGCTCTATATCCATTGATTGATTGATAATAAAATTCCACTTTGTAGTTAGTTTACACCGAAAATGTACATTTAATGAGAGGTGACTTGTCTTATGTATTTTAATCTGCTGAATTCGAAAATCAAGGTTAAATTTTTTTTCATGGAATAGTTTTTGAGATATTTGTAATTTTTGTATTTTTGCGACCTTCTTTCACGTGACAAATCATATCTCGAGCTAGAAATGTCCGATTGGGTCGTTCTTGGTACCCAATGCAAGGTATTGAGATGACGAACAAACATGTATGATCGGATCTTTGATTGCTTAAACGGTTCAAAACTGCGACTCCTGTTGAAATTCATTATCACTGGTTGTGTCTGTCTCTTTTGATGATTCGAAAGGGTCAATCGTTGAATAGATATTCCTGCATTGTTTGAGCAACTCGGAGAGTCTTATGATCCAAATGAGTGGCGCTTGTTCATTGGCGGTAGTAAGGAGAGTTTGAAAGCAGTCCTACTGCATATTGGAAATGAAAAACCTTTTATTCCCATCGCTCATGCATCAACACTAAAGTATCATATGCCACAATGGCCAGTTTGATAAAATACATTCAATATGAGCATCACAGCTGGAAAGTATGTTCCGTTCTCAATGTCGTCGGCATGTTGTGTGGAATGCAGGGTGGATATACAAAATATTGCTGCTAGACAAGGAAGGCCAAGCGTTTTCCTATTTGAAAACCCTTTTCCCGAAGCTTTCTTTTGCAAAAATCAAGGAAGGCGTCTTCGATGGTCCACACATAAAGAAATTGTTAGAAAGCACAGTTCTCCAAAATATTTAACACCCGTCGAAATCGAGGCCTGGAATTCATTTCAGCTGGTTGTTACCAATTTTCTTAGGAACATTAAAAGCCCTAACTACGAGGGAATTATTACCGATTTGCTGAAGAACTACAACAAGATGGGTAAGGAATGCCATTATTTAATTTCCTTCCTGGTTGTTTTCTATTGTATTGTTTTTACCATTTTATTTATTTCTTACAGGTGTAAATATGTCTCTAAAAGTCCATTTCTTGTATTCGCATTTGAAATTCTTTCCGGACAATCTTGGTGGCGTAAGTGACGAACACGGCGAGAGATTTCACCAACAAATTAAGACCATTGAGCGGAGCTATCAAGGATTTTGGGATGAAGCAATGTTGGGAGACTATGTATGGTTTCTCACTAGAGAAACGGATCCCAAAAGCAACCGGAGACAAAGCAAGAGCCACAACTATTCTAACATACAAAAATGTCAAGAATGTATTGCAAGCGTTTAAACCCAATAAATTGTCGAAAAAAATACAATATTCGGAAAATATGGGATTTGGATTTATTCACTCAATTGCTTATAACTTTGTAATTTTTCGGTCGATTTTCTTCTGGTTGGTCTTAGTTCTTACGTTAAAGTATCATCTTTGCGTACATGAAGAGAAACAAGACCTTTTTTTAACGATTTGTACTTTTCCGCCGGCACAGAATCACTGTAAAATATTAATTTTTTTTAAATGAGCCCTATTTTCATCGATATAAACCGCTTTATGAACCGCTTTACCAATCAAATATCCGATTATACATATTTGTTCGTCATCTCAATACCTTGCATTGGGTACCAAGAACGACCGGACATTTCTAGCTCGAGATATGATTTGTCACGTCTTCCTTGTAACCTTGGTTTTCGCATTCAGCAGATGAAAATACATAAGAAAAGTCACCTCTCATTAAATGTACATGAAAAAAATTTTATTTTGTAAACTAGTGTTATTGCTATTTACACATTTAATATTAGGCTTAAATTTTACTTTATTACAATTTGCACTTTATTTAATAATTAATTTATCACTTTATTACTTCTCAATCACAATTACAAATATTGTTGATTCGATTAAAATGGGCGACGAACACACTGTTACGATTTCTATTCTACTGCGTCTCACTTTAATAGTGTGGTGGCTTATCTAGCTTTTGAATGGTTGAAGTAGAAAATTCTAGAATATTTCTACACTATTAAAGAAGTATCTGGAATTATCATTCACGAAACTTATATACACCTCGAAAGAGAGTTCTTGAGTAAGCTTTTATTTTCGAGAACATTCTCTACACCTCGAAAGAAGTTTTTATCGGCATGGATTGTGTCTTGGCTTAAATACATACTGTGGTATACTCATTGTCAGCTTACAGATGGGATCCTACAAGTATGCAATCACGTTTCAATATGTTCTAATAATTTTATTTGGAAGCAGGAATTTATAATATACCTATATTTGAAAATATTTGACATAACTATTTGCAATGTGTAATGTCTTTTGTAGCTGAGTGAAAATAGTACTACTTAAATTTGGTGCATGTTACATTTTTGTAGACTCTAAAATTTCTGGGACAAAAAACATTGGTTTAATATTGGAATAGATTTTGTTGCAACCAGAAGTGAACTATTTAATGGTAAACGTACTCATTATAATTAAAAATTCATATTGATATTGCTTCATGAGCGACGAAATACTTCCATTTTGTACATAAAACAAAAAATAAGTAAATTAATTCAACATAAAATAAGAATAAGCTAAAAAGTCAGTAGTTAGGTTATGTTACTATTTAGCAGTAGAAATGATGGATACGATTTTTTTTTTAAATAGATTATATAAAAATTAAAAAAGTTCCAAGCCAATTGTTGAAAATGATATCAAATGATGGTCTATGCCTGCATAAAATTCATGGTCACAGCCAGGCACTTAATCACTCAAAGTGATTCTGCATCTTTATTGATCAGATTTAATTGAGTTTAGATTAAAGAATGAACCTTGTCCATAGTTATTACATGGTGATTTTACTTAGACATTGTTGAGTCGATCGCTTCCGGTATTTACAGCAGACTCGCATCAAGTGTTCTATCTTATTGTAGTTAAAACATTGTCCCTTGAACGTCTGATAATCCTTTTGGTAATTCGTTTAAACGCTTGGAAAATCATATAAACGTTAGTGAAAAATTGAGAAAATGTTAAGTGACCCAATTTGTCAGAAATTCCTGCATGGAGTATGAAGGAACATTTCACAAAGGTGTCGAACATAAAAAATTAAACTAAATGATTTAAGAAGTAGAAAACAAAATAAGCGCTTTTTCTAAATAAAAGGGATGCACACTTATAATTGTGTTTAGGAAATCCAACTTAATGGTCTTATTACTTTGAATTATATCTCCAATAAAAATAATAATAACTTACATACAAGGGTTAATATACGATTTGAAACAAATACTAAACTTCATATGAGTACTGACTGTAACTTATTTCCATTACTGCATTTGAATTGAAAACAGATATAGAGCAGAACGCTTCTGTAGCAATCTGAAAAATGTATATAACCTCGGCAAATCTCAAAACTGAAATAGATGAAGCCGTAGTCGCCTCATATTTGTGGGTTTTCCAGGTAATGAGTGAATTGTTGGAGACAATGTTTTTTATCATTAAAATTAATACTTCGAAGATGCATAGCAGGATAGGAAAGTTTCAAATGAAATCCATGCCAGCATTTCCTTAGTGATATATATTAGATTATTTATCAGGGGATATTGAAAATTTCGATATTCCATCCGATCAGGAAACGGATAGCTAAAACTGAAGTACTGTGTGCTCTGCATCATTTTCATCATGACAGAACTCATTTAACATCAGACAGCAAATCTCCGTTATTGCTTCGTTTAAATAGATATCTCCAAAGAAATTGCCTCGGACTCTACACCCCACACCAGTTACTATGAGAGGATCTTCCGAAATATTGCTCTAGTACCGGTATTAGACCCAAAGCTCAGTGAATGTTTTGAAGCACTGTCTGAAAAATTAGTGACCTATTTACCATCTGCTAGATATGAGTATTCCATGTTGCTTCATGACCTCGATTTCCCCCACAATTTTCACTACTGGACACAAAATCTCCATTCAACACAAAAAGTATTCCCAGATTGTATTTCTATGGGATTAGAAACTTGTCAATAACACTAACACCACGTCTAGAGTTGATTTGCAAGACAGTTTTATTTTTTCAAAGGATGTCTGTACAGCACACATGTACTTCATGACCCTACGTTCCAGATATTTAAGTTTAAAATATATCCAAAGCCAAAACATTGGATAAAATTATATTCAGGATTTTAATGAGTTATAAAAAGTATATAATAGGCCTAATATTTAGAATTGGATTTTCATATTCTATAATTCTATCAACACTCTTATGTAGTGTTTTGTACTATACTTTTCATTTTATGATATCTTCTTCGGGCCACAACAATGTCTTGAGAAAAAAGTTACGCCCAGATCGTGTAATCAGACACCCTTGCTTTAATTCTAAAGGCATGTGGTCATGTCGTCAAAATGAATTGCATGATTCCTTGAAGGGCACAAATACGCTGGCTGCAAAGCCATAGTTCCTAAATTAAATTTACTTCAACACTTCATTTGCCTGTAGAGAAGAGCAGTTGATAGTTCCATGTTGATTTGTGAGAATACAATATTAGCCATTTCTCATTATCACATTAGAGAATCATGATCTAACCATTTTAGATGTCCGCGAACAGTCACTAGCTCAGTACTCTGTATTCGGGGTAATTAGCATTTATTATATTCGCTTCTCTTACTTAGCTCCACAAAAAAAACGGTAGAACAACCAGCAGAGTTTTGGTAAACGGAAGCGAATGTATGTCGAAATTAGGTAAGCTTGTAAATTGCAACTGTACCAGGAAATGCGCAGATTAAAGATATATTGGCTAAAC
Organism: Clusia tigrina; assembly: GCA_920105625.2. Classification (NCBI taxonomy): domain Eukaryota; kingdom Metazoa; phylum Arthropoda; class Insecta; order Diptera; family Clusiidae; genus Clusia; species Clusia tigrina. The sequence goes on from OV050030.1 coordinate 305,066,723, forward strand.
TAGCTGCTCATTAGGTTCATTTGCATGGAACCTCCCAGTTTAGCGAGAACTTTGCAATGAAGCTTCTAGTCATTCATGTAATCAGTATTTGACAAAGGGCGCATATTGGATGACTCTTCAAGCAAATTTGGTATTCCTTCTGCTAATATCGACTTTGGCTAGAAAATGGGAACTTCCGAAGGGTTACAGAATCTTCAGAATGACCTGTATTGTCATTTATATTATCCTGAATCTTGAATATCAATATACTTAAGAAGCTAATTTCATCTAATTTTTTTTAATTTGGGATATATATTGTTACGAAATTGCCCTCTTGACAATTTATTCTGTTACGAAATTGCCCTCCTGACACTTTACTCTAACTCTCTGTACTCGGATTCGTACCACTAGATCGTGTAGTAATCAAACAATCGCTGGTTAAATTAAAATAACTAACTTTATTTAACTATTGCTATTTACACATTTAATATTAGGCTTAAAGTTTACTTCTTTACAATTTGTACTTTATTTCACAATGAATTTTATCACTTTATTTAATAATTAATTTCATCACTTTACACAATTACAAATACTGCTAATCTGCTGCTTCGATTAAAATGCCTGATGTACACACTGTTACGGTCTATGATCTACTGCATTCGACTTTGAACAGTCTTGTCGCTTTTATAGTTTTCGAATGGTTGGAGTAGAAAATTCCACGCCATTCTCGTATTTTCTAGAATTTTCTATTCACTTCGACAGAAGTCGAGAATATTGTTTTTGATATTACCGACAGATGGTTCTTGAATAAGCTTTTATTCGAATAGATCGCATCTTGACTCACAGGGGGCACTCACTCTCAATCTCCAGATGGGATCCTAAAAGTATGCAATCCCGCTTCACTGATATGCAATCACGTTTCACTGCCCTCCGCTTAATCCTGTTCGTCCCGAACAAGGTTAGTACTGCAACCTTAATAAGGAGATAGCGTCTCTAAATGAACGACTTTCATTTTGCTCCTGATATTTCTCGCCAACTGGATGCGGTATGCTACATCGTTGAGCCGCTTTATCACCTTATAAGGCCCTTCCCAGTGTGTTTGCAGTTTTGGCGATAATCCGTTAATCCGATAACGTTTGCGTTTCGTCCGACAACCACGAGCCGCATATCCAACCTCACCGGAGGCAAGGCACTTGCCCGTGCAACCCTGTCCACTTTCAACTTGCACCTGACGGGCTCTGCATACTGGCTGGCACACCACGGCCGCGATCTCCAACGGTAAAGCGCCAGCCACTGTCTCCATACATGTAGCTTTTGGATTTGTTATCACTGAACAGTGCATTTCCGCATCGAGAATACCACATACAAAAGTATCCATCATACTTCTCTCAGCAATCTCGCCTGGACAGGGAGGATGGGCAAACCGTTTCACCTCCGCAACAACCTGTTGTAGACACTCACCACTCCTCCGCTGAACGACATTCATCACGTTTTCATAACAATCTTTCTCACCCTCTGCGATATTCAGCAGTACATCAGCTCCTTTCTATGACATAGCCAATGGTGCCAGTACTTCGCGATTACTCCAACCATCTGTATTGGCAGTAGCTTCAATTTCGTACTGCCTTTCCTCATTCGCATTGGATATTTCTTCCACAAATCCTTCGAACGACTCCTGTCGTGTCCCAACCTCACAAACCATCCTGTCCACCATTTCGAACATTTCATTCTTCTGCTGTGAGTTCTGTTCCGCTAGTTGAGTAGATCGCGTTTATCTCTTCTGTAACTGTTCCTTGACATCCTCTTTGACTGCTGGAGCATATTGTTTTAATCACTGGTGTATATCATCATCGTATTGCTGGAAGAGCTTCTGTATAATCGCATCAAGTGTTTGAGCATTTTGTTGGAATTGTTGCTGCATATCCTTTTTGAAGGATTGTATCACACCGATAAGTGCACGTATGTCAAAGTTACCCGTGTTAGTTTGTTGCGGTGTTGCTTCGTGTCGAGATGTCGTTGGCTCTTCACATTGGAATTCATACTCATCGACATCCATACCCTGCTTCTCTAAAGCGCTTCTTAATCGTACCTGTAGCTCCGCTTTAAGCCCTTGTATTTGCAAATTTAAACGCTCAAGCTCCTTCGTGAGCTGCTCCAATCTCAGTTTTTCGAATTTAACCATTGTTTATTACAGACTCCGACTTCTGACACCAACTGTTACGAAATTGCCCTCTTGACAATTTATTCTGTTACGAAATTGCCCTCCTGACAATTTACTCTAACTCTCTGTACTCGGATTCGTACCACTGGATCGTGTGGTAATCAAACAATCGCTGGTTAAATTAAAATAACTAACTTTACTTAACTATTGCTATTTACACATTTAATATTAGGCTTAAAGTTTACTTCTTTATAATTTGTACTTTATTTCACAATTCAATTGATCAATTTATTCCATAATGAATTTCATCACTTTGTACAATTACAAATACTGCTGCTTCGATTATAATGCGCGATGTATACACTGTTCCGATCTCTGTTCGAATGTCTTTTACTTTGCACAGTCTTGTGCTTTTATAGTTTCGAATGGTTGCGGTAGAAAATTGTATAATAGTGTAGAATTTTCTCGATTTTTCTAGAACTTTATATAGGAAGTTCTTACTTTCGAGATGTTTCTTTACACCACAATCTCTACAACGAAAGAAACTTTTATTCGAATGGATTGTGTCTTGACTTACACACACAGGATGGTGCACTCATTCTCAAACTCCAGATGGGATCCAAAAAGTATGCAATCCCGTTTCACTCATATGCAATCACGTTTCAATATATTTAATTGCTAAAATACATAAAGATATTAGTAAAAGAAAGAAACAAGTAAACAACTGGCCTTTAAATATGAAATGTCATATTCTCATCACTTTATATAAAACACAGTCTGCACAAGACATACAAGATATTATTGAAATGTAACATTGATGGTAAAAGTTTGTAAAAAATTCTCTTTTTTTGCATTATAGTACAATAGACATCATATGAGGATGCATCGAATCAATTTGTGCATAACTGGCATAACTTGGAAGTGTTCCATATGAGGAATTATTTTCGAAATAGAAATCATTTACAACTATCATATTGTTCTTATTGAAAAGCAAATAGAAACAACTACTAAATACCAATATTGGAGCTCACAAACTATTCGAAAGAGAAGCGAATGTATTGTGAAATCTTAGGATTAAATAGTAGAATACAAATACAATATTATTAAATTAATAGCTTTATATATATAAGAAAGAGAGAAGCCTCAAAGAAATAGTAAACACGTTTAGACTAAAATGCAACCAGGGTAACACTGAACTAAATATAACCAGTATGATAACTAATTATTCAAATAAAGTTGTTTGCGTGTGTATTTATCCTTAAAAGACTTGTTTAGCATCCCAAATTAAGTAAAACTTATACAATTACATACCCCATCGTGTATAATACTCTTGAATGTATATTCCAACTTTTTTTTTAAACGGTAAGATTGTAGTATATCAATGACTCCAACAAATACTAGCAATCGTTCTCCTTTTTCGCTTCTTGCAGGTATACCACCAGGTCTAAAATAATATGGTCGAATAAATTAAGTTAATAAATATAGATTTGCATTTATAATTACGGAACATCGTCCTCATCATCGATAGGTTCACTTTCCGCCTGAATACTTTCCATAGCTGTAGAATGAGCTACAAGGCGATGCCGATTTACTGATCTGAATGCCGTACTAAATAAAATATTATTTAAGAATTGTAAACATAATATAAATATGTCACATGCCTATTACGATTAATACCAGACGCAATGATACCTTCCCTACCATCCTTTTCTATACTATAATCAGTGTTCTGTTCATCTTCGAAATCCGACTCATATATTTGTGGCGTTCTTACTTTTTTCCGTTCATTCTGTTTTTCTCTACTGGACAAGTCCAGGTTATGTATGCCAACCAATAGTGAGTAATCCATTATTTTGAATGATTCTAAAACCGTACAGTCACGTTGTATTGTCTTTATCAATGCATTATATGTTTCCGCTTCAAGAAATATTCCATTCGGGTGGTGTTCCATAAAATCCAGGTCCTTGTAGGTCGGGGATGTTTTGGCACGTTCTACTTTTGAGGCTTTTCGTTTAAATGTGGACCCCTTCAGATCGTACTTCAGATGCATTTTCACAAACGAGGGCAGCAAATTATTCATTACGACTAAACGAATATTTTTGCTATTATTAGTTTGAAGGCAGTAAAGTCCAAAAAATTTTGGTAAAAGCGTTCGGGGGTTTTGATTTAAATTCATGTAATACCTTCAAAAAAAGATTAATGCAAAATGTTTTTGAAAGCTAACCTAACTAATCTTAGGTACCCTGGTAAAAGCTTCTGCAAAAATTCTCCTTCCTTGTGTTGCACTGTTTTGATAATAAATTCATCATCGTCAGTTAAGTAGAAAATCGATCCCGAAGCACCAGGATTCGAAAGTTCTCGTAATGGTGCTGTACACATCGACATCTTTAATTGAATATATACATAAATATCAAAAATTAGTAAAGTTGATTGATATATTACCATAAAATCATCGGGTTGTATGCCGAATAAGTCTCTAAAATATCGGAAAGCAATTGGTGCATAGATCTTATATCTGAATTCGCTATAATGGTGAGCTGGTGTAAGACTAGATCCTTCTGGAGGGAATGTAATACTTTCAATTTCCCAGAAGTCCATCATTAGCAGATCGCGTTTTGGCTTGGAAGCTAAGCTGCCAACCTTAATTAGAAAGAAAAACACGAAATAAATAATAAATTCAGGGCACTACAATTTAATGTTTATGTAGTAGAAGGGAGCAAATACGTGAAGTTAATTGCCATCAAAAAACTAGTTTTAATGTACTCGAGGTCAGTTTAGAATCATTCAATATAGTAATTCGCATTAAAGCTGTGTATCATTAAACTGCTCTCTTCTTTTTTTTATATGAGATTTACACAGCTCATCAAACATACTTAAAAACAAAAAAAAAAACATACTGTATGTTGAATTCCCAACTGGATTGATCCCATTATTTGTGATGTTTGTATTTTTTTGTATGTTATTTCGCCACCTTCGCCCACGCGTCTGTGGCCAATTTTGCGTTCCTTATCCATTTTGTTGCCATATTGAGATTGACGGTTAAGTTGTAACTGAAACGAACATAACCGATTTCATTATACTTTAAAACTATATTTTCATAATTGAATAACTTACTTCTGGAGATAAGGTTCCTCCTATATGTTCTAGATTTTTAAATGTAAATATGAATATATGTAATATAAATATTAATATATGATCAAGTATATAAAAATATGAAATATAAAATATTATTTTTCAACTCTGATTTATCTTCAAACTGTATAAATCTATAATCTTGCATTTCTTTTTAAAATATGTATATATATATATATATATATATATATATATATATATATATATATATATATATATATACATATTTTAAAAAGAAATGCAAGATTATAGATTTATACAGTTTGAAGATAAATCAGAGTTGAAAATATATATATATATATATATATATATATATATATACATATATATATATATATATATATATATATATATATATATATATATATATATATATATATATATATACTCGTATATATGTCAGAAAGCATTTGTACAAAAGCAAATGATTGTAAAATAAGATTGATAGAAATGAATACATATTATTTTCAATTGAACAAGTAACTTGTTAAACCTATGTAATATATTAGCATTAATATATTGTGTCAAATGTCATGGAATTAATAATATAATAATATATTAGCATGATTGCATATACTTATCAATATCAATATTGAAACTTTTACTATATTTATAAGCATTTACCTTCTTTTGCAATCTTTTGTACATATTTAATATTATCTAACAACTTATAGCTTATATGAATATAAGTTCATTTTTCATATTTATGCAATTTCGCACCACTGTACCATTGTGCGAGCCTAACGTGGACACTTGATGGAAATGCTCTCAAGGCTCAGCAGATTTGGTTGGTGACTATTCAATGAATTTTTATTCATGGTTCCATTAGATATTCCATCCAAAAATTGTAATCGTTCAAAATACGAGACATATCGTTGAATGCATTTCCCTTGTGTTGTGGATTTGAAATTTTTATATTGAATTGATTTTAACCTGATTTTAGATGAATCGATCAAAAAAATCCTCAAATTTCAGGTCTATATCCATTGTGTGTTGGTAAAATTAACTGCAAAAATAATAGCAAATCATCAATTGCAGTTGTGAGTTATATTGGATGGCGAATACATTTAGATAACTGACTTCAGTTTCTAATTTTGGTGACATATATTTTTCCGTTCGCTTGGATATTTTTTGTACTATTGTAATATTTTCTGCATATGGAAATGCTATATCTCATTTTGGTGTATAACAAATTCAGTGATTTCGACCGGAAAGATAATCAACCACGGAATTATTGGAAGACAAAACTGCATACGAACAATTTAAAATTTCACACACTGATATAAATCTGCCTTATGAAACTCTTCACAAAGATGTTTTTTTCGTAATAGTCCACAAACATCACGCCTTTTTACTGACTTCTAATTATTGCAATTAATTAGAAAATATTATTTTATTTACATTAAATTGCTTGTGTATAACCAGATATACGAATAATCAATTTTGTTAAATCAGCAATATACTCGTACCTCATCTACAATATGTTAGATAGATATGTACATAGTTTGTTAGTAGATTCAATTTTAAATAAAATAAGTTTAATTTGCCTAAAGTTATTTGAATTTCATTTATTTATATTTCATTCGTATATACTTAAAGCTTACATTTTTGTGTTCTTTTTATGCAATATTGCTGTTGTATTTCTAAATTTCCCTACTTATAATAAATTATCTCATCTTGTTCATTACTTCACAATTTTAATTAATTATTTATAAATTGAAAAATAAGAATAAATTCATATTCTATATCCAAATTTAGGAGCACTAGGCTCCAAGGCATTCAATTTCACTTCATATAATATTCGAATCATATAACAATAAATTACACCTCTCCCTGCTTTCATTAATTTTTTCAAAATATTTTTTTCCGTAATTAGATTTTTATTTTTTTATAAGTCAAGAAAATCAAAAATGTATTGTATTGATTTATACATGAAGTTTCCGCTTTAAAAGCTCAGAATAAATTGGACACTCGTTGGAATCACAATGGACTAAATAACAATTTTTAACTATCTCATCTTATACCAGAAACTTATATATAAAAAGCTTTATAAAACTTTACCATCAAAAAACATTTTGAATACCTTGAGGAACACAAATATAATTGATGAATATTTCTTAAATTCGAACTGAATCCAATCCAGAAGCGCGATTTCATGAATGATGAGAATTGGATATACCAACTATGGGTTCAGTTTTACCTTTGTGACCGTTGTATATTATTATTATTATTATATTATATTGTTATTTAGGGTATTCACAAGCTTCGTTGGTATCTTCGAACGCGTATTTCCAGCTTAAAATAAACCACTTTGTGGGCATTTGAAATCTTCGAATTGGTATTTCCATCAGTGTCCATCCAGCTGTATCTATTTATGACATTGTACCGTCATTTGTTTGCGTTTGGTTTACGTGAATTTTGTTTAAATAACACTACTTAACAAAATAAAATTTTTTCATGTACATTTGATGAGAGGGGACTTTTCTTATATATTTTCATCTGCTGAATTCGAAAATCAAGGTAAAATTTTTTTTCATGGAATAGTTTTTGAGATATTGTAATTTTTGTATTTTTTCGACCTTTTTTCACGTGACAAATCATATCTCGAGGTAGATTGGGTCGTTGATACCCAATGCAAGGTATTGAGATGACGAACCAACATGTATAATCGGATCTTTGATTGGTAAAGCGGTTCAAAATATATCGATGAAAATAGGGCACATTTTCAAAAAAATAATATTTTACAGTGATTCTGTGCCGGCGGAAAAGTACAAATCGTTAAGAAAAACGTCTGGTTTCTCTTCATGTACGTAAAGATGATATTTTAACGTAAGAACTAAGACCAACTAGAAGAAAATCGACCGAAAAATGACAAAGTTATAAGCAATTGAGTGAATAAATCCAAATCCCATATTTTCCGAATATTTTATTTTTTTCGACCATTTATTGGGTTTAAACGCTTGCAATACATTCTTGACATTTTGTGTGTTAGAAATAGTTGTGGCTCTAGCTTTGTCTCCGGTTGCTTTTGGGATCCGTTTCTCTAGTGAGAAACCATACATAGTCTCCCAACATTGCTTCATCCCAAAATCCTTGATAGCGCCGCTAATGGTCTTAATTTGTTGGTGAAATCTCTCGCCGTGTTCGTCACTTACGTCACCAAGATTGTCCGGAAAGAATTTCAAATGTGAATCCAAGAAATGGATTTTTAGAGACATATTTACACCTGTAAGAAATAAATAAAATGGTAAAAACAATACAATAGAAAACAACCAGGAAGGAAATTAAATAATGGCATTCCTTACCCATCTTGTTGTAGTGCTTCAGCAAATCGGTAATAATTCCCTCGTAGTTAGGGCTTTTAGTGTTCCCAAGAAAATTGGTAACAACCAGCTGAAATGAATTCCAGGCCTCGATTTCGACGGGTGTTAAATATTTTGGAGAACTGTGCTTTTTAACAATTTCTTTATATGTGGACCATCGAACACGCCTTCCTTGATTTTTGCAAAAGATAGCTTCGGGAAAAGGGTTTTCATATAGGAAAACGCTTGGCCTTCCTTGTCTAAGGCCTTCACAAAATTTTTAATGAGGCCAAGTTTAATGTGCAACGCTGGAAGGATTATATTTTCTTTTTTGACAAGAGGCACGTGTTTAATATTGTCTTTGCCCACTGTGACATTCTCCCTTTTTGGCCAGTGTTTTCTTTTATAATGATGTTCATGAGCACGACTATCCCACAGGCAAAGAAAGCAGCAATATTTTGTATATCCACCCTGCATTCCACACAACATGCCGACGACATTGAGATCGGAACATATTTTTCAGCTGTGATGCTCATATTGAATGTATTTTATCAAACTGGCCATTGTGGCATATGATTCTTTAGTTATTTTTCTCTCCTCGAGCTGTGTCCACTTCTTGCTTGGCATAATTCTTTTCCGTTTCAATTGTTTTTCCATTTTTTCAAATTTAAATTTTATTGCCAACTTTACACAAAACAAAAAGAAAAAAGTACCAGTTCGAATTTTGTGGTATATTTACCAGCTAGTAAAATACCAATAGCTTGTGAATACCGTCATTGTTTTATATTGAAACGAATAGTATTGGAGAGGATAATGTAAATTTCAAATTCATAAACACTATACGTATAAAAATATTTTCGGCACTGATGTATATTTTTTAAAACTTCATCAGTATTTCATGATATGAAAAATATCCCACATTACTTCAATTGCTACGAAAAAATCCACAGTAATCAAATTTTTCAACAATAAATATATTTCCAACTCTATGGAAGGATTTTAGGGAAGTTAGTAACGAAACACATGGTTGGATATCTTGGCCAACACAAAGTGGTCTTTTATTATCAATCAATCAATGGATATAGAGCTGGATATAGTTGCTCAATGGAAACTCGAAACTTCTTTCAAAGTTTGGAAAATATTTATGCTAACTCCATAAGAATCTGTGCACATTTGTTTTTGTATTTGCACTTCAGTAAATGCCAGAGCAATTCCTTACCTAAAATCAAGGATGTGCTACACTCCATAAGCAAGTCTTCTACATTTTATTTGTTTCTTTGTATTTTAATTGTAATCATGTATATTTGTTCTCAATAGTTTTGTTTATGCTTTAATTCAACTATCATGTGACTTCGTATATGACCGATCATATACTCCTGACCTCTGGTATAAAACGAATAGTTATTTTGGAGAGTAGATCCTGAATATGAGAAGACATTTCTCGACTTGCTCTCCTTAAATTACATAAGTTCCTATCTGAAGATCTTTAGAAGATGTTTAAACTTAAATTCGACAACGGTGCCTTGTACTGACTTGATGGTAGGACTGAAAACAGGCACATAAACCTTGGCATCGTTCTAACCCAACATTTCTAGCTTAGCTACAAGGGAAGCTGCTACGAAAACTGTTGCTGATTGCATACTTTGCGAAGCCATCAGAGGGTATTTAATCATTTTTATACCATTTACCAGCAAAGAAAATAAAAGGGGTATGGTAATTTTGTGCTTTCGAGAGGGGTTTCAAGTACAAGAAGGAGACGTGGTTGGTACGGACTTAAATACAAGGATATGATCAGATCAATTTTGATTTTTCTGTCCGTCTGTGGCCACATTTTTTCTACACCATAAGAGATATCTTCCTGAAACATTGCACTTGTATAGTCTGGACAAAGATAGAGAATCAGATTGCTGTAAGAGCCGATTTGGAAAAACACCACGCCCATATCCTATATATTGAACTTTTTTCACCTTGTTTAAAATGGCTATAACTTTGGTCCTTTTGGTGGAATAGTGACGCAATTTGGTAGTTATGTAGATAAAGAAGTTGTAAAAATGCAAAACCAAATGATGCAAATGTTCAAACATCATCCTAAGTGCGGTTTACTGTCCCCCTGGATTTCCCGTCGCTGTCCCGCATTTTAATAAATTGTTTAAAGCTCTTGGGATGAAATTTTTAGTACCTGGAGATTTTATTATTATTATTATTTTTAACAGGTTAAAAGAACACCGCGACCTAAAAGATCTATTGTGCAACCTCGTACCCAACTAAAACAGTCCTAGACTGTTTATAAATCTTGTAACTGCTGTGGGCTTAATTTTAACTAGGTGATTTGGAGATATGAACCCACTGCCTAGGTAATTATGTCTGCGTCTTGCCACCGCTGGGCAAGTGCATAGACTGTGTTCTGGAAACGACTGTGTTCTGCTCCTCTTGACAGAGTCGACAGGAATCGTCTTCTACCACGCCTATTTTTTTCAGATGGTAATTTAGTCTACAGTGTCCTGTTAAAAGTATAGTGTAGAGTTTGATGTCATTTCTGCTGAGGTTTAAAGAAGCATCTACCCTGATGTGTGCAGGATCAATGAGTAGTCTCGACTGCCGCATGCCTTTTTGGGCTCTCCAGTAGTTTAGCAGACCTCGTTTTTCCTGTTCGCACAACAAGTTATTTGTGAAGCTACTGTTTACCCCACATAAGGGTTCTGGGCCTATAAAGGCAGTGTCTGCACCCCTTTTTGCTAAAGAATCTGCCATTTCGTTGCCCACATGTCCCTCGTGTCCCGGTACCCACATTAGCGTAACAGAGTTTCTCGCTGCTAAGGTATTGAGAAGTTTACAGCATTCCCAGACCAGGTTTGATTGGAATGAGAAGTTTATTAATGATTTTAGAGCTGCCTGGCTATCTGAGAGTATGCATATTTTGGTGTTGCGTGTACCCCTGTGTAGACATTCCCTAGCACACAACTCTAAAGCGTGGACCTCCGCCTGAAAAATGGAAGCTGTTTTTCCCATTGCAATTGCTTTTTGGAAATTTGGTCCTACAATTCCAGCTCCTGCACTGCCATCTTCCATTTTGGACCCATCTGTATACCACAACTGAGAGTCCTGTTTTATTATTATTTCCTTGTTTCTCCAAGCTGAACGGTCACTGATGACCACTTTGAGAAGTCTAATTTTCTGTCCATTTTCTCGAAGACCATGAGGCACGGAGAATTCCAGGTTACCTTCTTTAAGATGGGCTAGATTAGGTAGCCTTAGGGCCGCCATCCTTTTAACTACAAGGTGTAGAGGAGTCAGTCCAGTGATCACTCCCAAAGCTAGTGTGAGGCACATTCTCATTGCTCCCGTCACACTCAAACAGGCTATACTGTGAATCTTGTTAAGAGTCATCTGAGCTCTTGTTTGGTTAACTTTTGGCCACCATACCAACGACGCGTAAGTAATCATTGGTACTTTTATTGTTTTATATGACCACGCCATCATTTTTGGCCGTAGTCCCCATGTTTTACCGTACAACCTCTGGCAAGCATAGGTTGCTCTTAAGGCTTTACTAGTTATGTATGATAAGTGGTTTTTCCAAGTTAGAGTTTTGTCTAGGATTACTCCCAGATATTTCATTTCATTGGACAGTGTTAAGTTTGTGGTCCCTAAACTTAAGGTCCCCAGATTCAGTTGCCTTCTTTTGGTGAAGGGTACCACGTTTGTTTTATTCGGATTTATCGATAGGCCTTTCTCCTGACACCAGTTTTGAGTGATGTCAAGAGCCAGATGCATGCGATCTGTTATGGTAGAGTCAAACTTGCCTCTGACCATAATTACCAAATCATCCGCAAACCCCTGAACTTCGTATCCGAGGTCATTGAGAGTTTGTATGTGCTCGTCGATAACCAATAACCATAGGAGTGGTGATAGGACGCCCCCTGGGGACATCCTTTGGTTGACCTGACAATTTGCTTTGCTGTACCTGTTTCAAAGATTGTCGTTCTGTTTTTCAGCATATTGAGAACCCATGTTATGGGCAGTCTTTGTATACCTTTCCTGTTCATCCCCTCCTCAATTGATCTGAAAGTAGCATTGTCAAAAGCCCCCGTAATGTCAACCGATGTACAGAGAGCTTTTTCTTTACCCTCAAACGCCTTTTCAATTTTGCTCGTTAAGCTATGTATGGCTGTCTCAGTCGATTTGCCTGATTGGCGTATTGTTCAATATGAAGAGGAGAATTTTTAAGATATGTTTCCCTGATATATTGGTCCAGAATTTTTTCCATAACTTTTAGCAGGAATGACGTTAGGCTAATGGGCCTATTTGCCTGCTTTCGGTATGAAAGCCACCCTAGCCTTCGTCCAAGGTTTAGGCACTATGCCTAGTTCCAGGCTTATCCTGAAAATGTTTGTTAGCACAGGTGCTAATACATCAACACCTTGCCGAAGTAGGCACGGTTGTATATTATCGACACCTGGCGATTTGAATGGTCTAAAAGTGGAGATAGCCCATTTGGTTCTATTGACGGTGAAGATTCTGCGAGCCAGTGAGAATTCCCTCCATGTAGGCATCAAGAAACGAGTATTCTCGATGATTTCACTATCCTCTCCGCTAGTGGCACAGCCTGGAAAGTGAGTGTCCAACAAAAGCTGTCCCGTCTCTTCCAGGAACTCCGTAAAATTTCCGTGAAGCTTCTTGAGTGTAGAAAGGCCGTTTGAGTGATCTTTATTGAGTGATTTCTGGAGTCGGGTAACTGCTGGGAGGGTTTCAATCTCCTCACAGTACTTTTTCCATGAGTTTCTCTTAGATCTTCTCAACTCATTATTATAGGCCGTTAAGGCACTTCTAAAAGATGCCCAGTCACCGTTAGACTTGGCTCTATTAAAGAGTTGACGGGCTTTTTTGCGCAAAACACTAAGCTCACCGCTCCATCAGGGTACGTTCCTAGAACGTTTCTTCACAACTAAATTGCAACTACTTTCAAAAGCCTCGATTATTATATTACTTAATTTGTTAACTTCAAGATTTAGTTCCTGAGAGTTACTTATTTTTTCAGTAAGGCACGCAATATTTTGCTCTAAGTAATAGTTATATATCGACCAGTTGGTCTTCCTAACATTTCTCATTTCGAAGGTGCCTCCAATCTCCCCCCCCCCCCCCCAGATCAAAGCAAATATACCTATGGTCCGACAAGGAGACCTCATTAAGCACCCTCCAATTAGAATTGTTATTTGATATGAATCCGCTAGTTAGGGTGAGATATAACACCTCCCCCCTTATCGCATTCATAAAGGTAGGCTCGTCACCCCTATTCTCCACCACCAGATTGTTTACCTGGAGATTTTAATGCGAAGCATACTTTCTGGGGAACCAGGCTGATTAATCCCACAATTATGCAATTATTCTCTACTCTTATAAATCGTCGACACATTTGATTTCGTGTCCTGTGGCCACCCAACATATTGGCCTACAGATCCTCGGAAAATACAAGATCTTTTTGACTTTGGGATAATAAAAGGTATTAAAAAAATTGTTTTTAGCGGAGCCATGCCTTGATTTATATTCTGCTCATTCACCGGTAATAATTAAACTATTTGAAAAAGGTATAGTTTATGAATCTAATGACTTAACTTATTCAATAACAAACTGGTTCAAATATCGAAAATATGTAAGCAGTCACATAAATATTCCCCACGACTAAAAAGCGACGAAAATCAAAGCAGTCCTTCAAAATCAATTTTTTTTTTTTTTTTAAACTCCAGTTTTGTTTGCATTCTACCCCTTGGGGCAATAATAAAATTAAATAACAATATTAAACAACTACATAAATAAATACACAAAGTAATTTTTTAAATAGATATTTAAATCAACATGAGGAAGAGGAGCCAGTGCTAATCTCTCATAATATTAGTTCAGAACTATTGCGTTAGAAAATTATTATTATAAATTGAGTGGTGTTGCTCGCTTCAGTCGCCGTGTTGTGCCTGTCCTCTCCAGAAGATTAGAAGCTTGTATATTAGGATGCTTAGTCGTTCCAGGTACTTAATGCTGTATCTTGATATTTCCTCATCGACTGTAGGGATATTTAGGTCGTTCCGTATTATATCATTCCTGACGAACCATGGAGCCTTTACTATCATGCGTAATACTTTTGATTGGAATATCTCAATAATTTTTATATTAGTTTTTGCCGCTGAACCCCATAGCTGTATACCATATGTCCATATGGGTTTTAGGATTGTCCTTCAAAATATAAATTCCTTTCTTGTGTCAGCAGCTATATATACAACTCCTCCTAAATTCCTATTCCCATCGCATGGTATCCGGAAAACTATCTTGGACATTGAAAATCTAGCCAATGAAAAGAGATGGTTCAGACGCCATAGGCAAAAACAATGAACCCCTACGACCAAACAAAGCTATGCTTTATCTAAAAGATGTCTAAGTGCAGCTTTACATGCAGAGCTGAAAAAAACACTTAAAAACCTGCGCGAGAAAATTATGCCCTACAGAAAAGTATAATTATTCCTTGTGGAAAACTAACAAAAACGTAAAAATTCCAAAGGAGTCAGAGCCACCACTTAGATTGAATAATGGGAGCTGGGCGAGTAGGGACAATGATAGTCATATGGAAAAAGTGTTTCAATCTAATCCTGGGACCAATGATTTAGAAATTCCACCCAAAAAACGTTTAAACCAATTGAAGTTAAGGCAAAGGAATTAAAGTACACTGTGCAAAATCCTTTCAACTTGAAAAAATCTCCAGGCTACGAGTCAATTACTACCAAAATAGTAGCTGAATTACCAGATATACATATCTTTCAAAATTCTAACACAGCTGATTAATGCTATATTTCGAATTAGATATTTCCTTTCGGCTTGGAAGATATCACAGGTAATTATGATTCCGAGCCCCGGAAAAGATAAAACACAACTGGCATCATACAGGCCCATTAGTCTGCTGTCGATGCTGTCAAAACTTTTTAAAGACTGCAGATGTTAAAAATTTTACCAGCTGTCGAAAAAAGTGGTATACTTCCACATAATCCATGTGAATTTCGCCAAAAACACAGTACAGTCGAGCATGTAAATCGCATCACTAGCGAAATAACAAATGCTTTCGAGGACAAAAAGGACTGCTCGGTAATTTTCCTTGATATTGCTCAGACGTTTGATCGTGTCTGGCACGCTGGCCTCATATACAAAATCTGCAAATTCTTGCCTGCAAGCGTGCACCAGATATTAAAATAAATTTTGTGCAATCGCTAGTATGGTACAGATTATTAATATATGAATGGTACAGTTTATTAAAAATAAGAAAGGTACAGTTTATTAAAAATAAGTTCCAAGTACAAAAGACGTCTTGTTTCACTCGCGATCCGTTTCGACTGACTCCCCAGCTCGTTGACAGCTCGTTGACCGCCCCTAACACAGCGTTGCCACTGTTTAGGGAAAAACAGTTCCCACAACTCGGCCATTCTGATTTTCATTCGCCTCGAATGTGTCATCGCTATCATCGTCTTCGTATTGAACCCAAGGCTTCATAAATTCAGCACAACTAGATGTTTTCATGGGACCCTCGTAGCAATTACCTGTTCGAATTAAATCATAAGAATTTTTTAGTTTAACCCCTGTTACCTCATAACGCCCCAAATATTTTGGTTTGAGCTTCAAACCACCGCCCAGTTGAGTCCTTTTGATGGCTACCAGATCACCAACTTTATATTTTCGTGCTGGTTTCCGCTTACGATCGTATGACTTCTTATTTTCTGCTTGGATTTGCAGGATGTGCTCTTTTACCTGCTGACGTAGTTTGTTTCGTTGGTAATCGAATTGCTTCACAATTTCAGCTTCGATAAGCTCTTTGATATGCAAGTCGTCTTTCATCCGCATTTTCACACCGGTCATTAGCTCAAAGGGTGTTGCGTGCGTACTTCGTGAAAATGAAGCATTCATTAGCTGCTGTACCGCCTGCACGTGTTTGTACCATTTCGTTGGTTCCCCAAGACTAAGTTTCGCAAGGACGTTAGCGATCACGGCATTCATTCTTTCAATTTGTCCATTGACGCGTGGTAGGCCAGTCGTTATCAGAAAATGCTTGATGTTTTGTTCGCTACAATAGTTCTTGAAATCTTCACTGGTGAACGCAGAGCCTCGATCAGATACGATACTGACTGGATTCCCAAATATTTGGCTTTGCGTTTGAAGTTTTTGAATCAAATCTTTCGCTGACGTCGTTTTTGTGGGATACAACCAAATAAATTTTGTGAAAGCATCCACAACTGCTAATATGTGATTGTAAAGTTTGTTCGTCGACTCAAGTGGCCCAAGAAAATCCACATGGTACGTCTGCAACGGAGTTTCGCCTTTACTGATAGGATGAAGTTCTCCTTCCATTTTGCCACGTTTTCGATTACATAGAATACAATGAATACAACAAGATATTACTCCTTGTATCTTCTCTTCAAGCCTCGGTATATAGAAATCTCTTGATACGAGTTCCTTTGTCTTCTTCACCGCAAAGTGTCCTTTGTCATGTACTTGCCGAATAATATTGGTTTGCATCTCTTCAGGTATGACAACAAGTTCTCGTTCATCCTTTAGCTTATGAATAACGTCGCCTTTCAAAAAATATCCATCATAATTTGGCTTGTCACGAAGAATTTCTCTTATTGCAATCAATTTGTCATCTCTGCTTTGAGCGTTTCTAATTTCACATAAAATATTTGATTCATTAATCATTATAATAGGATATCGACTTAAAGCGTCGACATGTCGCATCTGGGATCCTGATCGGTGTTCCACAGTATAATCGTATTCCTCAAGCAACAAAACCCATCGCGCTACTCTTGTACACAAATCCTTTTTTGTTAAGGTCTTCGTAAACGCGTTACAATCGGTGACGAGCTTGAAATGTAGGCCAAGAAGATATATACGAAACTTCTTCACTGCTTCGACTACTGCCAACACCTCCAGCTCATAACTCGAGTACTTTTTCTCAGCTTCAGTGGTTTTTTTGCTCATAAAGTACACCGGATGCAGGTTGCCATCATCAAATGCCCTTTGCAACAGTACGGCTCCATATCCATGCATCGAAGCATCCGTGTGAACCTCAGTTTCCGAATTCTGATTGAATATCCTCAGCGTCGGCTTATTGCATAAAGCATGTTTTATCGCGTTAAATGAAGAAATCTGTTCTTTTCCCATTTCAAATCTTTTGTCTTTCTTTTTTAAATCTGTTAGTGGTTTAGCCATCGTTGAAAATCCTTGAACGAACTTTCGGAAATAGCTAGCCAGTCCGATGAAACTTTCCAACTCTTTCAAATTTTCTGGTAACTTGAATTTCTTTATTGCTTCGATTTTAGCTGGCGTTGGTGAAATCGTGTGCTTCTCTATGACATGTCCCAAAAATTCGACACGTTTTCTCAAAAATTGGCATTTTTTCATATTGATCTCTAGGCCATAATCTCTGCACAGCAAAAACACTTCTTCTAGACGCTGTATTGCTTCGTCTTCATTATCGGCAGGTATAATAATATCATCAATATACGGTAGGGCTATGCCTCTTCGAGTCAAATCACGAAAAATTGAGTTTACGTACCTCTGAAATACACTGGGTGAGTTGCATAGTCCAAACGGAACCCTCTTGAATTGGAACTGACCATTATGTGTCACGAAAGATGTGTATCTCTGGCTATCGCTCGCTACGTTGACATGAAAAAAGCCGTTCTTCAGATCTATGGTACTGAAAAGTTTTGCGCTTTGTAATCGGTCCAATTGATCCTCAATTAGTGGCAATGAGAAACGAACCTTCAAAATCACCTTATTAATTCGTCGATAATCGATACAGAGTCTTGGTGTGCCATCACGCTTGCGTACCAAAACTACAGGGCTACTGTACTCCGACTCCGATTCTTCGATGATACCGTCTCTCAACCATTCGTCTATCTGCTGTTCGACAATGATTCTTTCAGCCATAGGCAATCTACGTGGTCTCGATGAAATTGGATTATCATCTTTCAGGAAAATTTTCATTTCAACATTCGTTGTTTTAGTTTTGTTGGGTTTATAATTTTTAACAATTTCAACGACTTTACGTTTTAAATTTTTATTTAGAGTTTCATCAAATTCAAAATTATTTTCGAAATCGTCTGTTGCATTTATTTTCATCATATTTTGTAAGTCATTTTCATCATTATTTTTAAGTTTTTTAATCGTTAGACTCGTTGGAATAATGTTTATTTCAGCTTGTGAACATATTTCACAACCAATAACAACTGGAATATTTAAACAATCAGAAGGAACAATTTCAAATGGCATCTCAAAGTTTTCATCGTCTATATTAAAATTAATCAATACGCGACCGACCGATTTTATTTTATTTGCCTCCGAATTACCGAAACCGATTAAGTATACGTTTGAGTCAGACTTTTTACAGTTTTCCAAACGTTTGAAAACACTTTCTTTTAAAACGTTAAACTTACTACCAGTATCAAGTAATGCACTTGTTTCGAAACCATTAATGTTAATTTGCTTTATCATTCGGTTTTTAAAATCATTTATAATGTTTACATTTACTTTTGCTTCGTTTGCTTTCTTATTCGGACAATTCTTAGAAATATGGCCGAATTTATTACATGCAAAACATTTTGTTCCTTTCTCTTTGTTTTTGCACTCGGTTGCTTTGTGCCCTTTTTCGCCGCAATTAAAGCACTTATCGACACTCTTTTTCCCATTCTCATTAGAAAATTTTATATTTATGTTTTGTTTTTTGTCATTCTTTATGTTCGCACTTTTCTCATTATTCGCGCGTAATATTTCGTAATATTTTAATTTTTCTTTAAACTCCGCTAAGTCTTTCGCACCGTACAAAATTGTTTTGTTTATGTTTAAATCATTAATACCGTCAATAACATATTGAATTAAAGCACGATCTTCTATATTACCGCGACCCGCAATGTCTTTCATTTGAAAAAAATATTCTCTTACACCTTCTTCTTTTTGCATTTTACGTTCCACAAGTTGTTTATGCAGCACAGCACTGTTGACTGTCGTTCCAAATTCTGATAAGAGAGCTCCTTTTAAATTATTCCACGAAGATAAACTTTTCTCACTGCAAAGAAATGTCTTTGCTAGCCCTCTAACTGACTTTTTTGCAAATACAAGCTTTTGCAATTCGTCCCAATTCATGAGCGTAGCTGTCTCTTCGAATTCTGTCACCCATGCTTCAATAGAAATATTTGCGCTGCCGTCAAATAAGCGTATGGAGTCTTCAATGTCTCTAAAACTCATTACAAATTTTGGTGGTTGATTTACGTAGTCGCCTCTCTCGCGATTTACCTCTCTCTCTTTTTTCTGATTTGTTCGTTTGTCGCTGCGCTTGCGCACTGATTTTTTTGTTTTTGTATCTTTACCGTCGTTAGCTTCAACATTCCTGTCGTTCCATCGTACCGTCTGATCGCCGTCTTCTTCGTCTGTCTCTCGCTCTTCAGTTGCTTCGCTCTCAGTTATCTCGTCGTCATTGCTTGCTTCGTCGACATCGTCGTTTTCATCCTCTGTTTCTTCATCGCCGTTTTCTTCGCTCTCGAAGTTATGAAGAAATTGAAAGATGTGCGCCTTTACGTCGTCAACTGAGTGCTTGATTCCCAGAATCGAGCATATCACCGCCAAATCAGCCGCCGTTAGATTTGAATCAATGTACGCTGTTTTCCTCTCGTATTGTTCGTCGTCAGTGTCGAAACCAAAACCGCTAAACTCTCTCAGCCTCTGCCGATTACGTCTATCGCCTTCTCTTTCAAATATGTATTTATGCAACGCCGTAATATTCACTTTACTGGCGTAACGGATGTTTCTGCGAATTTTCTCGAATTCTTGTAAAGAACGCATTTTATATATAAATTTTTTTTTTAAATATATATTTCTTTTTCTCCGTTTTGGCTCAAAAAATCCCGCACAAACTTACACACGTTTTATTTTCTTTTCGCGACGCGTATTTTATTCTTATCCCGGACGAGCCCCCAAATTTATGGTACAGATTATTAATATATGAATGGTACAGTTTATTAAAAATAAGAAAGGTACAGTTTATTAAAAATAAGTTCCAAGTACAAAAGACGTCTTGTTTCACTCGCGATCCGTTTCGACTGACTCCCCAGCTCGTTGACAGCTCGTTGACCGCCCCTAACACAGCGTTGCCACTGTTTAGGGAAAAACAGTTCCCACACTAGTATAGAGTGAAATTTAAGGAGTTTGTTACACCTGACTATAAAATTAAAGCTGGTGTCCTACATTCTATATCTAGTATTTACTTCGGATCTACAAACAGATTGTCGCCTTATAACGTCAACGTTTGCTGACGATACTGCCATTCTGAGCTGCCATTAAGATCCGAGAATTGCATCGAGAAATCTTACGGAGCACTTAAAACTAATGGAGTCATGGCTGGCTAACTGGCGCATTCGCTTAAATGAAAACAAACGCTCCCACGTCACATTTATTCTTCATAAAGACAGTTGCTCTAAGGTCACATTAAATGGCGTATATATTCCACAAGCTGATGAAGGGGTCCAACTCGATCGAAGAGTGATTTGACGCAAGCACATCGATGCAAAATGACGCAAATGAAATTGAGAGCACAAGGAATCAATTGATTAATAAATAAAAAATCAGGACTGCGCCTAGAACACAAAGTTCTATTGTATAAAGCAATCATAAGGCCTATATCGACGTATGCAGGCCAGCTGTGGGGAAATGCTAGCTCATTTAATATTGAATTAATCTAGCGAGCACAATCGAAAATTCTTCAAACTATTCTAGGCTCCCACCGGTACATTAAAAATGATAACATCCACAGCGATCTTAATATACCACTGGTAAAAACTGCACTAAAAAAAAAATAAGTGTAAATACAAATTCAAACTCCGACATCATCCCAATTACTTGACAAGACAATTACTTCAAACTAAAATACTCACACGGTTATGTAGGCTAGACAAAAATCATTTAATTGAATCATTCTCACTAGATTAAACTGTTATACTTAAATATTTAAATAATTTAGTTTAGTTACTTAATAACACCAATATACTTGTTGCGGGTTAATATTGCTATTCGATTTAAGATTTGAATAGTTATTGTTAGTCTTATTAATAGAGAATTCAAAATAAATAAACCAACTATTAAACTAAAAATGAAGATTTGTGTTCCACTAAAAACTATGCAGAAATGGGCAGTTTATATTAACTGCCACTCCAACAATTAACAAATATTTATAACTTTAGATCTATTAAAGATGAAATTTTACAAGAAGCAACATGTGGACAATATAAAGGTAACTGCAAGGATTGCAAAGTTGAACAGAGAAAGACACGCCCACATTTGATATAAGGATCTTTCGGATCTAAAATTAAACTTATGGTCGTATTGGACCTATCGGTATAAAAATTAGCAGAAAGGTATATGGTAGCGTGTGCCGAAAATATGGGGATCATAATACTACTGCCATGACCAGAATTAACCAAAAATCAAACTAGGTTCCCAATAAAAATTTATCAACGAAGTTTCACTGGAAGGTTCCGGGTACTAACATTAAAAACCACAACAAAAATGGGCGGGGTATTTTGGAAGCCACGCCCACTATTGAGATATTTTTTTATAACTTACGACCTATACAATATTTTTGGATGAAATTTTATTTTAGTTCGTAGTTAGATGCTGCAATGCCATTCACAAGAAATGGGGTAGGCCAGAAAAAGAACACGCCTCCCTCTATTCTTATCAAATCAAGGTACCCTAATGATTTTGTATATGTCGTTCCAAAATATTTTCCTCACTGCGTTTTTTGCATATTAGATAGAATGAAAAAGGGAAATTGGGTGTCTCTATTACCTATGACTCTGCTTGAAAGTTCAACAACTTCACATTACGACTGTTTATGCAATCAATAGATGAGACTCATTGCTTTAGTATAGGGCTATCACAATATATATTTTCAGGTCGCAGAGTATATCATCCTTAAAAAATATAACATAATCCACTGTAATGTCATTTTATTATAAAATTTCTTTTTAAATTCGTATTATTTAAATTTTATTTATTATCTACAAATGCAGAATTATAAATAAAATAATATTTGTATTTTTACATAATTTCTTTGTATATTAAAGTATAACTAACACACATTAGTATAACTAACACAGAATAGTTTTTGAGATATTGTAATTTTTGTATTTTTTCGACCTTTTTTCACGTGACAAATCATATCTCGAGCTAGAAATGTCCGATTGGATCGTTATTGGTACCCAATGCAAGGTATTGAGATGACGAACAAACATGTGTAATCGGATGATTGGTAAAGCGGTTCAAAATATATCGATAAAAGTAGGGCACATTTTCAAAAAAACAATATTTTACAGTGATTCTCTGCCGGCGGAAAACTACAAATCGTTGAAAAACCGTCTGGTTTGTCTTAATGTGCGTAAAGATGATACTTTAACGTAAGAATTAAGACCAACTAGAAGAAAATCGACCGAAAAATGACAAAGTTATAAGCAATTGAGTGAATAAATCGGACATTTCTAGCTCGAAATATGATTTGTCACGTGAAAAAAGGTCAAAAAACACAAAAATTACAATATCTCAAAAACTATTCCATGAAAAAAAATTTAACCTTGATTTTCGAATTCAGCAGATGAAAATACATAAGAAAAGTCACCTCTCATCAAATGCACATTTTCGGTGTAAACTAGTGTAATTAATAAAATAACATACTCGTATATCCACCAATACAGCTTTTGGGAGATTATTTACCGAACGAAAGTCAGTCTTTTTTTGAAACAGAGAAATGGAAACTTCAAATAAGAAAAGCTTTTCCATCCATTATATTTTTTGTCTCTCCTACTGTGAGTAAGTTTTCTCCAACGCGACAGATATATATTAATAATACCTACATGAATCTATTCGAGCACAATCTTTGTAACAATTGATGCTATAATGATAGCTCGGTATTTACGGACATTGTGGTCCAAAAAGAGTCTATGAATCAAAAGAGCGTTATTTATGCTTACTATTACGAATGCTTATACCTTAACATTTATACACAAATTTAGATATTATAATTAATATATCTATATATACTCGTATATATATATATATATATATATATATATATATATATATATATATATATATATATATATATATATATATATATATATATATATATATATATATATATATATATATATATATATATATATATATATATATATATATATATATATATATATATATATATATATATATATATATATATATATATATATATATATATTACATTATATTCTAAAATTTAAT
This sequence comes from Clusia tigrina, assembly GCA_920105625.2. Classification (NCBI taxonomy): domain Eukaryota; kingdom Metazoa; phylum Arthropoda; class Insecta; order Diptera; family Clusiidae; genus Clusia; species Clusia tigrina. The sequence continues at coordinate 305,090,630 of OV050030.1, forward strand.
AAGTTGTACTATATTTAAAGTATATTTACTCAAATATATTACTTTTTGGTTTAAAGATTTCAAACTAATTTAGTAAATTTTTGAATTGTAAGAGTCTTAAAATCGTAAGTTATGGTTATATTTAGGTGATACACACGCGCTTCGGTTTTGAATATTTCATTCGCTACTTATTACGTGCACACATACACTCATTTACAAATATATATGGATATAATTATATATATATATATATATATATATATATATATATATATATATATATATATATATATATATATATATATATATATATATATATATATATATAATATATATATATATATATATATATATATATATATATATATATATATATATATAATATATATATATATATATATATATATATATATATATATATATATATATATATATATATATATATATATATATATATATATATATATATATATATATATATACATATATATATATATATATATGTGTGTGAATTTGTATTAATGAACACATTTCATTGATTTTTAATTTGAACTTAAACCGTTTGTGGTTGCATGGGTATATTTATGTAATTTATATAAATAGGAGATAATAATAGGAACCAAAAATTTATATTTGATGAAATTGTATATTACAGTGAAAGAAGTAATGTATACATTTTAGAAATACATATATCAATTTAATTGTAGAAAGGTCTCTTGCACTCAAATTAAATAATTACCGTCCTTGAAGTGACAAGAACTCCCCATATTTTTTGAAGTATTTGCTGATGCAACGTCCAGATCGATCGAATTAATTGTGTCTCTGGGAGTCATGGCCATGGTTTTAAAAATTCGTTCTTACCAGTTCAAAAATAAATATATATTTATATGAACGCCAGTAAAAATATTTTATAGGTCCTCATATCCTCCCTTTGTTACGTATTTTCGACTGTTTTATATTTAGATTCTTCAGGACATAGTCGTGCCTAATTGTACTTCATATATACATGTACCCTAGTTATTTAATCAGTAGCTAAATTTATCGAAATTTATTCTCATTGCTTTAATTGCTCCTGTCACTGCATAGTTTCAGGCACTTTAGTATACTTACATAGAAATCATTGGAGAAAGTATTTACCATTCAATAAGGGTTGATTGGAAACACAGCACAGTGTTGCATTCAAGAATATAATAATGAAATGTTCCTTTTTTTAAATTTCTTAACTTATTGATTATCATAAGGAATTATGTTCGCAAAGGTTTGAGAGAATGTGTACCAGAAACTATCGCAATACGGAATCAGACGATATAATTACATTACAAGCATAGATTATAATGTAAAAAATCGGGTGATTTTTTATTTGCTGACCGTAATTTTTGTATCAATCTATCAGTAGAAATAGTACGCTCAGTGTTGTACCAAAATTATTGCTAATTATAACATTTTTCAATTAATGTAGATTATATAAAAAAAGATAAAATTTGAATATATAAATAACTAAAACCACAATATTGTTTCATACTTGTATCAAAAGTATTTAATGTAAAACTATATTTTTCGTTTGCTATACCTAATCACAATGTTTAAATGATTTTAACTTTCTCCCGGCCTAAAGGCGGTATTTTCATTTTTTTGTGAACATTTTTAATTTCTATAATATGGAAATTAGAAATTATATTAATTCTTCTTTATTTTGTTGTGTTAACGATATATAGTGTATCTAAACATTTGGTGTATACGTCTGACAAAATTTAATGTGATTTAAGTGTTATAGACAAGGAAAATATGGAACATTTTTAAAGAAAAATAAACAAAAATTATTCTAAGCAGGTACAAATTTAAAACTTGAATTAGGTTACTCTACCACATATATAAAAATTCTTTCTTCCGATATTGGCATTTTATTTTAATTATTAAATTATGCACATTCGATTTATATTGCATATTGTATTAAATGTACAACACTATATTTCATATTTTTGTATAAATAAAATTACATTTTTATGTAATGTTAATTTATTCTATAAATTTCCACAATTAAGAATTCGTATATTTAAATATTGTAGTATTGGTTTTTCAGAGTAGTTTGTAAGAGAACTCGCTATGTTTTTATGGTATTATTTATGCTAACGTATTTTAATACTATATTCAGACGAAATTTTATGAAGTAAAATTGGGTGCTTTTGTAATATCATCTCATTCAATATTAATAATTTATCATATAGTTTTCTTTGCACAATATTACCTCCAATGCGTAATAGTGTAGATATTACCTCCAATATTACCAAAAATGTACATGTTTTTTGACACTTTTGAGACCACAAGTGGGGAAATAAAGGAGAACGACATATAAGATTACAATTTATTATTCGTTAAAAAGGTTAAGATTGCAAGTATTAATTAATTTGGCCCAGCTGCCAAAAGACGTAAAACTTGTAAAAAAAAGTATTACAGAGGAATTGCTGTTGGTGGACGTATGAGCCGACAAAATGAGTGATTTAAGATGTCAGGCTAAGTGGCTGTCCTTAGACTCACTTACGGCTGTTCGAGGTCTTTTGTGGCACTACTGGAGCTTTCCTCCAGATCCTCCATAAGCAATCCAGTGGATTTGATAAAAGCACCCACTTTTATTAGCTTCAGTCGGGAAACTTCCTCATTACTGTCAAGACATGCGAATCCGAACACGGAAAACTTGCTTCTGCATATAGCCTTACATCTACACAGTAGGTGTTCCATGGTTTCCTCTTCCTCGATATCTTGACAGCTCCTACAAATGTTATAATCCCCAGTCTACTTGCATGTCTACCAATTAAACAATGATCTTTCAATACCCTTTCTGCCTGCCTATTAAATTTTAACGCCAGTTTTGTACGGCCGTGATTACATTCCAGCCAGGTTTTTGTACTAATTAGGCAAGCTGATAACTGTCTCCATCGGACATTTACAACTTTGACATTATGTTTACCTATTAGCAATTTGCATGTAGCTTAAGGAATTGGTACATGCACTTTATGTGGGAGGCTAGTTAACGATGTACCTTTATTAGCAAGTCCATCAGCTTCGCAATAGCCTTCTATAGTTCTATGGCCCGGCACCCAGATCACGTTTGTCTATTAAGTATTGCGATAATTCGCTTAATAATTTACGGCATTGAACTAAGGTTATTGACAAGTGGCTTACTAACGACTTTAAAGCCGGTTAGGTATCCGAGTAGATACATATATATCTAACGGACAACGGAGTATTATTTCTATGCAACATACCCTATATTTGGCTATTAATTCTGCTTGGAGTCCACTACATTGATCCGGTAAGCCGAAGGATAAACTAACACCCAGTTTTTCAGAATAAACACCTCAACCCACCCGATCATTGCTCTTTGAACCGTCAGTGTAAATGCTAACTTCTTTATTTTTTTTACAGTTCATGATGCCACTAGCCCAGTTCATTACACATTTAGCTCCCGGGCGACCACAAAAAACCTATTTTAGCCTGGTAGTCGGGTTGCTCCAAGCACTGTGGATTTCTTCGAATACCCCAAAAGCCAACATTTTATCGATTTCATCGTAAACGATCTCCTACACAGCGGGTGATAGGGGATAATGATTATTCTAAACGGCCACTGTGGCTTCAGTCAACTGGATCGTAAGCGTTTCCAACTGGGTCCGTTATAGTTTGCGTTGCTCATATGCTCTGAATCCTTTCACTACTCCCTCCAACCGCGCTTCCTGCTCCCATGCTTGGCCATCTTCCAACCTTTTCCGTCATTTGTATCGGCTGTAGCTGCCTTCTCCTACTCATCCAGTTGCACCTCTTCCACTCCCTTATCTGTAATATTCTCTGTTTCTATACTTTTATCCTCTATTTCTTCCGAAAAAGGTTTTCCGCCGTACATTTGAGACACTTCGGTGTAATGCTCTCGTGGAGCCCGCACTTGTAACAAAAAGTCCTCCAGCGTCTTACTCCTTCCGATCAACGTGGTATCGGTTCTCTCACTGGCGCTGCTCTTTGTCTGAATGATTCTGGACGGTATGTTTCGACCTCTCCCTCCGTGTTGGCTGGATCCTACTGGCTATTTGGCGGCTTGCTCCTTGGTCACGTACTCTAAAGCAATTATTCGTCTCCATACACAATCTCGTAGTTATTCCACCGAATCTATATATATATATATATATATATATATATTTATATATATATATATATATATATATATATATATATATATATATATATATATATATATATATATATATATATATATATATATATATATATATATATATATATATATATATTGAAACGTGATTTCATATCAGTGAAACGGGATTGGATACTTTTAGGATACCATCTGGAGATTGAGAATGCGTGCCCCCTGTGAGTCAAGATGCGAACTATTCGAATAAAAGCTTATTCAAGAACCATCTGTCGGTAATGTCAAAAATAATATTCGCGACTTCTGTCGAAGTGGATAGAAACTTCTAACAACTTCGAGAATAGCGTGGAATTTTCTACTCTAACCATTCGAAAACTATAAAAACGACAAGACCGTTCATAGTCGAGCGCAGTAGATCAGAGACCGTAACAGTGTGTACTTTGTGACTTTTTAATCGAAGCAGCAGTATTAGCAGTATTTGTGTAATTGTGTAAAGTGATGAAATTAATTAGTAAATAAAGTGACTAATGGTTTGTGAAATAACGTACAAATTGTAAAGAAGTAAACTTTAAGCCTAATATTAAAAGTGTAAATTGCAATAGTTAAATAAAGCTAATTATTTTAATTTAACCAGCGATTGTTTGATTACTACAAAATCCAGTGGTACGAGTCCGAGTACAGAGAGTTGGAGGAATTGTCAGGAGGGCAATTTTGTAACAGAGTAAATTGTCAAGAGGGCAATTTCGTAACAACTGGTGTCAGAAGTGGGATTGTGTATATGTAATAAACATGGTTAAACTTGAAAAACAGAGATTGGAGCAGCTCAAGAAGGAGCCTGAGCGCTTAAATTTGCAAACACAAGGGCTTAAGGCGGAGCTGCAGGTGAGACTAAGAAGCGTTTTAGAGGAGCAGGGTATAGATGTCAATAAACATGAATTCCAATGTGAAGAGCCAATGACATCTCGACACGAAGAAACACCCCAAGAAACTAACACGGGTAACTTTGACATGAGTGCACTTATCGGGGTAATACAGCAGCAGTTAAAATAAAATTCTCAAGCAGCCGATGAGAAGATGCAGTTGCGAGATGAAAAGATGCAGCAGCAGTCACAACAAAATGCTGAATCCGTCGAAAAGAGTGCTGCATCCGTCAAACAGGACGTCAATAAACGCTTACAGCAAAGCGACGACAAGATGCAGCAGCTTTTACATCAAAGTGAAACTCGACTTATTCAACTAGTGGAAAAGAACTCACAGCAGATGAAAGAAGTGTCCGAGCTGGTAGACAGGAAGGTGTGTGAAATTGAGACATGGCAAGAATCGTTCGAAAAATCTATAGTACAAAGGCAGAACGAATTTACGCAACAAATAGAGCAAAGAATTCACCTACTACAGGAAGGGGCATTACCTGTACCAACTTTATCCTCAATAAAACTGATGGCCCAAGAATCTTCGTTTCTCAGATGGCACGGAAAAATAACAGCCTAACTGTCAACAGTGTAATAAGCGGAAGAAAAGTTGTGGTAACATTGGATACGGGGGCAGCACATTCTATTGCATTCTAATCGAAGTCAACAACCGCTGCAATGCACGCCCTTGACTGCGGCCAACGACAGCGCAAATCGCTGACACCGAATTTTCACGTGCATCAGCACTTTGTGCACATTAATTGTAGTTTTTTTGCATTACCTTTTTATTACTTCTTTATGTTTTATTTTATATGTAAAATATCTAAGTAAGCAATAATGGTTCAATTGTAATAGTATAAAATAAGTGAAGTTATTAAATATGGATCAGTTCTTTGAAACCTATCAACGAGTGTTTTTTTGAATTGGTCATTCTGGAGGAATGGTTATATGCACTAGTACCTTCACTCAACAATAGTCTTGGTTTTGTACCTAGGCTACTTTCCACACAAATATCGAATATCTGGTTATAAGCACCAGTATCTTCATTCAATATTAGTCTTGGTTTTGCACCTAGGCTATTTCATAACCACAAAACAAGGGTCTGGTGTAACTATCAGGACACAGCAAAAGTAAGGTGGAATAAAAGTATTCCCACTCTTAACATTGGTGACCCCGACGTGATCCTGTGCGTGATCACAATCATCGTAGAAGCTTAACATGGAGACTCTTGCGAAGCACCAGGAGCAGATTGGGCGGCAGATCGAAGCGCTCATAAGCAACTTCAAAAAGGACTCCGAGCAGCGTAAAACGATCATCTATTACGAGGAAAGCATAAGACGACTGGATGAATACTGGACAACCTTTGAGCAACAGGACTCGGAATTAACAGCCTTGCCAGGGATTCCATTTGACCATGTATATTTTCAAAACGATTATTATGCCAAAATTGCAGCTATTTCATCAACATATCGGGATATGTTTGAGAGACGCCTCGCGGAGCTGACTCAACACCCAGAAACTTCAAATGAGGAGAAGTTAATAGTCCTCCTGCGGCCACAATAGATCATCAAGGTGGCTACTGGATACACGGCATATTCAGCAGGTACCAAACCGCAGCGAGACTCATCAACCAATCGTCGACTAAGCGAGTCTACGCGGTTAATTCGACGCCAAGCCGAAGTGATATGGACACTACGGCGGCAACTAAATTCAATTATGGACGAAACGGATCGACGCTCGAAACAGTTCCTTTCATTCAACAAAGACAACATACTACAACATAGGAACCATATCGAAGACATCAACAATCAGCTATGGGAATTGGAGGCTGATCCTACTCTTGTGGGTTATGATGCACACCAATATATAACCCTGGAAGAAGAAGTACAGTCCGGACTGGTGCTATTAAGTGAGTGGGACGCAGAAGCTACATCAACACCGGTAGCAAACAATTCCTTAAATCTGCCCAAGATAACCTTGCCCAAATTCGATGGCAATTATTTGAATTGGTGACAATTTCATCACCTCTTTAATGAAATGATCCATAAACAGAAGATGGCGAACTGCCAGAAATTGTTCTACCTAAAGTCCAACTTAGTAGGAGAAGCCGAGCGCCTGATAAAACACCTCCCAGCCACAGAAAAAAAACTACTTGACAGCTTGGAGCATTCTAAAGGAGCGCTATGAGAATACTAGGCTGCTGGTAAATGCACTGCTAAGTAAACTTGTCAACCAACCCAATGTTGTAGCAGAAGGAGCCGACAGTTTAAAGCGTTTTCATGACACAACCCAAGAATGTGTATTGGGATTACAAAACATCGGAATTGACACTGGCACCTGGGATCCAATTCTATTGTAAATATGTATAAGGAAGTTGGACAAGGCTTCACACACACTGTATGAACAATCGCTAGTTAAGCAACGGGAACTCCAATCATTCAAGGATTTCCTAAGCTTTCTCCAATCCCGCATCCAAGCTCTAGAGGCTTTAGGAGGCAAATCAATCAGCAAAGCAAGTACACTACTTGCAACAATTACCGTCAATTGTCCGCTTTGTAGAAGTAACCATCTTCTCTACGCCAATTAAGGACTTTGGCAAGTTGAACCCTGACAAGCGGCTGCAATAAGTGAAACGTCATAATCTCTGCATCAACTGTCTCAAATCAGGGCACTCGCTCTCGAACTGCGTTTCAAGTGGATGCCGGAAGTGCTCCAAAAAGCATAATACTATGCTACACTTTGAAGGAGCCATAACCCAACCCTCTCCAGCTTCAAATAGTAATAATTCAAGAATTCAACCTGGTCATACGAAAGATAAGACGTCAACTGCAAGTATCGACCAACACAGCGTATTAGCTACTCATGGTATTGCACGCACTAAGTATGTCGCACTGGGTACAGCAGTAATGAAATTAATCGACCACTCAGGAGCCACTATCGAATGCCGAGCCTTACTAGATTCAGGCTCCCAGCTAAATCTTATCACTGTGAAGCTAGCTAATAGATTACGATTCAAAGGAAAGGCTGAGTTGTTAACAATAAAGGGCATTGGGCACGCCAATCAACAGTCACAAAGGCGTGTCAACACAAAAATATCATCCCGAATATGTAATTTCTCGGCCAATTTCGAAGCCTTCCTCCTACCACAAATAACTGTACCACAACCATCGATAGACATAGATACCACCAGCTGGAAAATACCACACAATATTAAGTTGGCAGACTCAGCATTCAACACTCCAGGTCCTATTGACATTTTGTTGGGAGCAGATTTGTATCACGACATCCTTAGCATCGGACAAATTCGTTTGGGAAAGGGTTTGCCAACATTACAAAACAACGTTTTTGCATGGATTTTGGCGGGCAAAATCGACAACCACTTCCTTGATGAACTAACATGCGGAGTGCTGACCAATACAGAATTCGACCTACAAAAATTTTGGATACTAGAGGAAGTAGACGCCAAGGTTCCCACACAAACACAGGAGGAAAGGATGTGCAGAGCACTTCAGCCAAACAGTGAAAAGAAATGCACTTAGAAGATTTGTCGTACAACTGCCTTTCAAAGAAAAACCTGAAAGATTAGGACACTCTACAGATCTGGCCTTGAGGAGATTCAAGTCATTGGAACGCAAGCTCACCAAAGATCCCACATTGAAAGGAATGTATGCTGACTTTATGGCCGAATATCATCAACTTGGCCATATGAGTCTCATTAATCCCCATCATATTTCCTACCACATCATGGTATCCTTAAGCCATCAAGCACAACCACCAAATTGAGAGTTGTTTTTGACGCATCAGCGAAGTCATCAACGAACCTTGCACTAAATGACGTGCTAGCTACTGGTCCAACAATTCAAGACGATCTATTCACAATATTACTGCGCTTTCGGTTGCCCAGATTCGTTTTCACCGCAGATATAGAAAAGATGTACCGTCAGATCCTAATCAACGACCAGGATCGAAATCTTCAATTAATTGCTTGGAGAACTGAACCTACTTTACCAATTCAGTTCTATAAGCTAAATACAGTAACATATGGAACAACATCAGCACCTTATTTGGCTACAAAATGCTTGCAACAACTCGCCAAAGATGAAAGGATCAACCATCCAGTCGCTGCCGCAATCCTGCAAAGGGATTTCTATGTGGATGATGTCATGACAGGATGCAATAGCCTAACAGAAGCCATTTTTGCTCAAACTCAACTCCAGCAACTACTCGCCAAAGGTGGCTTCAAACTGAGAAAATGGTGCGCCAATCATCACAAACTCCTGCAGGAGATACCAATGGCAGATCGAGCAATGCAGTTTGACTTCGATATAGACTCCGACGACCACATTAAAACACTAGGATTGTCATGGATTCCAGTAAATGGTAGCCTCCGGGTCAAAACAAATTGTTCCGATACAACAAGGATTACTAAAAGGATTGTATCCTGGGACATTTCGCGTCTTTTTGATCCCCTTGGGTTCATGGGACCAGTAGTCGTATCGGCAAAACTATTTCTGCAGCAACTTTGGACATTAAAGCTAGATTGGGATGCAGCATTACCAATGGACCTACACACACGATGGCTCCGTTTTCAAGATGAACAAACTGAATTGGACAAAATTGATGTATAAAGACATGCCTTGGGGAAACACGTGCCGAAATTTGTTCAGATACATGCCTTCCCTGATGCTTCTGAACGGGCGTACGGCGATGCAGTTTACGTTCGTTCAGTTACCGAGGACAACGTAGTACTTGTACGACTACTTTGCTCCAAATCCAAGGTTGCACCAGTCAAGTCTACCACAATTCCAAGACTAGAACTTTGTGCGGCTATGTTAACGGCTAAGCTAGTAAATCGAGTAAAAAAAGAACAACAATTGCGAGAGACTCCTACGTTCTTCTGGTCAGACTCTGAAATTGTACTAGCGTGGATCAATTCCACATCGTCATCGTATCAAACCTTCGTTGCCAACCGTATTGCAACCATACAAAATCTCAGCTTACCTCAACAATGGCGACACGTCAGATCGAAAGAAAATCCAGCCGATATTCTATCACGTGGAATTACTCCATCAAAATTGAAGAACTGCACGTTATGGTTCTATGGTCCATTATTTCTTCATAGCTCAGAAGCAACATGGTCTGTGCCATACAAACCTGAGTCTGACTGCAATGAAGAACGAAAAAGAACGGTTAGGTTAGGTTAGGTTAATGTGGCAGCCAGTTCAAGGACCAGCTCACTCAGACCACCATGGATCCATTGTGATACCACCGCGCCACAACGCACCTCCGATTCACTCGTCGAACCATTTGGAAGCCCTAATAAAGCGCAGGATTTGTTTGATCTTCACGCAAGACACCTCTGTAAGAGAGCTAAAAGCGTATTTGCCTAAAAAGCCCGCTCTGCTTCTGGCCAGAGCGGGGCAACTACAGAAGAGATGCTCCACAGTCTCCTCCTTCTCCTCATCCCCACAGCTTCTGCAGTATTCATGAGAGAATACTCCCAGCCTGAGAGCATGTCTGCCGAAAAGCCAGTGACCAGTGATACATGCCACGACCTTAGAGATATTCTCTCTCGGCAGGGCAAGCAAGTCTCTAGTTTTCCTACTATTAAGTTCCGGCCACATTAGCCTAGTCGTTAAGCAAGTGCCCTCTTGTGCCCAAGACCCATTGGTCTCACGCACGACCCTATACTTCAGCATCAGTTTACAGGTGGCAATAGGTATTCCAATTTCACATCTGTCCATGCCTAAAGGAAGGTTTGTACCCCGTCTGGCTAAGTCATCAGCCCTACAGTTTCCCGCAATATCTCTATGCCCCGGAACCCATATAAGGCGTACCTTGAAAGCGGTACTGATATAATTTAGGGCTGCTCGGCAGTCCTGAGCAACCTTTGATTTCAGTGCCACCGAATTCATTGACAAGATGGCCGCCTGGCTATCCGAGTAGATATTTATAATATTTCTTGTTACGGCATGTCTATTTAAGTAGACGGCTACCTCCTTTATGGCTAGGACCTCTGCTTAATAAACACTGCAGTGGTCGGGGAGACGGAAAGAAAGTTCCAGTCCCAATTCTTGTGAGAAAACTCCAAAACCGACTCTATCGTCGAGTTTGGATCCGTCAGTGTAGAAATTAAGTTCCCCCCTTCTCCATGGCATTGGTGTTTTCCACTCTCTTCTAGACGGAATATATGTCTGGAAGTGCTTATCGAAGTTGAGATTAGGTATAGAGTGGTCAATGTGTTGGACAGAACTACTCCAGGTATGCGCAATAGTCGAGTGACCAATCTGCCGAACATGCCATAACGCGGCACATTTCAGCCTTAGTGCTGATGTGGCGGCCACTTGTTTCCCTACCAGCTCTAATGTAGGTAGGTTGAGTATTTCTTCTAAAGCTTTAGTAGGCGTGGTCCTTAAGGCACCAGAGATACATAAAAAAGCCGTTCTTTGGACCTTGCTCAGAAGCTTCAAATAGCTTTGTTCTGGCTGGCCACCATACCAGTATTCCATATAGCAATATGGGTCTGACCACCGAAATGTATAGCCAGTGCATAATTCGTGGGGATAGCCCCCACCTGATTCCGACCGCTTTTTTACATGTGTACAAAGCAATATTGGCCTTCCTGACTCTTTCTTCAATATTGGGTTTCCAGGTAAGTTTTCTATCTAGTACTAGTCCCAAATATCTAACTGTCTCCTTCATCGGAATTTCCACACCTTTGTATATTAGCGGGGAGACCTCAGGAGATCTATTTTTCTTAGAAAAGAGGATTAATTCCATTTTCTCACGGTTTAACCCTAATCCCCTTCTTCCCGTCCAACCAGTAAGCGTGGCCATGCTAGAGCGCAAAATATCCATAAGAGTGTTTGGATATTTCCCTCTGATCACAATTGCCAAGTCATCAGCGTAGGCGACGACATGGCAACCCTCCCTCTCTAAGGCTAGCAGTAATGAATTTACCGCCAAATTCCAGAGCAGGGGGGAGAGGACTCCTCCCTGAGGAGTGCCTCTGCAGACCTGTCTGCTTAAGGTGTGGGAACCTAAGCTGGCAGTTACCCTTCTACTGACGAGTATCATTTCTACCATCGCTACCATATTAGGATCGACGCCCAGAGCTTCTAACGCTCCCGTAAAGGCGTTCGCATTTATGTTGTTGAAAGCGCCTTCTATGTCAATGAACGCCGCTAGTGCGAAATCTTTCTGCTGGATTCCACTATACCAATAAGTACGTGTAACGCCGTCTCTGTCGATTTGCCCTTCGTGTATGCATGTTGTGCCGAGGAGATTCTTCCAGTTGGTATAGCTTCCCGTAAGTGTACATCCATCACTCTCTCCAGTGTTTTTAGGAGGCAAGACGTGAGACTGATTGGTCTGAAGTCTTTGGGATTTACATGAGAGGACCTGCCTGCCTTGGGTATGAAGGAAACCTTCGTTTCTCTCCATCTCAGCGGAATATAGCCCATGTTTAGACAGCTTCTAATTGCAGTCACAACCCAGGGCGTAATTATGTCCCGTGATTGTTGCAGTTCAGCTGGATAAATTCCATCCGGACCCGGAGACTTTTATGGACCAAAGTTGCTAATGGCCCACTGAACTTTCTCGACTGTGCTACTGCCTGGAAAATGCGTATCTAAGAGAGAGCCAAAGATTCCTTGCTCGATTCACTCCACACATCACTCGGACCTTTAAGGTAGCCCAGGTTGTGTGGTGTCCTCGCTAGGATTCTTCTTAGTCTAGCTGCTTCCGATGTTTCTTCCACATCCCTACAATATTTTTGCCAGGACTGTCGCTGCGCAATTCTGATTGCTTTCTTATATATTTTTAGCTCAGCCTTGTAGGCTTCCCAATCCGCGGGCAGACCCGAAGTTTTAGCCCTGTTAAATAGCCGCCTGTTGGACTTCCGGAGAAGGCCTAAATCCATTGACCACCAAGGTGGTTTGTCCTTGCCTCTCAGTTTTACAACCGGGCACCCGGCTGTCAGTGATCTATTCAGGGCCGTGGTTACCTGATTGATCAGCCCGTCTAATTCCACAGGGTCTGTGGGATCAGACGGGGGATTTATTGGCAGCGAGGCCCTGAGAGTTTTCCTATACTTCCCCAGTCCGTTCTCCGTATATTTCTAAAGGTCTTAACTGGAGCTCGTGGGAAGTTCACTTCGTATTCTATATAGCGATGGTCAGAGTAGGAATTTTCATTCGACACTCTCCATATTTTTATATTGTTAGCGAAGTTATCGAAGGTCAGGGTAATATCTAACACTTCCCTTCTATTTTGTGTTACAAACGTCGGCTCTGAGCCGAAATTTACCACAATAACCTTATTCTCTATAATGAAGTCTAAAACTGACTCACCTCTTGCGTTAGTGTTTGAGCTTCCCCACAAAGTGTTGTGTGCGTTTACGTCACTGGAGACAACCAAGTTTCTTTTGGCTGCGGCTGCCTCCATGACCAATGTCCGAACCTCCTCTGGTGGAGCGACCTTGTCGTGAGGCATATATGCGGAGGCTACCCAGAGACTGCTATTTTGCAGCTCAATGCTTGCCGCCACCGTATCGCCATTACTTAACTGTGGGAGCAAAAAGATGTTAATGTTATCCTTTACAACTATACAAGCACGAGGCTTACCTGTGCTCTGAGCGGCTATCATCTTGAAGCCTCTCATCTTCAAACCGCAGATTTTGTTGCCGCATATCCACGGCTCTTGGATGAGGGCCACGTCAAAACCACCGGAACCCAGGCGGACCATCAAGTTCGCAGAGGCGAGTTTACAATGGTGGAGGTTGATTTGGATCAGCTTCATAATAATCTGTCCTTCTTGCCTCCACCATCGTAACGTCCGCGTCCTCCTCTTCTTCGGTGTAGTCAAGCAGGTCGTCCTCCTCAAAGAGCTGCCCGACCCCGGTCAGCTGCTCTGAGTCGGTCGACCTTTGGCTGCTGGACAACCCTTCTTCACCACCGCCAGCCTCGCTAGCCTTGTCACCCTCTATCTCCTCCGGCTCCAAAACTTGCTCGTCACTGCGGTAGATCCGGACGGTCGCGTCAACGAACCCGAACCTGACTACCCCGTTTCTCTCTGCCAGTGGGGCAAGGGACTCAGCGTTGAGTATCTGCCTCCTTCCTTCCACTGGCTCCTCGAGCTTCGCTACCTTCCAGTTATGGGTTGGCAGCTCCCTGTTGCACGATCTAAAGATCGCCTCTATTCTCTCCGGTTCAGCTGGCTTAGCCGGGATCCAGACCCGGGCTCTGGGTCTGCTGGGAACTTCTTCCCTGCTGACGGCTTCTAGCTTAGCTCCCGGCCAGATCTCGCCAACCTTGCTTACCGAGATCTTGTAAAGGTTGGCTGACCTGCTGCCATCGCATACGATAAGTTTGGCCCTGCCCTGATACCAGCCCGCATCATGACAGAAAGGGGGGGGTCCAGGGTTTTCCTCTAAGAACTGGAGGTAGACTTCGGCAATCGCTTGCTCCACCCACCTCCACTTCTCTTTGGGTATGACCCCTTCCTCCTCCTTCCGATCGATGGTGGCCAGCATCTCACCTCCACCTTTGATAACGTCGCTGTAGGATGGGTATTTCTGGCCGCCGACTTTTTGTCTTTTAGCGACCTAACCCGCCTCTTCAGCCGAGCGTTGTCTCTTTGGGGCTGTACCCGCCGGTTTGCCCAAGCCGGATAGCACCCCCCTTGCCCACTCTACCGATTTGGCCTGCTCCTCAGTGAGCTGGTCTGTGGGTAGAGCCTCATGTTTGGCCATGACCCTCATGGCCGCTTTCCTATCATAATAGGCCTGCTTAGACGGACGGACGGGTTTAAACGCCCCCGCCCTGGCCTACCCCAGCAACCTTCTTTGAGCTGCTGGGCCCCTCTACTATCTGCTGCCGAACGATCCCCGGGGTAGCCCCCCGCCCCCTGACCACAGTCAGCATTTGGGTTTTTACCACCTCCTCCGGGTTTCTTCCTTCAGCACCCCTTTGAAAGAGACGAGAGACCGGTTTTCCCAAGCCTCCGCGTCCCCTACTACCAGCACTCGTGCTAGGACCAGCCCTAACGCTTAAGCCCCTTCTGCCTCCTGCTGCTATCGATCTGTCTGCCACCCTTATATTAGTGGTAGACAGGATCGCCTCTGTCGGTTTTTTGGGAGGACCGCCCTCCTTTGGTTTTGAAGTTTTAAATTGATTGAATGACATATGTGTCACGAGTATCGGACAAGAGAGGTCCGCTCGCGCAGAGGTCCGTGTGCGCGAGTAAGGCTAGATAGAACCGGAGGACGCCAAGTATCCGGAGCACTCCGTTAGAGACTGGGCTATTTTTTTGACCTGGGCCCCCAGCCAGGCTGAGCATCGACACGGGTCGTATGACATCTTACTCCAACCCAGAGGTTTTTTATAGAGGTTTGCTCCTCCACACCCTGTATCCGGGGAGGTGTTTATTGACTCCTCAGTCTAGATCCGTAGTGTTCTGTTATAAATAGCAGGGTTACCTCGGGCAGGATGTGACTCTTCGCCACGCACTATCGGTCTAGATGGAATAGAGGCTAATGTTCCTAGAACTATAATCGCATATTCCCATCCTGCGAAAATTTACGTTTCAACGAAACTTACGCTTCAACGAAAACTGACGCTTCAACCCCAAAAAAAAAAGAACGGTTACAGTGAACGTGGCCCAATCATGCGTAGATCACTTCATAAACAACATCAACCATAGGAACTCATTTCCTAAACTCCAAAGGATCACAGCCTATGTAGCACACTTTATTCAACACAGTCGCAATCCTAATCACAAGAAGGGGTCCTCATTAACCTGCGAAGAACTCGAAGAGGGATTGCGCATCATAATTAGAGCCATGCAGCAAGGTGAATTTGCAACAGAGTGGAAGCATCTGAAATCCTTCAAAGAACTTCACAAATCCAGTGATCTTTTAAGTTTATCACCATTTCTCGACGAAAACAACATAAATCTAGTAGGTGGCCGACTGGAAGCCTCATCCCTTTCATACGATGCAAAATACCCGATGTTACTACCCGCATCTCATCCATTCACGAAACTTGATGGGGGACATTCATCGAAAAAACCTGCATATCGGACCACAAGGACTTTTAGCGACTACACGGCAACGTTTCTGGCCGGTAAAAGGGAAAACTCTGGCACGAACGACTGTGCAAAATTGCTTCACATGCTACAAAAACAAGCCTAAACTCCTAACTCAAATCATGGGCAATCTACCTGCGAATCGCGTAGAACCTGCTAGGCCTTTCATCAACTCTGGCGTAGACTTCTGGGGACCCATCTGGACACACTATCGCCTAAGAGGAAAGCGTCCTCAAAAAAGCTATGTTGCGGTATTTATCTGGTTCATTACGAAAGCAGTACACTTAGAAATGGTAACTGACTTAACTACCGAAGTCTTCATTGGAGCTCTGACGCGATTCATGGGTAGACGCGGCAACTGCAGAAACTTATATTGCGACAACGCCACAAACTTTGTAGGTGGCAAGAACAAACTTTCAGAGCTCACCGAGACCATATTCTTGACAGGGAAGGAAAAAATAAAAAATTCCTGTAACTACAAAGGAATCAACTTCCACTTCATTCCTCCCCGCGCTCCTCATTTCGGAGGCTTATGGGAGGCAGCTGTCAAATCGGCCAAACACATTCTTCAACGCAGTCTCAATACCGCGTCCCTAACATATGAAGAACTAGACACTCATAATTGATATCGAAGCCATACTCAATTCGCGGCCAATCACCCCCATTTCAACTGACTCCAGAGACCTCGCGGCATTAACTCCGGGACACTTCCTCATCGGAGAACCCATGACTGCCTCCATCGACATCGTGGCAGCAGCTTGCGAAGTTTCTTTGGGCAAACGCTGGCAACTAATCAACAGCGTCAAGCAGGAATTCTGGCACAGATTGACTAAGGAATACCTGAGTGAATTGCAACAGAAAACAAAATGGAAACAACCCCAGAAGAATATTTAACTTGGAAGGCTGGTCTTAATTAAGGAAGACAACACACCCGTTCGTCAGTGGCCTATGGGACGTATAACTAAGGTATATAATGGCGAAGATGGCTATGTTCGTGTTGCAGACATCCGTACTATGAACAACACGTTAAAGAGAGCGATCCACCGTCTTGCCCCACTCGCAATAGAACCCACTTCCGAAGCCCAGCAGGAATCCGCGCCTGCAGCACCGCCGAAAAATGTCGACTTAGTAATATATGCACCGTAATCATAGGTCTACTACTCTGCTTGGCAATAACGCCATGTGATGGAATAATTAAGCAAGACAAATTTAACAATAAACTCGGCCTCTATTTAGAGAACATAGGCAGCACCAATATAATAACCAATGAATGGAATTTAGTCCCTACTGGCAAGAATGGCGAATCATAAAAAGTATGACGTTCATGGTAGACAAACTTTGTGGTCAGCTGCTCCAAAGAGAATCTTGTCAACGAATTAGTTTATTACACAACCACAGGCTGAGGGACATGAGCAAAGAAAACAATCTTCTGTCGGCACCATCAAACAGCCGGCAGGAAAGAGGCGCCTTGGATCTTATCGGCAATGTTGCTAATAGTCTTTTCGGAGTATTAGACCCAAAATATGCAACCGACATGTCAAACACCATCGATGGAATATATAGAAACGAGAACTACGCGGTGAAACTATTGAAAAATCAGACATCCATAATCGATTCCACACTAAATGTTCTGAAAAAGGACCAAATAGCAGTCGGAAAGGGTTTCCGTGATTTCCAAGCGCAACTGCAAACTGTGGTTCTCAATTTAATAATATCACCGAGCAACTCCATCAAGAAGAGCTCTCCAAGCTATACTATGCGCTAGCTATGGAAGTAGATATAACCATGCAAGGATTTCAACAAATGCAGATGGCCATAATTGAGAGTATTACTGACACACATCATGGCAAGATAAATCCATTACTGGTGTCGCCTCCACAACTTCGGCAGGAACTCGCAACGATCAAGACACATCTACACTAAGGTGTTCGGTTACCACTAGCTTAAGGCAATATTCTGGAATACTACAAGACAATGGAAATCGAAAGCACCATTCACAAAAACTATGTGCTCTTTCGGCTCCGATTGCCACTAGTGGATACTGAGAAGTACGACCTGTACAAATTAACTTCAATTCCTACATCCATAAATTCAACTCTAATTTTCATCGAACCAGTTATGAAAATCTTGGCTATAAGCCTTCACAGGGATCAATATTATCCATTCAATGATGAGTTGTCCGCTTGTATGAAGGTGGACCGAACCAACTATCTATGCCACCATCGTCATCCCATTTATAAGTCAGGCGCTGAATTCGGAAGATGTGAAATGGATATATTTAATCATTTAGCAGTATCCGAGAGCTGTCATCTCCACCAAGCTGGTTCGGATTCCGTTTGGTATCAGTTGCAGAACGGAAACCAGTGGATTTATGGGGTGAACAAGATGTCCTCAATTAACGTGATATGTGACAACAACATCTCACAACTATCATTAGACGGCGCCGGACTCTTGGAGCTTGATGACACCTGCTTTATCAAGGAAGGCCAAATACTTATTCAAGGCCACAAAAGCTACGAAAGTACGCGTAAAATGGCTTATACACGACTTGCGAGCCTACCAGAACCTATTTTGATAAAGCATCTAACGCCTTTATCAAATAAGCCAACACATTTCATATCCAACTTGGGAGAAACAACGCGATTGCAGAATCAGTTGGCAGAACTTAAACGCAATGACATAAGCTACCATCATATTCATCATTATACCGTCAGTTATCTTTGCGTCCTTAGAATTGTTATAATTACAATTGTAATCGCATGGCGAACACACAAAACAAAGAAACCGAAACCAGCACCACGAAAGAGACTGAATATCAGTGAATCACAAATTCTGTCGATACCCGGCGAACAACCAACTTTTACTGTAAATGTTGAACCGCTGTTCAACGAGGGGGAGAATGTTGCATTCTAAGCGAAGTCAACAACCGCGGTAATGCACGGCCTTGACTGCGGTCAACGACAGCGCAAATCGCTGACACCGAATTTTCACGTGCATCAGCACTTTGTGCACATTTTTTTATTTTTTATTTTTGCCCCATTTTTAATTACATTCTGTTCGTGAACAATAAGTAATTTTTAAATGCTACTATGGACCTTAATATGTTCTTTAGTCATTACCACAGAACATAATTTAATTTAATTATATATAATTAATTTATATACGAAAAGTGTGGTTTAAAATATTTTATGTGGAAGTTCTGTGGGCCCAATTCGTTTGAGTCTTCTTTTTGTTTTTTCCATTGCCGGCAATTGGCGCACGTCTCGGTTTTGATGAATTTTTAGGCGCTCTGTGTATTTGCTGCTACATTTTTTAATAGTGTCTTCCACCGAGTCAATGTTGAGATCGTTGTGTATGTCTTCATTTCTTATATATCAGTCGGCTTTTGTTATTGTCCGCAGTATTTTGCATTGTGTTCTTTGAATCAGTTGTATATTCGTTTTGATTGCTGTCCCCCATACTTCGATCCCATATTTCACAGATGGGTGTTATCATTGATGTATATATCATTCTTTTATTATACAGTGATAACTTTGAACTAAGTCCTAGTAACCAGTTTAATTGTTTGAATCTACTTTTTATTTCATTTCGTTTATTTAATATATGTTGTCTCCATGTAAGTTTTGCGTCGATTGCTATGCCAAGGTATTTTGCGCTGGGGCAAATTTTTATAATTTTGTCTTTTATTGTGAGTGGGTGTTTAGCAGAGTTTTTATTCGTATATACTACTTGGACAGTTTTCTCTTTGTTAACTTCTATTCCCCATTTCTCGAACCACGAGACTATATTTTTAATTATTTGTTGAAGTATGTCTGTCGCCGCTTTTTTGTCTTGATTGGATGCTAAGAGGACCGTGTCATCCGCGAATGTTGCTATCATGGTTCCTTGTGTCTTTGGGGTTGGAATGTCTGCAGTGTATAGTAGGTATAGGAGTGGACCCAGCACACTGCCTTGAGGCACTCCCGCTGTCATTGTTTGGATCTCAGAGCATTCATCGTCATATTTAATGTAAAAGTATCTGTTGGTGATATAACTGCTTAGCAAGTAATAATAGTTTAAAGGTAGAATATTATTTAGTTTATTGAGAAGTCCTTTGTGCCACACTCTGTCAAACGTTTTCGCAATGTTCAGGAATACAGCCACGCAGTACTTCTTTTTGTCAATATCATCCATGATTTTGTTCACAACTCTATGAACTTGTTGCACAGTTGCGTGCTTTCGTCTAAAGCTCAATTGATGGCTTGGCAAAGCTTTTTGTTGTATCAAGATAGGCTCAATTCTGTCAAATAATATTTTTTCAAATATCTTTGAAAGAGTTGGCAAGAGACTGATAGGTCGATATGAACTGGTTCTTGTTGCGTCCTTATTTGGCTTTGGGATATCTGTTGTTTGTGCTACCTTCCACAAGATTGGAAAATAGTTAAGCCTTATTACAGCATTAAATACATTTCTAATATAGACTATTGTTATGTCAGGTAGTTCTTTCAGTATTTTTCCGTTAATAAGATCATATCCAGGTGCCTTTTTGTTTTTTAAATTCTTGATTTGATTCTTGATTTCTGATTTCGTTGTCATTTTTATTGCAGTGTTTCGGGTACTTTCGGTATTGGTAAGCTTCTTTAATTTGATTGTCCATGTCGTTTGTGAATACCGTTTCAAAATGTTTTGCAAGAGTATTTGCTTTGTGTTTATTCGTTTTAGCCCAAGTATTATCTAGTGTTTTTATGGGGGGTTTATGTGGTATTGCACTGTTTAGTTTTTTGGTTGCCCTCCATAATGAGTAGTTCGTTGAAGTTGTCGTTCCTAACTTCTTTACGTAACTTTCAAATTTTTTCTCCTCAAATTGTTTCAATATTATCTTCAGTTCATTTGCCGCTTTGTTGAATTTGGCTTTGTCGTCTGGGTGTCTAGTGCTTTGCCATCTTTTCCTGAGTTTCCTTTTTTGTCTTATTTTATGCTTAATGTGAGCTGGGACAGTAGTAATTTGGGATGGGCTTAGAATTGGGGTTTATTGAGTTGCTTCTTTGACGATGTTGTCATTTAGGTATGCTATTGCTGTGTCAAGTTCCTTATCAGATTTCAATGAAATGTTTGTTGTCATGTCATTTTCCATTAATTGGCAAAATTTGTTCCAGTCGGTTTTGTAGTTATATAAGCCAGCAGATATTTTTGTATCCGGTGTGCTTTAAAGGGTCAATAGAATTGGAGAATGGTCAGATGATAAATCTAGACATGTTTTTATTGTTAAGTGGTCGTACAATATGTTTTTTGTAACACAGAAATCAATTAAATCAGGTAATTTTTTGTTCTCCCGTGTTCTCCCGTGCTAATAAAGCGACTATTATTCTCTTTTATAGCGTCTAGTAGTTGGCGGCCTTTCACGTTTGTCAGTCTTGAGCCCCATATGGAGTTTTTTGCATTATAGTCTCCTCCAGCTATGTAACGACTACCGAATGATATTAAATAGTCTATGTATTGAGCCTTTGTGTTGGTTTGTTTTGGTGGACAGTATACAGCTGACACGGTAATTGGCCCTCTCAAGTCACTTATATCTATTGAGGTTGCTTGGATATGATGTGATTTATATCCTTCTAGTTCTAGGCACCTAATAGATTTTTTTATGGTAATTGCTGTCCCTCTGTGGGCTCGATTATCAGGATGGTGTGTATAATAAATGTTATAGTTTGGTATGTCATTATAGCTTCTATCAGTAGTATGCGTTTCAGATATTAGCATAATATCGATTGAATTTTCGTACATAAACGTTTTAAGTTCTAGTAAGTGGCGTGATAGGCCATTGGCGTTCCAAATAGCAAAAGTTATTTTATTTCTGGAACCCATCTAGTTTTGATACAAGCAGTGTCACAATGTTCATCATAATTGTCATTGGAGTTATTAATTGTTTCATCATTATTTTTAAATCTGATAGATCGTCGTTTTTCTGTGTTGGTGTCATGCTGTTTGCTGCTGCATTAAGGTTTTGAGTTAAGTCTGCTGCTGTATTTATCGCTGCTACTTTAGCATATGACATTCCAGGTGTGTGGTTTTTATGTGTTTGTA
This sequence comes from Clusia tigrina, assembly GCA_920105625.2. Classification (NCBI taxonomy): domain Eukaryota; kingdom Metazoa; phylum Arthropoda; class Insecta; order Diptera; family Clusiidae; genus Clusia; species Clusia tigrina. The sequence goes on from OV050030.1 coordinate 305,112,815, forward strand.
CTGTGGGTATGTTTATAGATGGTTCAGCAAAGTTTTGTTCTTGAGTTGGAGGGATTTCTTTTTTACGGAAAGTTGGATATTTTTTAATTTGTAGTGATTTGTAAATCATACAGCCTTTGTAGTTAGCTGTGTGGTTTTCACTGCAGAGAGCGCATTTAATTTGCTGTTTCATATCGCTTTAGATATTACATTTAATTGTGCTGTGGTTACCTGCACATTTAACACACACAGGGTCTTTAGTACAATAGATTTTAGTGTGTCCATATTTTTGGCAATTTGTGCATTGTGGAATAGTTCTTTTTTGGTGTGGTGGTTCGAAATTTACTTTGCAGTGTAGAAGATGGGTTAAGGAATTGATGTCTTTGTTGTTATCGTTTGGTTTAAGTTCCAGAGAGAATAAAGGAAGTGGTTGTCTATTTTTTGCAAGTTGTGAATGTTTAGTACTTCATGTCCTAACTCTGCCAGTTCAGCTATAATGTCGTCTTTTTCTGTTGGGAAATACATATTTCGTAAAATTACCTTAAGTCCACGTTGTTCTTTTGGCTTAAATGTATAATATTTGGTTTCTTTTTGCTTAAGCAATTTTATGATGCTTGTGTAATGCACAGATTCAGTCGGCTGTATTTTGGCTTCGTTTTTGTTCAGAGTTTTCATCTCGTAATTTGTATTTGGTAGCTGATTTAGAGCTTTAGTTAGTGCATTAATATTTTCTACGTTTTGTATATATATGGGTGGTGGTTTTTGAGGATGCTGATGTATGGCTGAATTTGTTTTTGTCCCACTGTTATTTTGTTCGTCAGTTCTGTCATTTAGTGTTAGTAGTTCGAACCTGTTTGGTGTATTTGGAGCGATTGACTTACTCAGCCAATATTCTTTTAGTGTTGCTTGTGTCGCGGTCAGTGGTTTGTTTGTCTGTCTTTTGTCGTTGCTATTTTGGTCCGTTAATTTGTTTGGCGATTGCTTTTCGCGGTTTCGCTTTCGGCTACTCTCCGCTGAAGTTTTGTTAGTGTTTCTATTATTTGAGTTTTGTACTTGCGTATTAATTGTTGCTGTTGTAATTGGTGTTGTTGTGTCAGTAGACATGATCATTGCGCTCGAATTTTGCATTCTACTTGTCGCTGTCGCGGCTTTGGTTACAGTACAAGCGCTTTGTGTTGTTGTTGTTCTTCCTGATGTTGTGTTTGGTGGATAATGTTCCATAATAGTAGAGGGTGTCGCGTATTGGACACTCCCAGGTAGTGAAGCACTCGTAGTGGTGTCGTTTAGGAGAGCGGGAGAGCAGGACCTGGCTCTGCTCTCTGCTGCTTCGACTGGCAAATTGCCGCCGTTACATTGTGTGGGCACAAATGAGAAATATGCATTTCTATTTGTTACTGTTTTTTGCTGGTGAGTGTCAGAGACACTAATTTTAGTTATGTTGTTGATTTTTGTTGTTTGTATTTCAATTGTGTATTTTTGTTTTCTAATTATTGTTAAAAATATATTTAAGTGTACTAGGTTCTCACCGAACACTACACTTTTGCACTATTGTAGGAGATTCGATTGGTTTGAAAGAAATTTTAACTCGCAATTTGGTAAAATTTCTGACCGAACGTCTCTGTTGACGTACACATTAATTGTAGTTTTTTTGCATTACCTTTTTATTACTTGTTTATGTTTTATTTTATATGTAAAATATCTAAGTAAGCAATAATGGTTCAATTGTAATAGTAGAAATTAAGTGAAATTATTGAATATGGATCATTTCTTTGAAACCTATAACGAGTGTTTTATTGATTTGGTCATTCCGGAGGACTGGTTATATGCACTAGTACCTTCACTCAACAATAGTCTTGGTTTTGTACCTAGGCTACTTTCCATACGATATCGAAGATCTGGTTATACGCACCAGTATCTTCATACAATATTAGTCTTGGTTTTGCACCTAGGCTATTTCATAACCACAAAACAAGGGTCTGGTGTAACCAGCAAAAGTAAGGTGGAATAAAAGAATTCCCACTCTTAACAGATAGAAACCAAGTGTTATCATTGGTGGAAGCTGCTGTAGAAGCAAATTCCGTCCAATTGAATGAACAAATCCAAGCGCTCACAAATCGGCTAGAAACACTAGAGCCCCGTCCAGTTGAGACATGTTTGCCGGTCTCAATTGCAGGAAACGTCTCCAATGGCTCAACAACATTGGATTTACTAAAGTCACTTCCTGAATTTAGAGGCGAAGTAACATCATACCCTGCTTGGAGGGAAGCGGCACATTTTGAAATTTCATATTATCCAGTGGGGTCAGAGAATGCCTACATAGCTATGGGCATCCTCAGAAATAGAATAACTGGTTCCGCAAATTCAATATTATCATCTTTTAGCACCCCTTTAAAAAAGACCAATATTATGCCGAAAAAAAGACCAATATTATGCCGATAAACGTCCCTTACACGTACTCGAAAACGAGTTAAGCATTCTGCGACAGGGTAACCAAACAATAGCACGGCATTATGATCATGTTGATAAACAACTCACGTTGATTATCAATAAAAATTTAATGGGTAACAATAGCAATGAAGCCGTCATAGCCGCAATGAACGAACGAGCGAGAGAAAATGCCCTTCGATTATTTATCTTAGACTTAAGAAAACCTCTCTGCGATATTCTGTTTTCTGCAAAACCTGCAGACCTACCCATAGCCTTAGCAACAGCTCAGGAGGTAGAAGTAAACCACTTTAGACATAACTTTGCCCATTCTTATGTAATAGGTAAATTTAATAAAAATAATAATCACCCTCCACCTCAAACAAATTCCAACAATACCGTTCACCCAGCTTTTGTTTATAAACAACCGTTCGACAAACCTACTCCAATGGATGCCGATTCTGGATCTTCAGTTTTTAGAAAACCCACAGCTTTTCAACAAAACCCACGAGCATACCAACCTCCACAACAACATTTTCCGATGCAATAAGCCCCTCAATCACAACCGCAATTTCAACAACAGTCACAAGCATTTAAACGCCCTCAAGCGCAATTAAACTCATCTCGTAGAACATTCTTACCACAACCAAAATGGCAGCGTATTAATTACGTCGACCAACCTCAACAACAAGTTGTACCAGACTTCAATTATGAATCAGATTTGCAAGTAGTTTATGAAAGAGAACAACATAACTATTTACCAGAGCAACAGCAGGTTGTACCCGACTTCAATTATAGATCAGATTTGCAAGCAGTTTATGAAAGAGAACAACATAACTATTTACCAGAGCAACAGCAGGTTGTACCTGACTTCAATTATGAAGCAGATTCACAGCCAAACTACGAAGAAGAGGCCCATTTTTTAGAATAAGTTCGCTCTTAGCCTTTATAGTTAAAAAAAACTAAAAGTGGTCAAGAACTCAAAATCTTATTAGATACCGGCACAACAAAAAATTTCATAACAGATGGTATATTTTTTTCGAAATCCACACTCTTTGAAAATGCCTTTAAAGTAAAATCAATTAACGGTGAAAACACTATTACACAAAAATTCCGTATTAACGTTCTAAATCAAACCGCTACATTTTTTTTATTGCAAGAACTTAAAAGTTTCAATGCTATCATAAGCTACGATTTTCTTAGGCAAATAGAGGCAAACATAAACACCAAGAAGAGCAAACTCTAGTAGAAGAAATTAAAGATACCCGCTATCAACATGTCAACAATATTCTAATATATATAATAAAATTCCTCGACTGTCCCCATAAATCTAAAAACAGAATTCGAACAATTGATTTTGACTCATACAGATGCTTTTGCAGAACCCAGCTTAGCGCTTCCATATAACACCAGAGTAGTTGCCACAATAAAGACAAAAACTGAAGGCCCAATTTATAGTAGAAGTTATCCCTATCCCGTTTCAGCAGCGGATTTTATAAATAAAGAAATAAAGGACCTACTCAAAGAGGGAATAATCACAAAATAAAACTCCCCTCATAATTCTCCAGTTCACGTCGTCAAAAAAAAGGGTTTCGACGAATATGGAAAACCCAAGATGAGAATGGTAATAGATTTTCGAAAACTTAATGATAATACAATAGCAGCTAGAAACAACAACAGCAGCATCAACAACTGCAAACACAAAAGAAACCCCTTCTTCAGAATCCGCTCCAAAATTCCTGGAGTCCACAATGCCCCTCGCCACAATCAAGCTCGACTTTTCCAAATAAAAACAGCTCTCAACAAACTGTCCAACAACAAATTGATCAGCTTCAACGCCAGCTTCAGCTGCTATACAAACAACAGCAACCAGTTGCCTCTCCCCAAGTCACAGTAAGTGTACCCTCCCACGACGAGGACTGGAAAACGGTTCTAAACAAGAAAAGGCAGAGAGAGAGTCCAGGTAAGACAAAGACCACTCAAAAACAAGCTAAACTTGAAAAATACTGGCTAGGAGATCCGAAAGGAACCGAAAATCGATTTTCGTCCCTAGAAGAAGTTGAAGAATGTGACCAAAAAAGCACAGAACATAAAGAAAAAGTGTCTAAGCCCCCACCAATATTTGTTGACAGAGTTACCAATATAGCTCCTCTAATGAAACTATTGTCTGAAGCTGCTCCAAGTTCATACGAATTAAAGCTCATAAACAATGAGCAAGTTAAAATCCAGGCATTTTCTCCAGAAGCCTACAAGACAATAGTCAACCAGCTTGAGCTAAAAAACACCGAATTTTTCACCTATAAGCCAAAACAAGAAAGAGGCTTCAAAGTAGTACTGAAAAATATGCACCCATCTATAGGCACAGATGAAATAACCCAAGCCCTGCAAAACCTCGGCCACTCTGTCACGAATATTTGGAACATAAAGCGAAGAAACACAAAAAAGCCTCTGCCAATGTTTATCATTGAATTTCAAACAAACTCAAACAATAAAGAAATTTATGAAGTCAAATACCTGCTTCATACAAAAATTGTTTTTGAGCCCCCCCGACCGACTCGCGATATTCCCCAATGCGCTAACTGTCAGCAGTATGGGCATACAAAAACGTACTGTCGCAGGAAACCAATGTGCATTAAATGCGCCGGAAGCCACACGTCTTCAGATTATGTACGTAAAAGCAGATCAGATGAAGTCAAATGCGCCTTGTGTGAAGGTAATCACCCAGCAAATTACAAAGGTTGTGTAGTCTATAAAAATCTTCAGAAAATGAAATACCCACAATTAAGGAAAAACGACAATTTACCCATGAATCCTACTCAACAACAGGAAGTTCTGGTAAATCCCAGTACATCAAAACAAACTCAAAATGTACTTTCATACGCTCAGGCACTGAAACACTCAACACAAGCAACTAATGAAAACACAACGGCCCTACCAATTAATACTGTTCCTGCAGAAACCCAAGCTCCGAACGAAATGCGAGAAATGATAATGCTACTCCGGCAAGTCATGCAACAAATCACAACAATGATGAACTTATTAGTGACCCTCACGACTAAGAATTGCTCATCCTCAATCCCATAAAAATCATTCTATGGAACGCTAATGGGCTGTCAAAACATTTATTAGAAATTAAAAAATTCCTTAAAACATACGAAATAGATATACTCCTAATATCTGAAACCCATTTCACCAACAAAAGCCATTTTCAGATTCCGAACTTTAAGTTTTATCACACCCTGCACCCAGATAATAAGGCTCATGCAGGTTCAGCAATATTAATACGCAATAACATAAAACACTGTGAGAGCACATCTTTTCGCACAGAAGCTATACAAGCCACGAATATAATTGTTGATGACTGGAAAGGGCCAATTACAATTTCCGCACCTAAGCACACAATAAAATGGAGGAGTATGAGAAATTCTTTAAGACCCTTGGCAATAGATTCCTAGCTGGAGGAGACTATAACGCAAAGCACACATACTGGGGTTCCCGTCTCACTACACCAAAAGGTCGACAGCTTTATGCGGCCATTGGAAAATTAAATTTACTCCCTGTCTCTTCAGGTACACCAACATACTGGCCAACAGATGTAAGAAAAATTCCCGACTTGATTGACTTCTGTGTGACGAAAGGTATCATGCTTAGTGATCTTAAATGTAGCCCATGTTTTGAGCTGTCTTCTGACCACTCTCCAGTTCTCGTCGAGCTTAACAACAGTCTTGCCCTTCTTCCCAGTCAATGTAGCTTACATAATCACAAAACTGATTGGAATCGCTTCCGATATATGGTATCTTCCACAATTGATTTAAAACTATCACTGAAATCTGAAGAAGATATCATTGCGGCTGTTGAACACTTCAACAACTGCCTGCAACAAGCTGCGTGGGACTCCACCCCCACACTAAATGAGCGAAAATCAACGAACATCTCCAAACCTATAAAAGAAAAACTGAGAGAAAAGCGATATGCAAGAAAAAAGTGGCAACAAACTAGACATCCTGAGAACAAGAAAAAATTAAATGCGCTTACAAAAGAACTTAAAGAGATCCTTAATAACGAACGAAACACCCAACTCCATCATTACCTCAGTAATCTCGATGCAACAGCTGCTACAGAATACTCTCTCTGGAAAGCAACTAGGAATCTAAAGAGACCCACAATGTTCCAATCCGCTTTACGAATGGAAAATAACGAATGGGCTAAAAGTGACCTTGAAAGAGCAGTCACATTTGCCCGACACTTAAAAAAAGTATTTACTCCACAGGAAATCGAGCCCCCAGCATGTGTAACAGAAGAAGTGAAAAGTGTTCTGAGTAATACCCATCAGATGGACCTACCCATACGTAAATTTTCCAAATCTGAAGTGAAAGCAGCTATTGATAAGCTAAATATTAAAAAAGCCCCTGGGTACGACCTTATCACTGGAAAAATAGTAAAACAACTTCCAGAAGAAGGAGTGACATATCTTACCTACTTATTTAACGCGGTACTAACATCTGGCTTTATACCTCCCCAATGGAAAGTGTCACAATTAAAAATGATTCTCAAACCCGGAAAAAGCGCTGATAAAGTTGAATCGTATCGCCCAATTAGCTTGTTACCGATTGCTTCTAAACTCATGGAAACCCTTTTCCTGAAAAGACTACTCCCAATTATAGAAGAGCGAAAGCTAATTCCAAATCATCAATTTGGTTTCAGGAAAAAACACAGCACAATCGAACAGGTTCATAGGATTGTTGAGTATATACACACTGCATTCGAACATAAACAATATTGTACAGCAGCGTTTCTTGACATCTCGCAAGCATTTGATCGCGTTTGGCACGATGGCTTGCTTTACAAAATAAAAACTACACTCCCCATTAACTACTATGTGTTAATCAAGTCTTATCTTACAAATAGATATTTTTTCGTAAAGCAAGGTGAGGAACAATCTGAGCTCCATGAAAGCTCAGCAGGCGTACCCCAAGAAAGTGTCATGGGCCCAATACTTTATCTATTTCACACGTACGACTTACCATCAGCTGAAGGAGTCACCATACGTACCTTTGCAGATGACACTGCTGTCTTAGCTGTTGACACTCTCCCACACTTAGCTTCCTCTAAAATCCAGAGTGGGCTAAACAAAATTACTGACTGGCTAAAAAAATGGAAAATCAAGTTGAACGAAACAAAATCAGTCCAGGTTACATTCACTCTCAAACGAAACACCTGCCCACCCGTTAAACTCAACGGCATAAATATACCCCAATGTAATGGGGCTAGATACCTTGGGATGCACCTCGACAGAAGATTAACTTGGAAAACACATATATTTACAAAACGAAAATCACTCGGTATAAAGCTCAGAAATCTACACTGGCTCTTGAATCGAAACTCCAAAGTCTCAATCGATAGCAAATTGCTCTTGTACTCAGCAATTTTAAAACCAGTTTGGACATACGGTATTCAGCTGTGGGGCACTGCGGCAACTGCCAATGTTGAAATACTTCAAAGATTCCAATCAAAGACCCTAAGAATGATTGTAAACGCGCACTATTATGTCACAAACAACCAAATCCATCGTGACCTCAAAGTTCCTACAGTCGCTCAAGAAATAAAAAAGCTCTCTACTTCGCACAATCTGAGACTCCTAGTCCACCCAAATCCATTGATATCGGAACTCACTTCCAACCCCTTCACTTTCATCCGACTGAAGAGAAAATCCACAACTGATCTCCTGTGCTAATAGGCAATGGCTGCACCACTGGGTGTAGTCCATAAAAGACAGTAAATACAAAAATTAGTCTTAAGTTATTAAATATTGCTGAATGTGATTGAATGTAACAGATTGCAATAAAATATTTGGATATTAAAAAAAAAAAAAAAAAAAAGATACCCCATTCCTGATATTACAGTGATATTGTCCAACCTGAGAAAATCTAAATTTTTTAAGACAATAGACCTGAAATCTGGATTTCATCAGATTATCCTAGCCGAAAAGGATAGACAGAAGACAGCGTTTAACGTAAAGAATGGCAAATCCGAGTTTTGCCGCCTGCCATTTGCCTTGAAAAATACTGCGAGCATTTTTCAACGCGACGATACTTTACGTGAAGACATTGGTGTGATTTGTCATGTTTACATGGATGACGTCATAATTTTTCCAGACAATGAAAAAGACCATCTAATACATATTGCCAAAATTTTAAAAAAACTGAAAGAAGCAGGAAATTTATCAAGGATTACGCCAGAATCGCGAAATCTTTAACTAGATATCTTCAAGGCGAAAATGGTAACATTGGAAAATCCCAGTCAAAAAAGAAAAAAATTAGCCTTGATAAAGAAGCTTTAGCAGCATTTGAAAAGCTCAAGCTCATTTTGGCATCAGACGATGTTCTGCTGGCTCACCCAGACAACGCCGTTCGATCTTTCAATGCCTCCTCGGTAGCTCTCGGGGCGGTCCTTTCCCAAAATAATAAACCAATTACAATGATATCTCGTACATTGTCAAAAGCAGAACAGAACTATTCAACAAACGAAAGAGAACTATTGGCTATTGTATGGGCCTTAAAAGCCCTACATTATCTTTACGGAATATCCAACATAAATTTGTTCACAGATCATCAGCCCCTTACCTTTTCAATATCAGACAAGAACCCAAATTCTAAGATTAAAAGATGGCGAAGTTTTATAGAGGAATTTTCGCCAAGATTTCACTACAAACCAGGAAAGGATAACGTTATAGCAGATGCATTGTCTAGGCAATGTATGAACAATCTACAAGATGCAGAAGATGATGGCGAAACAGTCCATAGTGAGATCTCTGTCACAGAAACCATTAAATCAACAAAATGTCCGGTGAACCAATTCCGAAACCAAATAATATTGTCCAAATCAAAGCATAGCTTCAGAGGAAGAAAGATAATATTTCAAAAACTCATGAGACACCTTATACATTTTACCGGCTTACACAACCTTATACAACATTTAAAAGAATCGATTAGCACAAACACTGTCAACGCAATTCATAGCGATTTGCAGACGTGGGCGGGAATCCAAAATAAGATTAAAGAATTATTCCCTTCAGTAAAATTTTTATATTCTCAAAGACTGGTGAACGATGTCACAAATCGAGAAGACCAAGCAGAAATTACTCACGCTGAGCACAATCGCGCGCATAGATCATTGCAGGAAAATTTTTTACAAATAACGAAAGAATATTTTTTTCCCGATATTAAAAAGAATCTTAAACGAATAATCCAGAACTGTAAAATTTGCCAAGAAAACAAATATCAAAGGAAACCCCCGAGTCCAGAAATTAAACCCACTCCCACACCTAATTCTCCAGGAGAAATACTACATGCCGATATCCTCATTACAAATAAACAACATTTTTTAATTTGTATAGATAAATTTTCAAAATTTTCCATAACAGTACCAATCGCATCCCGCCCTTAAGCGAGCATTAATCCAAATACTTTCGCAATTTAATAATACCAGATTACTCGTTACTGATAATGAGGGAGACTTTCAAACTAGTCTAATTAACAGTTTATTATGATATTATTTTTCTATCGAACACTTTTACGTTCCCCCGCTACATAGTTAAAGTAACGGTCAAGTAGAGCGTTTTCACTCAACGCTTTTGGAGATGGATAGATGTACAAAATCCCAACAAAATATTTCCGATATAACAGACCTTATTACTCTTTCTACATTTAAATATAACAATAGCATTCATTCAATCACAGAAAAGAAGCCTTTCGACATTATCCACGAAACATCTCCTCCTAAAGTAATAGAGTGCATAAAAAACAAGCTTACAAAAGCCCAAGAAAATTCACTCAATTTTCATAACAAAAATGCACTTACAAAACTTCATCAACCCGGCGACATAGTGTTCATTCGGAGAAACAAACGATTAGGAAATAAATGCGACAAAAGATTTGTACAAGGCATAATTGAGACAGACCTAGGCAGTATGGTAATAATTAACGGAAAAACGGTGCATAAGAAAAACCTAAGATAAGAATATATTTTCATGAAAACCTAAAAAAAAATATATAAACAAAAAACAAAAAAAAAAGGAAAAATATTTTTCTATAAAACAATAATTTAACAGCATTAGTCAAAAGAAGCGGTATCGGTCTTTTAAGTAGGTTAAATCGTGCCTTGGTAGGTTTTAGCGACAATGGTTGATACGACAATCAAGCTGCAACCAAACCGGATAACACGATCCCTCATAGATCATCCCGTTCTAGAAATAACACCATTATTTTATTTTTAGAGTTCTAAAAATCCACGTAGCATGGACTAGAATAGTTGATTACACCCAATCCAACTTTAAGGCAATAACGCTCGGAGAAGCGGCAGTTACTAAATTATACTTACTTTATTCACACATATGAGGTGATTGCAAGTCGCAATGTGGAAATTATTAAGCATTTGAATAGTGTTGCAATAGCGAATGTTCTAACAAAAGCAAATATGGTAGATCCTTCGATTTTTGACAACGTGAAATTGAATCACTTAGCCGACACCGAGCAAGTGCAGATTAGAATAAGCAATATTTTAAGTTCCTCTAAAATTAAGATCTTACAAAACAATACTTTGATATACATTATTACATTATAAATATTATTTTTACAATATTATCTTGCAATTACATTAAAATTACATTAAAAGTCGAAACAGGGACGTTTCGTTTTTAAGAGAGGGAGTAGTTAACGGCACGATGGTAAGCAACGCGCCAGTCAACGTGCCTCTTTCTCATTTGGGAACCTCTGGCTTCTCCTTTCGATTATTATTATTTTGAATCAAGTAACAGTTAAATTTATAGCATAAGAGAATAGCATAAGTCGAACAGTAAGCAAAAGTAGTTTTTAAGTTAGTCTACGATTCGTCACCAACAGAAGCACATCCTGCTCTACTAAAATGTCCGACAATAATAAAACTTATTAACCTAGTAAAAAGTCTTAAATTTCTTAATATCGGCATCGTGGGCTCAACTTATATATATATGTGTATATGTATATGTATGTGTATATGTATTTGTATATGTATTTGTATATGTGTTTGTATATTTATATGGATGTGTAGATGCATGTGTATTTGTATATTTATATGTATATTTATATGTATATGTATATATATATATATATATATATATATATATATATATATATATATATATATATATATATATATATATATGTATACTCGTATATTTATATATATATATATATATATATATATATATATATATATATATATATATATATATATATATATATATATATATATATATATATATATATATATATATATATATATATATATATATATATATATAGACGAGATTTGTTCGATTTTCGATCTTTTTGTGGCGTACCCATGCTACCGTCACTTATGTTGACAATCTCGGCCATTTTGAATGTTCAGTTAGTTTTTGACAGCTATTGTGCGTGGACGTGTTCTAGCTTGTCTTCGATTTTTGTCTATCCCGAAAAATGGATAAAAGAGTTTGTATCAAATTTTTTGTGAAAAACAACATAAAGTGCGCGGAAGTTTTCCGAATGTTGACTGTTACACACGGCGACGCTTCTTTGGACAAAAGCAACGTCTATCGGTGGTACAAAATGTTTTCAGAGGGCCGAGAAGATGTGAGCGAAGAAGAGCATTCCGGACACCCGAGCACGAAAACATTGATGAAGTAAAGAAACTAGTATTGGCCAATCGTCGAATCACTGTCAGAGAAGTTGCTGAGGACCTAAATATATTTATTGGCTCGTGTCATTCGATTATCTCCAAAAGTCTGGGCATGAGGCGGGTCGCCGCAAAGTGCGTACCAACATTACTCAATTTGGACCAAAAACAGCATCCCATTAACATTGCTCAGGAGCTATTGGTATCTGTCCGTGACGACCGAAATTTGCTGCAGAGAGTCATAACTGGTGACGAATTATGGGTCTATGGTTATGACGTAGAAACCAAAGCTGAATCATCCCAATACAACTGCCGCATAAGCCAAGACCGAAAAAGCACCCCAAGTTCGGTCGAATGTGAAGGTTTTGCTGACAGTTTTCTTTGATTGCAGTGGCGTGGTGCATTATGAATTCTTGTCGCAGGGTAGCACGGCCAATAAGGAATATTATCTTGAAGTAATGCGCAATTTGTGAGAAGCATCCCGCCAGAATCGGGCGCATTTGTGGAAGATCAAAAACTGACTTTTTGGTCTTGATAATGATAATTACTTGTGCGCGAATTTTTGGCCAAAAACAAAACTGTAATAATGCCGCAGTTACCGTATTCCCCAGACCTGGCCCTCTGTGACTTTTTCTTGTTCCCGAATACGCGACCAAGGCCAATACAGTTTGTAATACAAACTTGCAATAGTGTCTAAGCTTAGTTCCACTAAAAACTATTGCTAACGCTTCTTTTTGAAGCGTACTATAATTTCTCTCCGTTGCGGTGATCGCTCGAGAGACAAAAGCAATGGGTTTAAAACTCCCGTTAGGATACACATCTGAAAGAGTTCCAGCCTCTGCCACATTTGAATCATCCGTTTCCAATATTATTGGATGGCTAGGATCAAAGACTGGCTTTTGTCCAACTGAATTTTGAATTCTTACGCAACAACGCATATAGTGGCTCCATTCTATGAGGAAAGTAAGGAATGAACTTACAGTAATAGTTTATCAATTCCACAAAAGCTCTCACTTCAGATAGATTCTTAGGGACAGGTGCATCAACTACCGAAATAATTCTTTCTCTATTCTTAGAGTTATATCAGAACCTAAGTATGAAAATTTTTTTCAAAGAAAACGCATTTTCTCTCGTTCAACCGTAAACCGACTTCTTTCAACCTGCTAACCCCCTTTTCTAATGTGCTCTTGTGCTCCTCGAACGTCGCCCCAGATATGACTATATCGTCCGAATAATTTACTACGTTGGGAATCCTTCGCAAAATATTCTCAACTATCCTCTGTAATATTGCAGCTGCCGGCTTCACCCCAAAAGGTAATCGAGTTACTTTAAAAATGCCGATATGCGTACTCCACGCACACAAAAGCTGCGACGACTCGTCTAATTCCAATTGGTTGTACGCATTTGACAAATCCAATTTCGAAAAATAAGGCCCTTTTACAGACGCAAATATCTCGTCTATTCTTGGCAATGGATACTTAACATCCATTAAATTCTTACACATTGTTGACTTGTAGTCACCGCAAAGTCGCGAGTCTCCATTTGCCTTTAGGACCGGTACCAAAGGCGTACCCCAGGTTCGCAAAATGCTTTTTTCTTCCAGCTCCAGCTTCCTCCCGGTATATCTACCTAAACCCTCTTTGAAAACAGAATTAAATTTTTTTTAAAAACTATTTACAATATTAACTGATCCGTTCACTGCATTTATCCCCATTCCGAATTTTGATATAAAATCCCTTCCGAAAAGTGGTGGGCTCCGCGTTTCACTCACTATTAGCCTAATTGTATGCGACTGACCGCGACACTTTAGCACGAAACTCACCCAAAGTTGCAATATCGCTGCCGCTGTAGGTGAAAAAATTGTCGTTGCATACCTCGAGCCTTTCTTGTGCGAAATGTTTCTCAAAATCCAACTTCGATACTAGTGAACACGCTGCACCTGAATCCAACATGAAGTCCAACTCAACACCATTGACTTCTGCAGCCACCATAAATGGGGTGGATGAAGAAAATGCTGGGGACCGAGATGTACCACAGACACTAAAAATTGAAAAATTATTCAAAGTATTTTCTTCACATATCACATTAACATCTGCATAACTAAAGGCTAGGTAAATGCCCACTTCTTCCGCATTTATTACACGTCTTATTCCTGTACTTGCAGTTTGCGCTCGTGTGTTTCTCCAACCGCAATGCCAACACATTTCCTGTACTCCTCTTTTGTTGCTACTGCTGTTGTAACTATTTTCTTTGCTGCTACTCTCTCCGCTTTTGCCCTTGCCTTAGGATGTTTTAGCGATTCGTTGAGCTATTGCGTTGACCGTTAAATCTCCTTCTACCAGTTGCACTTGAGTGCTTTTTCCATTGTTAGCGATTCGTCCTCTTCGCATAACCTTTCGAATGACCTTCCCTCCAATCCGGTTACAAACTTATTTATGACGAATTCATTTAGCAGGTTGCCAAATTTGCAATCCCTGGCTAACCTCTTTAATTTGGCCGTACCATACCGAAACTGGTTCGCTCCTATCACGCCATGCTGCAAAAAATGCTTTGCGCTCCCAAAACACAATATCCATTTTCGAATAATGTAATTCCAGAAGTGCACACAGCTGGTCATATATCTTGCTTGCGGGCAAATCAGGGTCACACAAATCCCTTAATAACCCGTAGGCTTCCATACCGATCGCTTTCAATAAAACTGATCGCTATACTTGGTCGTCTTGACACGAAATTTCGATAAAATACCTCCATCCAGTTCCTCCAGCAGTCAAGATGCGGACGAAATTCGCGCACACTCGTTGTTGTTCCTGTGGTTGCCACCACCACGGTATCATTTACCGTAGCCATTATAAATTGTTTGTATATTACATTAATTACTTTTTACTTTGTCTGTTTTACGCTCGTCGCAACTGCAATGTAGTCGCTTAGGTGGTTGTTACTGAACTGCATTATTTAATCTTTTTACTTAACACAACACCTTAACCTCTTCTTATACCGTAAAGAGTACTTAAAATGAATGTAAATAACTTAATACTTAACAATAACCAAATCTACTGAAAATAAACCACCTCCTACACTAAATTGTAACTTTTATCCATCTGTGTAGATGTGAACCCCTTCTACATCAGGGGGATGCCATCTTTCCATTCGTCCCTGGAGGGAATGGAGATCTTGCACATACCATTGAAGGCGTACATTGGGGGGATGTAGTCGAAAGAGTCAGGAACACCCTCAAAATGTCTTAAAATGGACGCATGACCTACATTCCTGGCAAGCCATTGATGCGTAGCTTTTAGCCTGACAGCTGAGTTTGCAGCCATTTTTTCGCTAAAAAAAACTAAAAGGCAGCAGAATGAGTATAATGTCCAATGCTGCCGTTGTAATCGTTCTAATGGCACTACTTATGAACACCTCTGCCGTTCTTTGTACCATTGTTATCAGCCTATTTTATGTCGACTTACTTAGGGCTGTCCAGCAAGCAAGCACCCCATAGAAAAGGATTGGTCGTACCACAGTCCAATAGGCACCTTAGGCTTTAGACCTTAGGCTGTAACCCCCATTTTTTGCCTATAAATCTTTTGCAAGAGTACAGAGCTAACTCAGCCTTCCTAATTCGTTCGCTTATATTACCCTTATAGTTCAGCTCCGTATCTAGGATCACGCTCAGATATTTAGCCTCATCGACAAGGTCAATATCTACACCCATTAGTTTTGGAGCAATAAATTGAGGAATTTTATACTTCCTAGTGAAGAGTACCAGCTTAGTCTTGGTCGGATTAACCCCCAACCCACAGTCAGTAGTCCATTTAGAGAGAATGTACAGCATGTTTTGCATCAAGTCCCTCAAAGTAGATATATATTGATTATCCTGCTACTAACGGGGGGTGCTAATGGCGGGTTCCACCTCCAAGTCTCGCATCGCGTTTCATTTGATGTTGTTAAAAGCTCCCTCAATGTCCAGGAAAGCCACCAGGGAGAACTCCTTGTTATGCAAGGAGCAATACTAGAGACTAAGCAGTGTAAAGCGGTCTCATCCGATTTACCCTTGAAGTAGGCATGCTGAGAGA
This sequence comes from Clusia tigrina, assembly GCA_920105625.2. Taxonomy (NCBI): domain Eukaryota; kingdom Metazoa; phylum Arthropoda; class Insecta; order Diptera; family Clusiidae; genus Clusia; species Clusia tigrina. Next base: position 305,128,978 of record OV050030.1, read on the forward strand.
CTGACAGCTTCTGTCTGTCGATAGTGTGCCTCAGATGAATGTCTAACAACCTCTCCAGGATTTTCAGACAGAAGGAGGACAGACTAATAGGCCTTAAATCTCATCGAGCTCTGTGCGAGCTTTTGCCTGCCTTGGGTATAAAAATTACCCTCACATGGTTCTATGAGTCTGGAATATACGCTAATTCAAGACAACTATTTTAGATCTTTAGCAGCCACTATATTATAAGATTATCTGACTGCTGAATTTCCATTGGAGCTACACCATCTGGGCCAGATGCGTTAAATGGTTTGAAGCTATGTATAGCCCATTGTAATTTTGGCTTCGTGTCTATGTCTGAGTTGACTGCAACTACATTCTCGCTGGGTATCGTTCTCCGCAGAATGGTGCTCGCGCAACCAGGGAACTGAGTCTCCAGAAGAATCTCTAGAGTCTCATTACTATTTGAAGTCCAAGATCCATCCTCCCTCCTCAGGTAACCAGGTACCATTGGAGCAGTTGATAGGATCTTCCTCAACCTGGACGTATCAGAGATATCTTCTACGTCACCGCAAAAGTTTCTCCACGATTCTCTTTGTGCGTTACCCAGCTTACTTTTGAAGACTCTGAGTGCTGCCTTATATAAAGCCCAGTCTGCACTATCTCTAGGCTTCTTTGCGCTGTTGAAAACTCTCCTACAGTTTTGTCTGAGTCCCATAATTTCCAATTTGGTAATCAACTCAGTTCTTGCATCGGCAGCCACACACTCATCTCCAGCAGCCTCCACATCCCTCTCCGCAACAACTCGTACAGCATCTGCAGTTATCGATCATCTCGTTACGGAGAAAGCGCTTAAGAAGAGAGTGGCAACAAAAAAGATCACCCTACGCCAAGCAGAAATTAGCATTAGTAAAAAAACGCCTCCGAGAAGCACTGAACTGCGAGCTAGAGAACAGTTTGAAAAAGTATACTGAGACGCTAACTCTAACACAAATACTAACTACTCTTTATGGAAAGCCTATAAAAATATAAAGACTCCTAAAGACTGTCATCCACCACTCAGACAAAATAATGGAACTTGGGCCAGAAATGACGAAGAGGAAGTCTCAGCGTTTGCTAGTCATCGCAAATCCGTATTTCAACCTACCCAACCAACCAACAGTTTTGAAATTCCATTTCTGGCCCCTAAGATACCACTAATCCCGAAGAAGGTTAAAATGAAGGAAGTACACCTTGCAAGCTGAAACCGAAAAAAGCACCAGGATTTGAATTAATTACCGCAAAAATGGTTGTGGAATTGCCTGAAATAGCCATCAAAATAGTGACGCAGTTATTTAATGCAATACTAAGGATTGTGAATTTTCCGCAACCCTGGAAGGTATCACAAATTACGATGATGCCAAAGTCCGGAAACGACGCAACTCAACCGCCATCTTATCGGCCCATAGGCTTGCTTCCAGTAATTTCTAAATTATTTAAGAAACAGCTTCTTCTAAAGCTGCAGCCGCACATATACAAATCCAACATCAATCCCCACGATCAATTTGGAATGCGGAAAAATCAGAGAACCATGGAGCAAATTAACCGCAAATTAACCGAGCGTTGAGCTGATACAAGTAGTGAAATCGAAAATCTTGCGTGCAATCACGTTTCCGCCTTGGTTCGTTAGAAATGCTGACATCCATAAGGATCTCAAGATTCCTCTTGTTAAAAGTGAGCTCACAGAGATTACGCTCAAGCACAGGGAAAAACTACGAGAGCACTCAAATCCATTGGTCAAAAATCTAATTAGTATTAAAACAGCAACACGCCTCCAAATATTGGACTTACCCATATACTAAATGTATTAAATATTAAATAATTACCATGAGATGCTGAAATGAATTTAAATTGAACTAAAATTAAAAGGAAAAAATGTAGTGAAATTTAATACTAAACCCAAACATAATAATATTTAAATATAGTAAATTTACCTCTTAAAATTTAATTACTTATTGTTAGGCTCGAAATGACAGAATTCAACAAATAAATGAACTGTTTAAAAAAAATAATTAAATAAAATATACATATACGAGGTGTGATCAAAAAATAACCGTTATTTTCATCTTTACTTACACATATACGAGTACATATAAATATACATAAATTTTCACTCGCTGATCAACAAGTTAGGATGCAATCCGCTAAAAGGCGATCCGTACCTCCACAATAAATATATATATATATATATATATATATATATATATATATATATATATATATATATATATATATATATATATATATATATATATATATATATATATATATATACATATATACGAGTATATATATAAATAAATATATATATAAGTTAACACGTTACCTAATACTACAGTTAATATGCCAGCCTACCCGCATACCTGAGCTTTCACACCAATACGAATTATGCTGACACCATGTCTACGCCGCCCTGCACGAGCATTCGGTGCACCACCGAATCGTGGGAACGTTGCACTAGCAGAAGTGCAGGCATCAGCAATATGATAGGCTAAGCAGGGTAGCGAGTAAGCTGTAGTGTTAAGAATAATTTAAATTGTAACTCATTCTTATTTTGGAGCGGAACTAATAAAGAGTAAAACTGTAAACCGGTTTAATTTATTTTACAGGTATAGAAGACGGGGCCAGTTGCCGGCCCCCATCTTTAATTTTTTGGTGCTCCCTAATGGGAGCGCCTTAACTGGCGCCCGAGCAGGGACCCACTGTTAATGTGGGTTCCTTGAAGAAGACTCCTTAAAAGAGGAGATCACAAGGTGCGGCAGGATCTCGGGTGATGTTGCTGGGTAAAGTTGGACAGATGCAGTGAAAAAATAAAGTAAAATTAATAATTGAAACATATAAATCCTTATGTCTACATCCTGCGATTCCTACGGGACCCTCCAGGATATAACAAATAAAAATATCTGTGACCCCGAAGATCCTCAGACTATTGTAATAACAAAAAAATAAAAATAAAAAAAATATTTTTCTTCATTGTACTCTGCGAGAAGCATGGTAGTGGCATTGCCTTGGATTCTTGCGGCATCAACTTTGGATCAGGAAATGCTACGCGTCTAAATATCTAGACTAGCTTTCCTCGAACCATTATTACCAAACAGCAGGGTTTGCTGGTCCAGCGATAAGCTACTGTATAGTGTCCACGATACGCCCAACTGGGTGCACATCATAGTACATACACATGAGAACTATGATTATTTCATGGGCACGTCAGCGAATTTCCAAAATTTTGGAGGTCGCATTGGTCAAAACCCTGACTGTAGACTGTTCCCTAGTAAATTGCCTACAATCTAATTGTTGGCGACTAAAGAGGAAAATGCAGCCGTTCCATGGCTATGATGGCCATGGAAGAGTTTAAAGTTCATAGCATGTTTTTCCAGTGCTTGACGCCGTCAACATAAGAACACGGTACTAGAAAGGAATAAAAGCATTAATAAATTTTTCCTTTATTATTATGATTTTTTATTTTTTATTTTTTTATTTGTTTTATTTTTACAGAATATGTTGGTGAAAATAATATTGTAAGAACTATTTAAAAATAATTTCAGTGTCGACAAAACAAAATTAAAAAAAATAGAAATTAATATTTAATTCGATTGTGCCAAAAAATAAATTGGAAAGATAAAAAATAAATTATAATTCCAGTGTGCCAATGAAAAGTTAAGAGAAAAAATAAAATTGCAAATGTGCCAAAAAGAAAAATAGAAGTAAAAAAAGTGTGCCAATAAAAAGTTAAGATAAAAAATAAAATTCCAGTGTGCCAATAAAAAGTTAAGAGAAAAAATAAAATTCCAAATATGCCAAAAAGAAAAATAGAAGTAAAAATAAAAAATAAAATTCAAGTGCGCCAAAAGAATATAAAAAACAAAATTTAAAGTAAATTGAATTAGAGTGTACCAAAAAGAAAATAAAAAATAAAGGAGGCAAAAAATCGAGAAGTATTCTGAAGACATCTTGCGGAGTAAGGAAAATTGGTGAGTGTTTTGATTTGTGCTTTATACTTGAATTTTTATAAGAATGTACAGTTTAACTGACAAAGTGACACAGTTGACGGGGGCAGTTAACGTGCTACTGGACCAAATTAAGGGAATAGAAACTCGCTTAGTTGCGGCCGAAAGAGCTGCGGGGAGTCGTGATCAATTCCTATTAGGAATAGAGCAGAGGATCAACCAAAGACTCGATAGTTTGAATACAATAGAAGGCTCGTCAGATATTAGGCCTACGGTTATAACTCGTGCACCCCGAACAGAGGAGGAGCTTCGTGAAATCGGGAAATTGCCGGATTGCGTAAAGGAACTCCAGGTGTTTGATGGAAATCCTTCACAGTACATTTCCTGGGTACACAATGTTGAGTGTATTTTGAAGGATTACAATCATTCTGCATATTAGGCAATAAGTTAGGGGTAGGGCAGACGCCGCATTAGTGTCCTATAACGTCTTCCAAAATGACTGGGCGGAAATTAAGCGCGTTTTATCCCTACATTACGCTGACAAATGGGATATTCGCACGCTAGAACACCAGTTAAACCAGCTCAATCAAAGGGGATCCAGGTTGGACGAATTTTATGCCACTGTCAACCATCAGCTGTCGTTAATCGTAAATAAAATCAAAAGCGAGGATTTCAATGAAGAGACCATGGGTGTTCTTGTGGAGACTTACAGGGATAGAGCTCTGGACGTGTTCATTCGGGGCTTGAATGCTTGAATGCTCTCTCGCATGCTCATCGTGCAAAAGCCGAAAACATTGCCGGAAGCGTATTCCGCGTGCTTGGATCTCCAAAACTTATCGCTGCGAAACAACATAATTCACGTTAACTCAAGGAATAGAATAATCACCCAATGAATACTATGGTAAATTGTGAACGACGACCCCCTCTACCTCCTAGGTATCATCATAACAATAAACAATGGGTAAACAGAAATCAGATATATCGTTCGACCCCGCATGGTAATAGATTACCAGATCCTGTCGAAAGGAATGTCTTTCCTCCCAACAGGCCGATTGCTCCAAAGCCGCATGAGAGAATGGAGGTAGACCCATCCATCCAGACAAAGCGAGTGAATTACATGAACCACCCCCAAAGGGAGAACCGTTTCAAGAGGTATGTACCAGTAGAGGGTAATGATGTAAAGCAGCAGAGGCTGTTTAACCTACAAACCAACGCAGAAGGCGAGTCCCAGGTATTAGATGATCATCAGGAAGAACACGTAAATTTTATGGAAGGTGGCCCACCAGCGTTCCTCGTATAGGGAATAATGCGATCGAAAACAAAGCAATAACAATAAGTTCCAGTATACCCTATTTCACGTGTTATTTGACAAATGGAAAAGAGCTCAATTTTCTAGTTGATACCGGTGCTAATAAAAATTTCATAAAACCTAACCTCACGGACAAATATATTATTTTAGACACACCCTTTTCTGTACATACAGCTGCAGGACCTATTCGAATTAATAAAAAAATTTGTGGAAAAATTTTCCAAGAAGTAGGAAATGACACTTTGATAACTTTTTATGCTCTTCCGGGGTTAGAATCATTCGATGGCATTATTGGGGACGACACACTGAAGCACTTAGAGGCAGTAATTGATCGCAAGAAACATATGCTTAATATCAGACCTAACATTGTCATCCCTCTAAGGAACAGGATATTAACCGAGTTGCATAATTTAGCCGATTTAACTAACGTACCCACAACTTCAGTTCAAAAAATTGAATTTTTACTAGACAAATACGAGAATTTATTCAAATCCCTCAACAGTAATGAGAGTGTAGAAACCGCGGTGCGAGCGGTAATTAAAACAACAACTACCGAACCTATATACACCAAAAGTTACCCGTACCCCGCTTGCATGCGGGACGAAGTTGAAAGACAAATCGCTGAACTCTTGACTGAAGGTATAATTAGACCATCTGAAAGCCCATATAATTCACCCATATGGGTGGTGCCAAAAAAACCCAAGCCCACAGGTGAGAAACAATACCGAATGATGATAGATTTCAAACGTTTGAACGCTGTCACCATCGCAGACACATACCCCATCCCCGACATTAATGCGACACTAGCTAGTCTGGGGGCAGCCAAATACTTTACTACAATAGACCTAACATCGGGATTTCACCAGATCAAAATGAAAGAGTCCGACATATCCAAGACGGCATTCTCTACGATGAACGGGAAGTATGAGTTTTTGAGGTTACCATTTGGGCTTAAGAATGCTCCTGCGATCTTCGAACGCATGATCGACGATGTCCTTAAAGAATATATCGGGAAAATATGCTATGTATACATTGACGATATAATTGTCTTTGGGAAAAATGAGGAGGAGCATATCAAAAATGTCGATATAATCTTTGCACGCTTGAGCAAGGCCAACTTGAAAGTGAATCTCGAGAAAACTCATTTCATGAGAACTGAAGTGGAATTCCTTGGGTATGTAATTACCAGTAACGGTATTAAGCCTGACCGAAAAAAAGTGGTAACTATTCAAAACTTGGCACCCCCTGAGACTCTAAAAGACTTGAAAAGCTTCCTCGGAATGACCTCGTATTATAGGAAATTCATCCGCGACTACGCGAAAATCGCCAAGCCTTTGACAAATTTGACGCAAGGTGAGAATGCACAGGTTAAAGCCAATCAGTCAAAAAAGGTGCGCATCAATCTTGACTCCGGAGCACTAAAGGCATTTATGGATTTAAAACTACTCCTTACTTCATCGGATTTATTAATTTTTCCAGATTTTGAAAAACCATTTAATCTAACGACTGATGCATCTAATTATGCCATAGGCGCTGTGCTTTCACAGGGAGAACCTGGAAAAGATAAACCCGTCGCTTTCATCTCTCGTTCACTGAGCAAAACGGAAGAAAACTATGCCACTAACGAGAAAGAGATGTTAGCGATAGTTTGGTCCCTTGATAACCTACGATCATACCTATACGGTGCAAAGAAGGTCCGAATATGTACGGATCATCAGCCTCTCACTTTCGCCTTAAGCAATAGGAATTATAATGCGAAATTGAAAAGATGGAAGGCCCGTATAGAAGAGTATAACTATGAACTGATTTACACTCCTGGTAAATCTAATTTGGTAGCAGATGCTCTATCAAGAATGAAGAGCCAGATCAATCACCTTGAAGAACTACCCACGCCAACCGAGATTGATGGAGGAGATTTAACTACGGTGACAGCCAGCGAGGACAGTGATGCTTCAATACAGTTTCAGCTAGCGAGGGAAGAGGCTCTACAACAGACACGGCAAGTGAAAATGGTACAGCTCATAGTGCTGACCAAGACGCGACAGACTTATTGCCTCATGTGGAAGCACCGCTAAACGTCTTTAAAAACCAAATTATCTTCAGGGAAGGCAAGGAGTTGAGTTGTAAAGAGAACCCTCATCCCGGTTACTCACGACATTACTTTACTCTAGCCAAAATCGAAAAAAGCATGTTAACAAAAATTTTAAAGGAATGTCTGAATCCGTCTATAGTTAATGGGGTAAAAATACCAGAAAACCACCTACAACTCTTCCAGGATGTGTATCTAGAAAACTTTTTGTTATACAAAATTCGAATTACCCAGAGAATAGTAGAGGATATTGCGAACGAGAATAGGGTTTGCGAGATAATAGAAAGGGAACATAAAAGAGCGCATAGGAATCCGCGAGAGAACAGCATTCAGATACTTGAGAAATATTATTTTCCTAGAATGATGAGTCAGATAAAAAATTATACGGCCCATTGCGAGATTTGTCATCTAAACAAGTATGATAGGCACCCATCAGTACCACCTTTAAAAGACACCCCAATTCCAAAATATCCTTGTGAGATTGTCCATGTGGATATTTGCGAATTGCAGGACGAAAAATTTCTGTCATGCATTGATAAATTTTCCAAATTCGCTAAGTTTTTCCATATCAAGGACCGATCAGCAATTACCCTTCGCAAAAAATTTTCAAAACTCTTGCATTACTTTACGGCACCTAAGACAATAGTTACAGACAACGAACGTGGGTTTATGAGTCCTGTTGTCTCCCATTATATAAGAAGTCTCGGTATAAAGCTCTATCAAATTCCCATTCAAAGGAGTGAGGTAAATGGCCAAGTGGAAAAACTGCACTCGACCATTATTGAGATATATCGATGCCTACAAAAAGAAATAAAGAACATGAGCTCAAAAGAGCTACTTAATATTGCAGTGGACCGCTATAATACCACCATCCACTCCATCATAAAGCAAAAACCAAGCGATATATTTTTAAACAGAACGCAGAGAATTAACTATCAAAATTTGTCAGGTTTTAAGAGAGTTCACAAGGAAATCAAGTCTCAAATTAAGAAAAATCAGGAAATAAGGAATTTAAGGTTAAATAAGAATAGGCGAGCTCCGCGGAAGTATGAAAAAGGTGACACCATCTATATCAGAGACAAACAGATTAAACCCAAACAAAGACCGTTGTATAAAATGGCAACTGTAGGAAAGGACAATACTGTGACTATTAATACAGATAAAGGGAAGAAAATTCATAAGGCACAACTCAAAAACACATAAACGAATTTCCTTCATTATTCCTCAATTAGATCAAAAATATAAAGGTCGTAATTTATAAGTTATATTTGAAAAAAAGCACCTCACTATAAAAAAAATTAAATAAGAAAAAAAATGGCTTTTCACTATATAAAAAAATTTTATTAGAAAAATAGCATCTCACTATATAGAAAAATTAATGGCATCTCACTATATGAATAAAAGAAAAAAAAAGAAAAGTGCACCTCACAAGCAAAAGAAAAAAGAACTTACTCAAAAAATAACTAGTATGTAAGACAACAAAAAATTTTTTCCTTTTTTAAATTTTTATTAAAAACAAAAAAAAAACACAACCAGCACTAAGCAAAATTCTACTATAATAATGTTAAGACTATATTTAAATATATATATAAGTTGATAACTTTCTCTTTGAGCTAGATTACTGCTGATATTCAGCGCCTCCGGATTCAACATTTTTGAATACAACTCCCCCCTTGTGGTTATTCGTCACGGCGACGCCTGGATTGTAAATGGACATTTTAAACTAATACATACTATCGACTTGGAGTCCTTCGTGACGATACTAATGAAACTTAAGGTATCGGGTAATGCTGTGCGGAACGCTGTCAGGAAACCTTTCATTGATTGCAACTTAAAAAAGATAACACATCACCTCGATGAGCTACGTGCTGTAAGAACACGGGGACGCCGATCAATTAACTGGATTGGGTCAGCCTGGAAATGGATTGCCGGCTCCCCTGATGCTACTGATTGGGATAATATCTTAAGAAGCCAAAATGATGTCATCAGCAATAACAACCACCAGTTCAAAGTTAACGAACAACTTTTTAATGTCACGCTATAAACCACTAACCATCTGAATCTCATGATGCAACATGTAAATTCCCTAGGCAAAGAGATCAACTCTGGAAATGCAGAGACCATAATCGTTAACCAAATTCAGATTTTGAAGGAGCAGATTGGCGAAATAGTACGCGCATGTCAAATGGCGAACGCAGGCATCGTTAACACGAACCTACTTAATCAAGAGGAAACCGAGCTGATCGTCACCAATGAGGAGGCCTTGCCGTACCTGAACGTTATTGAAGCTGTCGAATATGCAAAACCCTCTTTGTATTCAAATGGTCCTCTACTGTTGTACGTACTATCAATTCCAAAAGTAAAAGCAACCAAATACCACCTATTGATAACCAGAACTGCGACATATTTTGGTAAAAAAGCAACCTTAGAGTACCAAAAAGTATTGATAAACGATGACGAGACGTTTGGAATAGTGGGGAAATGCCGTTCAACCAATAACTCAACAATATGTGAATCAGAAGCCGTAAGGAAACTGCCTGAAGAGGGATGTCTGGCGCGACTTCTAAAGGGAGGAGACGCCCAATGTCACTTTGAACCCGACAACGGGGAAGTTATGGAGCTGATAGATGAGAATACTGTGTACCTATCGAATTTTAATGGAACCATCAGAAGCGGGAATCATTCAAAGCTTCTTGAAGGCATATATGTGATTCAGCTTAACAATGAAACTATTGCAGTAAAAAACCAAACATTTTCGAGCACAACATCAAGGAAGTTGCAGGCATTACCGTCAGTTCTCACCAACGTGACAAGTCGGGGTCTCAAACCAAACCTGGAGTATTTACACGAGCTAAGCATGACAAACATTAAGCATCTCAACGCTCTAGGTATCAGATCCCAAATCTCAATAGCAACCGACGCATTGATCCTGAGTGCGGTAATTGCGGCGTTCTTCATTATTTGGCGTAAGTTAACTGGGAGGATTGAGATGCCAACAATCCTTTTGAAATTCAAGGAAAAGTCGGCAATGCCCCAGCCACCTGTATCAACATCAAATCTGCGGGACGCAGATATTTAAGGAGGGGATAGTTAACAGGTTACCTAATACCTGAGCTCTCACACCAATACGAATTATGCTGACACCATGTCTACGCCGCCCTGCACGAGCATCCGGTGCACCACCGAATCGTGGGAACGTTACACTAGCAGAAGTGCAGGCATCAGCAATATGATAGGCTAAGCAGGGTAGCGAGTAAGCTGTAGTGTTAAGAATAATTCAAATTGTAACTCGTTCTTATTTTGGAGCGGAACTAATAAAGAGTAAAACTGTAAACCAGTTTAATTTATTTTACTGGTATAGAAGATGGGGCCAGTTGCCGGCCCCCATCTTTAATTTTTTGGTGCTCCCTAATGGGAGCGCCTTAACTTATATGTATATATATATATATATATATATATATATATATATATATATATATATATATATATATATATATATATATAAATAAATAAATATATATATATATATATATATATATATATATATATATATATATATATATATATATATATATATAATCGTATTATTCAGATGGTATAAAAAAGTTGGAATATCGTCTTACTAAGTGTGTCGAAGTAAAAGGAGACTATGTTGAGAATTAACTTGTTTTTGAAACAAAAAATGTGTTTTTCCTACTTAGGTAGCTTCAATATCAATCCGCCCTCGTATATATATATATATATATATATATATATATATATATATATATATATATATATATATATATATATATATATATATATATATATATATATATATATATATATATATATATATATATATATATATATATATATATATATATATATATATATATATATATATATATATATATATATATATATATATATATATATATATATATATATATATATATATATATATATATATATATATATATATATATATATATATATATATATATATATATATATATATATATATATATATATATATATATATATATATATATATATATATATATATATATATATATATATATATATATATATATATATATATATATATATATATATATATATATATATATATATATATATATATATATATATATATATATATATATATATATATATATATATATATATATATATATATATATATATATATATATATATATATATATATATATATATATATACGAGGGCGGATTGATATTGAAGCTACCTAAGTAGGAAAAAAACATTTTTTGTTTCAAAAACAAGTTAATTCTCAACATAGTCTCCTTTTACTTCGACACACTTAGTAAGACGATATTCCAACTTTTTTATACCATCTGAATAATACGATTTCGGGAACCCCTCAAAATACGCGTTAGTTTCGGTAATCACTTCTTCGTTTGAGATGAATCTTTTTCCTGCGAGCCATTTTTTCAAGTTTGGAAACAGGAAAAAGTCACTAGGAGCTAAATCTGGACCATAAGGTGGATGAGTAACCAATTCGAAGTGTATGTCACGTAATTTTACCATTGTATCTAATGCTGTGTGAACCGGTGCGTTGTCTTGAAGAAGGAGCATTTGTTTCTTCTTTAAATGTGGTCGTTTTTCCTTGATTGCATCAATCAATTGATCCAATAATGCACGATGATACTTTCTTGTGATTGTGGATCCTTTTTCAAGATAATCGATGAGCAATATTCCGTGTGCATCCCAAAATACAGTGGCCATAACCTTGCCAGCCGATTTCACTGCCTTCGCCTTCTTCGGAGCACTTCCACCAGCTTCCACCCATTGTTTCGATTGATTTTTGGTTTCAGTTGTATAGTGGTGGACCCACGTTTCATCAACAGTTATTAATCGACGCCAAAAATCAACAGGGATTACGCTTTATCATGTCCAAACACCGCTGTGAAGTGGTCTGTCGAACTCGTTTTTGTTCGACACTGAGCAAACGCGGCAACCATCTTGCCGATTACTTTTTCATATGCAAATGTTCATGCAAAATGTTGAACACACGTTCATATGATATGTTTACCATTTCAACAATCTTACCATTTCAACTTGACTCGGCGATCATTCATAACGATATCGAGGATTTTCTTGATATTTTCTTCAGCAATCCAATATTTTACCATGTAATCTGACGGAGCAGATTCACCGTAATGTTTATCGAGCTTTTCTTTTGTCTCTTTCGCCGTTTTCCCTTTCAAGTAATAGTGTTTAATCACTGCACGAAATTCGCTTTTTTCCATTTTTCAAGAAACACAAAAGTTGCTTACTTCAAACGACTACAACAAATAAACTAATCGATGAATTTGGGTGAAATTTTAACAGCTGACGTTTGACGGATCGCACTTTCTAAAAAAAAAAGTTTTTGTGTTTGTGTTGCCATCTAGCGCTAGGTAGCTTCAATATCAATCCGCCCTCGTATGTATATAACAGTTCCTTTGTTTGTTTGATTATTTATTTATCACTTTTAATAAATTTCAAATTAGTTATTATAAGTATTTAGTTTATCTAAACAGAACTAGACACTTCCTAGAAAATTTGCACTTTCGTTTAAGCGTCTCTTTCGCGGGATTTGTAAAATTAGTTACTTGGTTTTAAACAACGATGAATGCCACAAGGGCGGAGCTCCTTTGGTTACACGTCCGTTTAGTTACACGACCGTTGTACACATATTGCTTGATTAAGAGAGGATTTTTGCAAAAGTTTTTTCTTACCGAATGGTTCAATACTATAGCCTCCAGGGTTGTTGTTTTATATTTTCCATGTTTCTCTTGCTGTACATATTTGTATCTGTATCTTATTGACAGCTTTGTGTTTGAGGAAGCTTGGACAAGCGGAGTTAGACGAAGTGTGTTTTTCATTATCGCAATTTATACAGTTATTACGAACACACAATTCATGTGGTGCAGAGCACATTTTGTCCATAGTTCAATATTACAACATCTATTTTTGGTATGACCAAATTTTTGACAATTTGCACTTCTCATAGGAGTTGGAAAGTATTCCAGTACCTCCACTTTTTCTCAACCTAATTTAAGGGAGCCAGAACGACGGATCAGGTCATATGTTAAAATGGCAGCACAAGTTGTGAAAATTTTCCTTCAACTTTTCTCATTATTTTCCTAATTCCAACAACTTTTTATCTGCCAATGAGGAAATCAATTCCTCATCAGGAATATCGATGATCTATTTGGAGTAAATTCTTCCTTTAATTGTGTTAAGATTATCGTGATATGTTATTTTACCAGGAACACAGTCAACATAGTTTGCTTTTAGAAATTTTTTTGCAGCTTTTAAATCATCTGTTTTGATCAAAAGATCGCCAGATCTAAGTTCTGTCACTTCCGTGTACTCCGGTGAGTTACGTCCCCAACGCAACCCGATCTCTCACATTTAATAAAATAAGTACAGACGCTGATTCGGCGTATTTTTGCATGCACCGAACTACGATCAAATAAGAATATTATTTAATTTAATAGAATTATAAAGGTTAGAGATCTTAGAGAACTTCTAGATGTATTTTTAAAATCTAAGTATGAAATAAATGAGATGTACGAATTTGACGAAAATAAACCAAATATATACAGTTCAAATAACGTTGACAGAGACCTAGTTGAGTTACTATTAGAAAAAATCGATGGCCAATTTCGAGCCCATATAGACAATGAAAAAACAATTAAAGAAATATTTGATAAATTTAACAAACGTAAACTTCTAGATGACTATAGAATGATTTAAATCATAAAATTTTTAATAACAACAAAGGTAGTCATAATAAAACTCTCGGCAGTATAATTCAAATAACTATACTGAAAAGCAAAGCGATAATCAAAACTGCCGTTTTAAACAATACCAAAATAGCAATAATAACAGACCTGACCAGCACCAAGCTAAAAATAAATTAAGAACTAATTCTGGTCAATATTTTAGACAGCACCAACCTTACTACAATAATTCAGGCCAAAGGAATTTCACAAAATAGTAACAATCGCAATAACACTCGAAGTTCAAGCCTTGAGCTCATGGAAGTAGGAAATGTAGTGGAAAATTATGTAAATTTTTCCCCAGAGCCTCCACGCGAAAATTGCCGCTAGTAGATATTACTATTGAAAAAACTAAACTTACATGATTGATTGATACGGGGTCAGACACTAGTATCGTTAAGCCAAATATTTTAACCACCTTTAAAGAAGAACCCTTGTCAAATACTAGGACTATAAATGGGCTTACTCAAATATCAACCAGGATCATTATACCAGTACTTAGAGAATTTAATGTCTCAGGAACCTTCTCCGTTAAGGTCGCTAATTTTACTGGTTGCAAATACGATGCTATAATTATATAATTAATAATTATATAATTATATAATTAATAATTATATTAATATATTAATATTTTTATATTTTTTTTTCTACATAATTTATATAATACTTGAACTAAAATTGCTCTAAGCACTGGCGCGGAGCATCAATTTTTTTTATTAGTTGTAAGCTTTGTAAAATTATTGTTGGTTTCGATTGAAAAGATGCAATAAATAAATCCATGTTGAATTAAAAAAAAAAAAAATCAATCAATTGATCCAATAATGCACGATAATACTTTTTTGTGGATCCTTTTTCAAGATAATCGATGAGCAATATTCCGTCTGCATCCCAAAATACAGTGGCCATTACCTTGCAAGCCGATTTCATTGCCTTCGCCTTCTTTGTAACACTTCCACCAGCTTCCACCCATTGTTTCGATTGATTTTTTGCTTCAGGTATGTAGTGGTGGACCACGTTTCATCAACAGTTATTAATCAATGCCAAAAATCAACAGGATTACGCTTTATCATGTCCAAACACCGCTGTGAAGTGGTCTGTCGAACTCGTTTTTGTTCGACACTGAGCAAACGCGGCACCCATCTTGCCGATAGCTTTTTCATATGCAAATGTTCATGCAAAATGTTGAACTCACGTGCATATGATATGTTTACCATTTCAACAATCTCACGCAACTTGACTCGGCGATCATTCATAACGATATCGGGGATTTTCTTGATATTTTCTTCAGTAACCACCTCTTTTGGCCTTCCTGTTGATGGTATTGTTGCAGTGCTTGTTCGGCCGCGCTTGAATTCAGAAATCCAATATTTTACCATGTAATCTGACGGAGCAGACGCACCGTAATGTTTATCCAGCTTTTCTTTTGTCTCCTTCGCCGCTTTCCCTTTCAAATAATAGTGTTTAATCACCACACGAAATTCGCTTTTTTCCATTTTTGAAGAAACAGAAAAGTTGCTTACTTCAAACGACTACAACAAATAAACTAATCGTTGAATTTGGGTGAAATTTTAACAGCTGACGTTTGACAGATCGCAATTTCTAAAAAAAAAGTGTTTGTGTTTGTGCTGCCATCTAGCGCTAGGTAGCTAGGTATCAATCCGCCCTCTTATACGAGTATATATATTTATTTATATATATATATATATATATATATATATATATATATATATATTTATATATATATATATATATATATATATATATATATATATATATATATATATATATATATATATATATATATATATATATATATGTATATCTATATTAGGGTGGTTTTATCTCATATTGTAAAAAAATGTCAGAAGTTTTTTTGGGGGCAACCCCCTAAAATACTTCTTTCCATCAGATTTTAGGATTGCCAAAGTTTGAGCACGATTGAAAGATGTTAACCCGTCCCGCTGGGGCCTCAAAGTTTTGAACATCTCGATTTTTTGGCAGTTTTGCGATTTTGCCGACCCATATCTCTAGAACGGTTTAATATATTTGCCCGTGTCATACATCAAATTGAAGGCGATACTGCTTTTAACATTTTATATTCAGTTTGGCGACTTTGCCGACCCATATCTCTAGAACGGTTTAATATATTTGCCCTTGTCATACATCAAATTGAAGGCGATACTGCTTTTAACATTTTATATTCTACACAATAAATACGCAACTAGTACTGAAACCGAAAAAATAGAGCCAATGTCCCTAAACACGTGACTAGGTACCTCTTAGAGCGAAGATGGAACCTATTGTGAAAAAAACCATTTTCCTTCCTATATTATAAATTTTTGGAATGAAAACAATTATGTATTTAAAAAATCAAGTATAATAAATGTCTTTTTCATTTTATTCTTATTTAAATTTAATCAAGGGACTGACATAATGTGGTTTTGGAGCTATCTGGATACAGCTGACGGCATCTGCTGACTACTTGAAGAACGTATTGTTTTTGTTGCTCGTCCTTTGTAGGTAATTGGTTGTAATCTGTGATGAGCATGACTCCGCTCGCTCTGCCATGTCGTTCACAACTTTCAAGTTGTTTACCATCCTGGTACTTGATGTTCTGCGGCCAAGTTGCAGGATATTTTTCCAGAAATTCGGTGTTAATGTTTAATCTCTTGAACAACAGGTAAGTCTAACTTGTAATTAGGGCTGGGAGACCTTTTTCTAGGAATTTCGGCAGTTATCCTTTTTTTAGTTTGGGTCGCATATTTCTGGTTTATTCTCCTTTGTTCACGGATAACGCTTCTGGAGATCTTATATTCTTTAGGATCCTCTCCGAGAGCTTCTACTGTAGCCAAAATGATACGAGTAGCATTCCTATTGGACACCTTACAGCGGTCCAGCAACAATGACAATTTCATGGTTTGGACCTCTTTGAAGCCACGGTTGATTCTCTTGGGGGCAGATGGTCCTTCAGATTCTACGTTCATCTCGAGCTCTTCATACGGCGTTTCACGTCCTTCTGACTCTTCTGTTCTCTCGTCGTCCGTGAGTTCCACCGTCTCTGTGAACAATGAGATAAGACAATAAGTATAAAGTTAATAATGATGGAAATTTCAGCTAGTGATCTAGATCTTATAAAGTTTCGCTACAAGGAAAATATATATATATATATTTTTTAAATGCTCACCCAAATTTCCCGCTTCAAGTTGTTTGTCCAAGACCTTCCGTTGTTTCTGTAGTAGTCTTTCTTCAGCTTGAGCCAACTGCAGGTCAACTCCGAGCATGGAGCTTTCCTTTCTGTCTTTGTTTCAAAAGAAACCCCTTGTCTTCGTCTGAAGTCATCATCGTCAGGGCATCTTGGTGGGCAATATCAAAGAGATCATCCAACTTGAGGGTAAACTCTTTTACAGTATTTCTTGCACTTTCCGTTTTTCTATCCTTGTATTTTTGCATTTTTCTCCAATCATCGTACAGTTTTTCCAGCTTTACTATGACATTTTTCTTTTGTTTTGTAGGAATTCGAGCTTTTGTCCAAAAAACGAAAACCTCGTAAACAGTAGTGGTGGCATAGTCTCTCACAATTAACTTCACAGTACGCAAATTGTAGAACATAGTAGCTAGAACTTGTCGATTGGAGAGCAGCTTACATCCAGTTATCTGATGAGCTGGATAGTCATTTAGAAAAATTTTGTCTCTACCTCTACTTCTCACGCCAGATGTAGAAGCCATCACTTTTACGAGAAATAAAAATGTTCACTAGAAGAAAGAATAAATGACACAGAATGACACTAACTAAAACAAAGAGTACGTGTTAGTAGGTACCGACCTAATTAAAATAAAAATGTCTTTTGTAGTTAATATTTAGTGGGTTTTTTCAACTCGATCACATGAACGTAGAACAAAATACGACTTTCACTGTTCAGCGAATATTATTCAACTGACCAAGAAACAAAATCATAAAAGCAAGAACCACCTAGCTATCCTTTTCTTTTTTTAATAACAGACTCTGAACCCCTGGACTTCTACTTAAAATATAACAATAGGTAGTAGGGTAACCCAATAACTTTTTAAACTAGTTTGGTTTTACCTGCTTGGGGTCGCCAGTGGATACAGTATGAGGAAAAAATAGATACATACCTGACATAAAAAAAAAACATTGTTGTGGGTCTAAAATTAACGGCATACCATAGCAAACATATTTAAATGAAATGGGATTCCAAAGTACAAGTATTTGTCCATAATAAGCAATAATAATACAAATAGCGCATCTTCGCTCTCAGGGGTACCTAGTCACGTTTTTAGGGACATTGGCTCTATTTTTTCGGTTTCAGTACTAGTTGCGTATTTATTGTGTAGAATATAAAATGTTAAAAACAGTATGGCCTTTAATTTGATGTATGACACTGGCAAATAGCTTTAGCCGTTCCAGATATATGAGTCGCCGAAGTCGCCAAACTGCCAAAAAATCGAGATTTTCAAAACTTTGGGGCCCCAGTGGCACGGGTTAACATCTTCCAATTGTGCTCAAACTTTGGCAATTTTAAAATCTAACAAAATGAAACATTTTAGGGGGATGTCGCAAAAAAAAATCCGACATCGATTTTTTAAAACCACCGTAATGTATATGTAAATATATATTTATATGTACATGTATATGTATTGGTATTTGTAAATATGTATATGGATACGTATATGTATAGGTATATGTATACGCATATGTACCCGTATATGCATATTTATATGTATGTATATACGAGTATGTATAAAAAATAGTTTTCACTTCTACCAAGATAACGACCCCAAACACAAGGCGCAAAATGTGCGTTTGTGGTTATTGTATAACTGTCCAAAAGTACTGGAAACTCCTCCACAATCACCTGACATTAATGTCATTGAACATTTATGGGCCCACTTGGAAATTCAATTAAAAAATCACTCCATTAAAAACAAAAAGGACTTGGAAAATGCTTTAATGGAAGAATGGGCTAAAATAGATCCCTCCGTCTGCAGAAAATTGGTAGAGTCAATGCCAAAGCGGCTAAAAGCTGTTAAAAAAGGCAAAGGCTTGCCAACAAAATACTAAATAAAAGATTTTTTTTTAAATTTTATTTATACTTAAAATTTAGTATGAATGTCCGAGTTCCTTTTTGATGTTAATTTTGTTCACGAATTATATTTTTATTTTTTTTTTATAAAATGAAGCTAATTTAAATTATGTTGTTATTGTTTTTAATAGTATATATAAATACATAATAAATAAAAAATAAACCAAAGCAATATTTTGTTTCCTTCAAATTTTCGTTCATACTTAATGTTTGGTTACCTGTTTGTCCGACTTCTTTATTGACCCACTGTATATATGTGCATATTTAAATTTGAACAATTGTATATTTAAAATCACATGGCAACCTTTTTTATTGTCTTCTTTGGACCTTCTGTCTCAGTAAACTCAGTCTTGTTCTTAACCTTGCTCTGCTAACAACATACATATATTGAATGCATTAAATTCTTATTAAAATTAGAAACACGCGTTTTTTTGCTTAATAGGTTATGGGCCCAGAATCACACGTGTTCTGCTGTGAAAATTAAGTGTTTTTAGTGCGATTTTTTGTTGCTGCTTTTTATTCCTTAAAGTCGTTCATTAAACAAAAGAAAAGAGTAGACTTTTATTTAATTTAATAATGGCATCAGGCGGTGATATAAAACTTGACAAGCTCCAAGATAGCTCGTAGTGGCTGACATGGAAATTCCAAATGATTCAAATTTTGGAAGCTGATGACATGTTCGATGTGGTCACAGGGGAGCAGGTGTTACCTAGTCAGGGAGAAAAATGGAGCAAAAAACTTGGCGAAAAATTGATGCGATAGCTCGACGAACAATTAGTATCGCATTAGCAAAGCAACCTTTGCTACAATTCCTGAACTGTGTTACTGCTAAAAGCATGTGGGACACATTAAAAAGTGTTTACGAGCAGACATCAAAGTCAAACGTGCTGTTCTTAATGCAAAGTACTACAGCTTTTCAAAAGATCTGGATGACGACATTACTACCTACCTGTCAAAGTTAATGGAGACTGTGTAGCATCTACGTGACCAATGTGAAACCATATCAGATAAAATGATCATGACAAAAGTCTTGATGTCACTGCCACCAGAATATAATCACTTCTATTGTGCTTGGGAGTCAGTACGGTCAGAGGATCAGAGCTTAAACATCTTACGGGTAAGGCTAATGGCTGAAGAAATTCGTTTGGGTGCCCAAGAAAAAGCTAAGACCGAAGCTTTTATAGCAAGGGTGCGAAGTCGACAAGGTGGGAAAGAACAGCAAAGGAAAAGCGGTAAAACAACAAAAAGAGGCGGATGTTTTAAATGTGGTGAAAAAGGCAATTTTAAACGGGATTGTCCGCAGTTGTGTAAATCGTTTAAGAATGAGACTCATAGTAAAAACGTTGAGGCGTTGGTATGTAGAGCGAATGTCAGCAGCAAATTGGAAACGTGGGTTCTCGATTCAGGCGCAACGGACCACATGAGTAATCAACGCGATTGGTTTGTCACCTTTACCAACTGTAATAAAATCGTCAGGGTAGGCGATGGACGTGCTATTAAGGCTGTAGGAAAAGGTGATATTGCGGTGGTAGTAAACGACGTTCGTGAATGGGTGCAGAAAGTGCTGACAAATGTGCTATATGTACCGGAAATCCACTACAATCTATTTTCTCAAACAAAGGCATTGGATAGAGGGTTTGAGTTTCAATCTGACAGCAGGAGCTGTAGATTCATAAGAGCAGATGGAAGCACTGTGGCAGTGGGAGTTCGTCAAGAAAAGCTTTCCCAAATGCTAATAAAAACTCAAGAATATGGCAAGGCAAATATAGTGACAACAGAAAAGTTAACTCTGCGAACATGGCATGAAAGAATGGGGCATCAAAATGTGGGACATGTTAGGCAGTTCCTCAAGAGAATCAATGTGGATTTCATTGAGGAGGAATTTACATGTGAAGGATGCATTTTAGGCAAACAGCACAGAATCAGCTTTAAATCGCGCGAAGTAAGATCCTCAAGCTGTGGAGAGCTGTGTTTTGCAGATGTACTCGTATGTGGCCCAATGCAAGTAAAATGAAATGGAGGTGCCAGGTATTTCTTGTTAATTAAAGATGACTAAAGATGATGATGAAAGAAAAATCTGATGTAAAAAATGCTATTAAAAATTTCTTGATGCAAGCTGAGAAAATTTATCATCAGAAAATAAGGCGTATTCGTACAGACAATGGGCTTGAGTTAGTCAACGAAGGTGTAAAAATTTTTTTTAAGAATTTGGAGTCAAGCATGAGCGTACGGTGCCGTATACTCCCCAACAAAATGGCGGTGCAGAACGAAAAATGAGAACAGTGATGGAACTATCCCGAGCGATGTTGTATGCAAGAAGCATGGACAAAAAGTTTTGGGCAGAAGCTACAAACACAGCAGTATATGTTTTAAATCGAACTGGTACTAGCACAGTGGCACAAAAAACACCGCATGAGTTATGGTATGGACAACCGGCAAAATTTGATAATTTTCGAAGTTTCGGCGAAGAAGTACACATACCGAAGGAAAAGCGAAGGAAATTGGATGCAAAGTCATTGAAAGGTGTATTTGTTGGTTATGCTGATAACAGCAGAGCTTTCAGGATTTGGAATCGGGATCAGCGAAAGATCGAAATTGCGTGTGACGTAAAATTTGTCCAGGAAGCAGTGACTTTGAAGACACAAAGTCAAACGAATATCTTGGCAAAAGAAATTGCTGAAAATATTTCGGACAACACGGCAAACCATAAGGACCACACACATGATGTCAAGGTGGAGGACTCGGAAGATGGTGTGTTCTATGATAGTGTGAATGATATCGCTGAGGACGTAGATGACAAGAACAAAAGCTGTATTGCTCATCGTTTACGTAGCACAACTACTTCAACACACTTGGCAGCTATAATAACATGCGAAGAACCTAAGTCTTATGCAGAAGCTTTAAAATCTAAAGATCGTGAAGAGTGGCAGCTAGCTATGGAGGATGAGTATCATTCATTGATTGAAAATGGTACGTGGGAAATGGTTGAACGACTGTAAACCAAAAGCTTATTGACAATAGATGGATTTTTAAAATAAAGCGAGATGCCAAAGGAATTATTGATCGATACAAGGCGCGTTTAGTTGTCAGAGGCTTTAGTGAAGAGTATGGCGATTTATCGTTAAGACATTTATATGAAGCAACCATTGGGGTATGATGATGGAAGCGGTCGCATATGCAAATTGATGAAGAGTTTATACGGGCTTAAGCAAGCATCAAGGTGTTGGAACAAAAAGTTCACTAAGTTTCTGGAGCTCTTTAATTTTGTAACCTCAAACCATGATTCGTGTGTCTTTACCCGTATCACTGAAAGTGGTTGCATCATTTTGGCTATCTACATTGATGATGGGCTAGTTGTGTCTACCTCGCGTGAGCTCATTTCGGACTTGATGGAACATCTCCAAGCACAATTTCGAGTTATATTTTCCGAGGCGATACTGTTTCTGGGACTTGAAATTCAGCGCAAAGCTGATGATTCGATATTTATTGGTCAAGAAGGTTACGCCAAAAAGGTAATTGCTAGGTTTAATATGCAAAGTTCCTCTTTTACAGCAACACCTGCAGATGGCTCCACCAATTTGAGCGATTTTGTCGAGAAGACTGGTAATATTACCAACTTTCCATATAGAGAGGCAGTTTTATGTATTAGGAGTCTTATGTATTTGGCAGTAGCCACAAGGCCAGATATAGAATTTGCAGTATCAAATGCAAGTCGGTATATGGAAAATCCTACGGCAGCACATGTAAATGCAATAAAAAGAATCCTTAGATATGTCAACGGGACAACTAACGTGGGAATACACTACAACAGTGAAGGCAGCTTTAATATTCGTGGCTACAGCGATGCAGATTACGCTGGTGATGTGCAAACTCGGAAATCTACATATGGTTTTGTTTTCATGGTTGGCGAGAGTATTGTAAGCTGGTGCTCTGAACGGCAAAAATGTGTTTCTCTTTCAACCACAGAGGCCGAGTATATTGCAGCTTCAAATGCAGTAAAGGAACTGGTTTGGCTCAAAAATTTCTGGACAGATCTTGGGAATCCAGAGATGGTGAAATTTTATGTTGACAACCAAAGCGCTATACGTCTTATAAAAAATCCTGCGTTTCATAAAATAACGAAACATATCGACGTTCGTTACCACTTTTTAAGAGAGAAGTATGAATACCATGTATTTGCATTGGAATATGCTGCATCGTCCGATCAACTGGCTGATGGTTTAACAAAGGCATTACCGAAGCAAAGTTTTTTAAAATTTAGGGATGAGATAGGGTTGAAACTTTTGTATTAGCATAGATTTGATTTAACTACGTTTTGATTTTGAACTATTAATGTTTTGCAATGTAATTAAAAACTCAGTATTGTTCTTAACCTTGCTCTGCTAACAACATACATATATTGAATGCATTAAATTCTTATTAAAATTAGAAGCACGCGTTTTTTGTTTAATAATATATATATATATATATATATATATATATATATATTAAAATACTTATAAATATTATTAAACAAAAAACGCGTGCTTCTAATTTTAATAAGAATTTAATGCATTCAATATATGTATGTTGTTAGCAGAGCAAGGTTAAGAACAATACTGAGTTTCTAATTTTAATAAGAATTTAATGCATTCAATATATGTATGTTGTTAGCAGAGCAAGGTTAAGAACAATACTGAGTTTTTAATTACATTGCAAAACATTAATAGTTCAAAATCAAAACGTAGTTAAATCAAATCTATGCTAATACAAAGGTTTCAACCCTATCTCATCCCTAAATTTTAAAAAACTTTGCTTCGGTATATATATATATATATATATATATATATATATATATATATATATATATATATATATATATATATATATATATATATAAAAATGAATGATTGTTTGTTAGTGACGCTAAGGCTCGAGAACGGCTGGACCAATCTTGATGGAATTTTCAGAGGTTGTTCGTTGTGGATCTGGAAATAAAAAAAAACCTTTTACTTTTCCTGAAGACAAGTCGGAAAATTTAAAAATTCCAAAAAGGACTTTTTTCCATACAAAATTTTTTTTCTTTAAATTTTTTTTTCCAATTGTTTCTTGCAAATCTATCGATCTCAAAACATTCGGAAAAGTTGGAAAATTCGGAAAATTCGAAAATTAGAAAGACCTAGTCTCACTTTTTGTTCTCATTTTTATTGTATGTGCGTGGTGTTGCATGCGCACATTTAGTTTCATATTGGTGTTGTAAGCACTGACTGATACTCCAATAACTCAACAGATTGAGCTGTAGACGCTTACTTATTTTGACAGCTGCGTCTATTGTGTGTTCTTTCTGATTTGTTTATTCGAACAGTGCGGACACGGTCAATTGACTTTCTGACATTTTTCCAAATTTTAATTGATTTCTCGAGTTAAATTCATTACATTAAATTGTTAAAATGTTTACATTCACGAAATATTTGATTTTAAATCTGTGGATCATCACTTTTTGAGTGAAATTATTGACATTTCAAACAAAAAAAGTGAGTTCATTATTTTCGTTTGTTGGTGAATACCCAACCTCATTTCCATTGGAATTTATTTGTGCTATTTCTTCAGCTGATTTGTAAATTATTTGAATCGTTCAATTTCGGTCGTTTGCTTTCTTTATTTCGGCTATTCAAAAGGTAAATTATTGAAAATTTATCCGTGAAAACTTGATGTGTGTTTCATACAAAGTGATCAATTACAGATTGAAATTTGTTACGATGCCACAAAGAGGTCGCGCTAATATCGGTCGGCGTTCCCGTCGTACAACGGACCAACGTAATTATACAGCACGTCGTACTGAAGAGGAAAATGCTAGTACAATCTGCACGAATCGGAATGATTGAACATCGTGCGCGACAATCACAAGAGGCTCACGAAGCTTACAATGAGCAACAACGATTGAGAAGAAGACAAGTTCGTGCTCAGGAAATTCATGAAGGAAGAGAACAACGTTTGGCTGCTCACCGACAAAATACAGAAATTAACATATTTGTCAGCAACTATACAGATTCACGGGCAAATTTATCATCTTGCTGGATCGTTGTTGCCGCATCCTGATCAAGATCACAAATATCTCCAAATATATTTCCTTGGAGATTCAAATGAAGAAGTGGATCGACGTTGTGCAATTTTCAATGCGACGAAAAGAGAAATTGTGCAGCAATTGCAAGAAATGTTGCATGAACACAACGAACTAATTCGATTATTCAAAACTTCGTTAGAAAGGATGCCATCTGATGATCACAGAATCGTCATAAAAGCGGACAAACGACCAGCAGGCACTCATGAACGGCAATATAATGCACCGACGGCCGATGAAATATCAATTGTTGTTGTTGAAGATAATTTAGAATCACGTGATATTGTTATTAAGCGTCGAGCTGGAGATGCATTAGAGCGAATCAGTGAAACTCATCGATCATATGACTCACTACAATATCCGCTTATGTTCTGCCGTGGTGAAGATGGATATCACTTGAGATACAACATGATCAATCCTGCCAATGGTTAGTAAAAGAAAAACAAACACTCTTGATTGTAACTTCATTTTTTGTCAACTTTTAAGTGTCGATACAAATAACAAGGTCAGTGCAATGAACTTTTGCGCGTATCGAATTATGATTCGCGAAGGAATTGACAACCATCTCTTGAGATATCGCCGATTATTTCAACAGTATGCAGTTGATGTGTACGTGACGATGGAGACAGAACGACTCAATTTTATTCGCTTTAATCACACCAAGCTTCGATCTGAAGATTATATTCACTTGCGAGATGCGGTCAATAGCGATGAAGATGTGACAAATCTTGGCCGACTCACGATTTTGCCATCAACATACATTGGCAGCCCAAGGCACATGCACGAGTACTCGCAGGATGCGATGGCATACGTTCGGAATTATGGACGGCCGGACTTGTTTGTTACATTCGCTTGCAATCCAAAATGCCCACAGATAACGGAATTATTGAATCGCGGTCAATCAGCAAGCGATCGTCACGATGTCACAGCACGAGTTTTCAAACAATTGATACGATATTTGATGGACTTTATCGTGAAGCAACGTATATATGGTGCTGTTAGATGCTGGATGTACTCTGTTGAGTGGCAAAAAAGAGGTTTGCCGCACGCACACATTCTTCTTTAGATGGTGGACAAGATTACATCAGATCAAATTGATGACATCATTTCTGCGGAAATTCCTGATCCAGAGATAAATCCAGAATTATACGAAGTGGTGAAAACCAATATGGTTCATGGACCTTGCGGACACTACAATCCCACTTCGGTTTGTATGTCTGACAATAAATCCACGAAACACTATCCACGTGCTTTTCTTTCGGAATCGCAAACTGGAAATGATGGATATCCACTCTATCGGCGTCGCTCATCAGACAACAATGGCAGAACATTCAGCATTCAATTTAGAGGAGTGAATATCGAAGTTGACAACAGATGGATCGTACCATATTCGCCAATATTGTCTAAGACATTCAAAACTCATATCAATGTTGAGTATTGCAGTTCTGTGAACTCGATCAAATACGTTTGCAAGTACGTCACCAAAGGAAGCGACATGGCGGTTATTGGCCTTGAACGAGATGAGATCAGCAAGTATCAAATGGGTCAATACGTGAACTGCAATGAAGCGCTTTGGAGAACTGTTGTGCATCTCGCAGTTCATTTGGAGAATGGCCAAAGAGTGTATTTCAACCCAGAAAATGCAGTGCAGCGAGCGGAAACACCACCAGCAACAACATTGACGAGTTTTTTCTCAACTTGCGCCAGTGATCTGTTTGCGAGAACATTGCTTTATTCGGAAATGCCTCGACACTATACATGGAATGCATCGTCGAAGAAATGGTTACGCTGAAAGCAAGACCAACCAGTAGATGGACATCCAGGTGTGTTCTCAACTAATGCATTAGGACGAATTTACACAATCCCCTCGAAAAACGACGATTGCTTCTACCTTCGGTTGCTATTGATTAATGTACGCGGTTCAACTTCATTTGAGTCATTGTGCACTGTGAATGGTACGGTGTGTGCAACTTTTCAACAAGCATGCCAGCAATCACAATTGCTGGAACATGATAATCACTGGTATCAAACGATGGACGATGCGATAGCTACTTCGCATGCCACTGAAGTTCGCACACTTTTCGCGATGATCATTTCGACATGTCAGCCTTCAAATCCGCGTCAATTATGGGATACGTACAAAAATTACATTGCCGAAGACATTTTACATCGTATTTGAGTGGCAACATGGAATTCAGAATTGCAAATGAACGATGACATCTACAATGAAGCATTGGTGTTGATTGAAGATTTGTGTTTGCTTATGAGTAGCAAACTATTGACTGAAATTCATATTCAAGCGCCAAATCGTCAAATCAGAGATGTACTGAATCGTGAATTGGAACGTAAGCGTGCATACGACAGAATAACTTTGGAACAACAAGTACAAAGGAATGTTCCATTATTGAATGAGCAGCAAAAGAGTGCGTATGATGAATTGATGAAGGCTGTCAATGATGGAAACGGTGGACTATTTTTTCTTGATGCGCCCGGCGGAACTGGGAAAACGCTCCTGATATCATTGATTTTGGCAACAATACGATATCAAAATGGCATTGCGTTGGCTCTCGCATCTACTGGGATTGCTGCAACTCTACTAGAAGGTGGAAGAACGGCACATTCGGCACTGAAGCTTCCGTTAAACATGCAAATCAATGAAACACCTGTTTGCAACATTTCAAAGCAATCAGCTATGGCAAAAGTGTTGTAAACTGATAGTATGGGATGAGTGCACAATGGCTCACAAACGGTCTCTAGAAGCACTTGACAGAACAATGAAAGATCTGCGGAATAATAATCGTCGCTTTAGTGGCGCAATGATACTGTTAGCAGGCGATTTTCGACAAACACTTCCTATTCTTCCGAAATCAACAGCGGCGGATGAATTGAACGCATGTCTCAATTCATCGTATTTGTGGCGGTACGTGAAAACCATACGATTGACTATGAATATGCGAGCGTTCCTGCAACAGGATAGCACCGCAGAAGTTTTCTCTAAAGAACTGCTAAGAACTGGAAATGGGCAAATTCCGGTTGATACTTCCAGTGGTTTGATATCAGTTCCACCTACCATTTGTCAATTCACTTCAACGAAAGCTGAACTCATCACGAATTTTTATCCGAACATTGGCCAAAATTATCGTAACTACGATTAATGACTTAAACTGGACGATTCAAAGTCAAATTCCGGGAGATTTGCGCTCATACAAATCGATCGATCGTGTTGAAAATGAAGACGAAGCCGTGAATTATCCAGTGGAATTTCTAAATTCTTTGGATTTGCCTGGCATGCCGACGCATCATTTGCTTCTCAAATTTGGATCTGTCATTATTATGCTTCGCAATCTTCATACGCCGAAACTGTGAAATGGAACCCGACTGATTGTGACGCAGCTATCGAATAATGTGATAGTTGTAAGAATTTTGAAAGGGACTTACAAGGGGGCAGAATGCTTAATTCCACGAATTCCTTTGAGTTCCAACAATTTGCCATTTCAGTTCAAACGTATTCAGTTTCCAGTGAAACTTGCATTTGCGATGACAATCAACAGGTCACAAGGACAGTCGTTGGAAGTGTGTGGCATAAATCTGGAAATGCCATGTTTTTCACACGGCCAGCTATACGTGGCATGTTCACGAGTTGGAAAACCATCTTCTCTGTACATTTACGCACCGGAAGAGAAAACAAAAAATGTTGTTTATCAAGCTGCGTTACATTGGAAAAATGTAGAAAAATTGGAAATAAATGATTTTCAACACAATATAAATTCAACTTTCTTTTCTTTTTGTTCCCGTCATGAACCCTCTAATATGCGCCGCCGCCCGGTGCTGGAGCTGCCATGACCTGCGATAAGTAAAGCACAGCTGTGCTTTGCTAAATCGCGGGGTACGGCAGATTCAGCACCGGATGGCGGACAACCGTTGCTGAAATATTCAGCCGCCTCGTGGTATCACGAGCCACGAGCGGCGAGTTTTCTGATTACCCGATCTCTTCTTTTACCAGCCTTCAACCGGCAATAGTCGACGAACTTAGCTTCTGTGTACATATATTGTTTGATTAGTTTAAATTACCAAATCGTCTATAATTAAGCCTTTTTCCTATCTCAACTAAGCATTTAGTGTTCTCTAGTTATAAAACAATGCAATGCAATCTGCTAAAAAAAATATATATATATATTTTTTGTGAATATCAATTTATCTTAGTGATTAATATTTAAATTAATAAACTGACGTAAACATATGGTCCTTCGAGACGGATCGGAACCAGGTGAGTGTAAGTTCATAATTTTATATAATTATAAAAGTTATATATGGAGATCTATTTCTATAATTTTTATGTACATATTTAAATCTATAATTTATGTGTAATAACTCCAGCTCGTAAATATATGCAATTGGTGTGTGTAAACTCGTGCAGACAATTGTCGGCCACTGTGGCGTAAACAGAAACAAAAAAAAAACGAATATATAGTAAGACACAGTTGCACATATTTTAGAGTGAAGACATTACACATATCTTCACTCATTCTGCGCATTCCTCTTTAAGTTGCTCTGCCTTGCGGTACGGTGTACACACGACAGAGCAAACGGTTTCGTTGCTGCAGCGGGCGCCGTTGTTTAATTTAGACTTATTGATGCGTTTGTTGGGAATTTTCTCGTTTCGGTTTCGGTGGCGGCGCCGGCGCTGCGGAGTACGAATTACGAAAGTAGGTCAGTGCGATCAGGTGACGTACTGCCGTACAGGGCCGGTTCAGTGGGGCGTTTGAATTTGTGTTTGTTGGGGCCCTCGCCTTTAGAGGCGTGTTTTTGGGAGCGGTTGAGCCTGCAGTCGATTGACTTTCGCTTGGGGCGTAGGCAATTTGTATTTGAGGTGTGCGCCAACGGTATTTAGGGGCGTTTGAGTTTGGTTAGTTGCATTCGTTAAGCGATTAGATCCCTTTGTGGCGTAACAGATCCGCCATTGAGCTTCGATCAGGGGCAGGCAAAGCAGGAAAGATGTTGGCCCCGTTGATAGCACGATGCCGATGTTTGTCGACCGCTTTGAGCGGCGACAGACAGACTCGTTATCGTCGCTCCGGGTCGATGAGGAGGAGTTAAATGAGAGGTGGGCCGCTCTTAAAGTAGCGAAAGCCCAAGTGCTAGCGGAAGCACGCGAGGCCAAGGAGCGGGACCAACTTCTGCATTCGGTGGCCCAGCGCTTTGAGGCGAGTTTCGACGTCTTCAGGAAGGGGCGGGTCGTAATTGCGGGACTGCAAGAAGGTATGCTGCCAGGGAGACCTGGCCCCGAGCGTGTTGAGGCGATGACTCCTGCGCTACCTGGTATCCACGTACCACCTTGCGACATTCCTCTGTTTGAGGGGACCTACGGCCAATGGCCCGCGTTTCGGGATATGTTTACCGCACTATTCATCAATAACTCGCGTCTCTCTAACGTAGAGAGGATGTATCACCTTACTCTAAAAACTCGGGGCGAACCACGTGATATCGTAGGGAAGCTCCCTTTGACGGACGCAGGGTTTGTGCAGGCGTGGGCCCATTTACTTGAGCGATATGAAAATAAGCCCCAGCAAATCAATGTACAATTGAAAGCCCTATTGGAACTGGACCCGGTGAAGCGCGAAGATGGAGCGGAATTAAACGCCTCCAGCGCGACATCAACAACTGTATCGCAGCGTTGACTGCTTACGGGGTGGATATGGTGGCATGGAACCCTATGTTAGTCTACCTGTGTTCACGATGTCTGCCGGAAATCACACTGGCTTTATGGGAACAAACCGTGGGGGGAGTTCGGAAGTGCCCGAGTGGAAGGCAATGGATTCATTTCTGTCGCAGCGATTCCGGACACTTGATGCGATAGCGGGGACCCGACCAGCGAACAGTCAGCAATCCAACACAAGGATTCAGCCAGGCACGTCTCGCTCAGCTCGGGTGCAGACTCACCAAGCGAAAGTCACCCCACAGGGGTGTAAAATTTGTAAACAAACCACCCATTCGGTGCGAAATTGTCTTGCGTTCCAGGCTGCCACTGTCTCAGCACGGTGGGGTTTGGTGCGGCGACACGGGTTATGTGTGAATTGTCTGTCGCCATCTCACAAGGGGGATAACTGCCCCAGCTCCTTCTCGTGTTTCACCTGTCAAGAGCGTCACCATACGCTGTTGCACTCGGACTCCAGGCAGAGTCGTCCTACCGGCTCAACGCCACACCCACCATCAGCATCTGGGGGGGTCGCTCTAATCAAAATGAGTACACTACCCCGGCACCTCAAGCCGTACCCAAGTCCTCGTACCACACTTCGCAGACTTCGCAGCCGGCAGATAAGGCGGGGCCGAGTCAAAGTCATCCGTGTGGTCGCCTCTCCAACCGGGTTTTTTTGGGTACGGCGTTAATAAATATTGAACACCAGGGAGTTTGGTATAGGGCCCGGGCGCTGATAGACTCCGGTTCCGAGGGGTCCTTCATTTCAGACCGCCTCCACAAGCGCCTTAGGCCGGCACACACAGTACACGCTCAGGTGTCGGGGGTCAGCAACACACTTGCTGGCACCGTCACCAAGGCGTGTCATCCCACTATCGGGTCCCGGTACGATGCCTCTGTCCGCCTACGGGTGGCGGCGTTGGTGTTGCCCACCTTGACCGGGGAATTGGCACCGCTTGTGTTGAGCGAAGGAGACGAAAACAAACTTAATGGTTTGAAGTTGGCAGACACAGGCACTGGGCGGGATCTATATCCTCAAATTTTGCTGGGTGGGTTGCATCGGAATATCGTTGGGTCATTACTTGCGCAGGATACAGTTTTTAGCTGGATCCTTACTGGAGCTCTGCCAGCTGAGCGGGTCTCCGCATTCACAACACGTATCCGGATGTCCGAGTCCGTGTCGCTTGATAGCATTTTGAGGCGATTTTGGGAAATCGAAGAGGCCCCTCGTGAGCGGCAGCTATCTCAACCTGACCAAGAGTGTCTGGATTTGTATGCCCGGACCACGCGCCGGGATACTTCGGGGCGATATATAGTCTCGCTCCCGTTCAAGCATAATTTTGTACCACACAAATCTTTAGGAGCGTCACGCCACATTGCCCTTCGGCAGTTTGAACGCAATGAAGCTCGACTGGGCAAGCACCCAGTAGACAAACAGAAATACGACGCGGTGGTCCTTGAATATGTGATGCTAAATCACATGGAAAAGGTACCCCCGCCGTCAACAACTCTGGTGCCTCATTACTATCTGCCCCATCACGCAGTAATCAAACCCGAGAGCACCACCACTCGACTTCGAGTGGTTTTCAACGCTTCCCAAGCGACATCCAACACAGTCAGTTTAAATGACGTGTTGCAGACTGGGCCAGTTCTGCAGGCTGATCTGACCAGACTGATTATTCAGTGGCGCATGTTCCGCTATGTGCTCACCGGGGACATCCAGAAAATGTATCGACAAATCCTGGTGGAACCACGCCACAGGCCATATCAGCGAATCGTTTTTAGGGACTCTCCTCATTCTGAGATTTCAGATTATGAATTAAAGACGGTCACCTTTGGGGTGAACTGTGCGCTTTATTTGGCAATAAGAACCTTACTGCAAGTGGCAGATGATATGGAGAGTAGGTTTCCGTTGGCATCTCGGGTGTTGCGGGGGTCAATGTACGTGGATGACGCATTGATCGGCACCCATGATGTGGCCACAGCCATCCTAACGCGGGATGAGTTGATCGCGAGTCTAGGGTCAGCGGGTTTCTCCATGAGAAAGTGGGCGGCAAATTGTGCAGCCAGTCTGGCAAACCTCCCTCCGGAGCATCTACTCCGAGAGGATTTTCTCAAACTAGAGGAGACTAGTGCCACCAGCACATTGGGCATTAGATGGAATGCGCGGGGGGACTGGTTCTATTTTCATGCGGCGGAATTGCCACTTGAGGCGACATACACCAAGCGCGGAGTGCTGTCGTTAATCGCCAAACTTTTCGACCCAGCGGGGTGGTTGGCGCCAATCGTCATCACCGCGAAAATCAAATCTGGTTGGATCAAATAAATTCGGATGATCCACTTACTCCCGCCACCTTAACTAGGTGGACTCAATTTTTATCGCAATATCAAGGAATCTCCCAAATTCGCGTACCTCGCTGGGTACGATCCGCTCCTGATAGCGATATCGAATTTCACGCGTTCTGCGACGCATCACAGCTGGCATACGCGGCAGCCCTCTACGTTCGGTGTAAAGGACAAGATTCCATCTACTCACATCTGCTGGTGGCCAAATCGAGGGTAGCTCCTTTGAAAACGGTATCGCTTCCTCGGTTAGAATTATGCGGGGTGACATTGCTGGCGGAACTTATATCTCCCCTCAAGCCACTTTTGAACATCTCGGACGAAAACTTGATGTGTTGGACTGATTCCACGATTGTGTTAGCATGGTTGAGGAAACCGCCCCACTTGTGGAAGACATTTGTGGCGAATACAGTCACCACTATTACCAATAAGGTAGGGGTGAATCGCTGGCGTCATGTCCGCTCTGAAGATAATCCAGCGGATTTAGCAAGTAGAGGAGTATCCCCTGACGGACTACTCAACAACACGCTTTGGTGGAAAGGACCAGCATGGCTCCAGCTTGACAGGGAGCACTGGCCACCATTGCTAGAAGAGACCCTGATCGCGACTGAGGAAGAGCAACGCCCTGCTAAGAGCCACATGGTATATGTGTCCTCTAAGGACGACCCAATTCTGCGGTTCTCCTACTTACCTAGAGCTTTGCGTGAGATAGGTTTCGTTCGCCGATTCATGTGCTACTGTCGTCCAAAGGGCAGAGCAGTGACCCCAGATCGAGGGGTCCCAATAACGTGGGGGGAAATTGATGAAACTACAACTCGCCTCATAGTGTTGGCTCAACAAATGTACTACACAAATGAGTATCGAGAATTAACTGAGCGAAGACCGCTGCCCAATTCTAGTCCTATCCTTAGTTTAAACCCCTTCATCCATTCGGACCGGACCCTGTGCGTCAATGGAAGGCTCGCTTTGACTACTCAGTTGCCATTCTCCGAGTGGCACCCCATCATCCTACCCTACTATAGTCACTTCACCCGCCTGGTGGTGAAATTCATCCATGAGGTGTCCCTCCACGGGGGAATCAATTAATGTTGCGTTTAATCCGAACCCAATATTGGATCCCGAGAGCGAAGACGCTCATCAAAAGCACGATCCCTCAGTGTAAGACGTGCGTGTTGTTCAAGAAGAGTCAAAGGAGTCAAATTATGGCGGCTCTCCCCATAGAGCGAACAACATGTACCAGGCCATTTACCTATACGGGAGTAGACTTTGCAGGGCCGTTTGATATTGTAACGACTCTTTTTTATAGCTGGGGTAAAACTCAGCGGCTCCAGGGGTCGTATACAGA
The DNA here is from genome assembly GCA_920105625.2 of Clusia tigrina. NCBI lineage: Eukaryota > Metazoa > Arthropoda > Insecta > Diptera > Clusiidae > Clusia > Clusia tigrina. The sequence goes on from OV050030.1 coordinate 305,163,720, forward strand.
AAAATATAAAAATCCTGTGTGTTAAATTAATTTCAACGTATTTATTTAGTGTATTGATTATGGACTCTTGTTAGTCCTTGCTCAAAACAATACTACTTCCTTAACTCTATGTTTGTATAAATAACTTATTCAATGTGTACTTGTTTTCACGTCTCTACGTCCCGGTAAGTGTGTGTCTCTGTGACTCAGTGGGAGAACGATTAAAAACCAGAAGCTCTCACTGAGTTCCTATGGTCTCTGTACGGCGTATGACTTAGTGGGAAAACGATTAAAAACCAGAGGTTCCCTCTAAGTCCCTAAGTCTCGGTGGCGTATGTGTCTCAGTGATTCAGTGGGAGAACGATTAAAAACCAGAGGCTCTCACTGAATCCCTGTACTCTCTGTCTGTGTATGGCTTAGCAAGAAAACGATTAAAAACCAGAGGTTCTTGCTAAGCTTTCTATGTTCGTATTGTACTTTGTAGAGCTGTTGCTAGTCAGGATGCTGGTGATCGACGAAGAGACTTACTGCCTGGGCTACGTGGTTTATATAGTCCCAGGTCGCAGCGGCTGACACATATTGTTGTTCGCAGGCCACCGTTGTGTGATTTTACTTCCGTTGGCCAGTAGTCGATTGTTGTTGTTGTGGCAGGCTTGTTGTTGTTGCAGTCAGGCTTGTTGGTGTTGCCGTCTTTTGCCCTTGGGTCACCTTCAACTTCTGGCGGTCAGCCACCTCACTCCAACGGTCCCTGGTTAGCCTGTAGTATTGTTGCCTGCCAGCAGCGCTGTCCGGAATCCTGTAGTGTTGTTGTTGTTAAATATTTAATTTAACTGACAATCAGCATTTCCCTCTTGTGCTTTGTACTTGCCGGCCGTTGGCGTGGTGGTGGTTCTGTCGTTGTCCCTCTTGTGCTTCGCTCTCGTTTCTTCGTGTTGTTGGTGTAAGATTTCCGAGCGAGCGCACTCGGCAAATTCCACCGCTGAGTTCGTGCACTCACCTTCTCTTGTCCGGCATGTATTTGTTGTATTCCTCGTCGCTGTGTTTTTCCTCGCTCTTTGCAAGCATAGCGCTGATTGGCAAGATCGTTGGCTGTGCGTGAGGTTGCTTTTGTTGTAATCCTAGTTATTATTCCAACTGGTATAATATGCTGATGGTGATCTGTTCTCCCGCCACTGCTGCGCTGATTGGTTACAACGTATGTAGTTTTTTTTGTTAAATTTCTAATGCAGTTGCTTCGGTTCGGGTATTTTATCGTGATGTGTGTGTGTATATAGTTTCGTAGCGACTCTGTCATTTGTAGTGTGGGCCAAAATTTCCCACAGAAGATTTTAGTCCTCACACGCCCTCCCCACTTTACCGACGAGAAATTTTAACCACGTCATGGCAGAGGGTCACTCTGTATGCGTCTCGCCTAAATCGTATTCGCCCTCGTGTCCGTTTTTGCTGAGCCCCTTTGGCTTTACGCAAAATTTCTGTTACTAAGCCCTGTGGTAGACCAGCTCCTTTCGATTCCTGTTGCTCTTCTAAACTTTGGAATGTGACATGGTTCCATTGTGTGGCTGTGTCGTCTGTATTTGGCATCCGTTTCTCTGTTGACGGGCTTCCTGTAGCACCGTTCCGTTGTTTACTACTGTTGCCGCGGTGGCTATGGGCGTCGCGTTCGTCTCTCTTGTCAATGCTTCTGCTGTTGTTAGAGCAGCTAATTTCACGCTGTAGGTCCCTGGATCTGTCGGTTTGTCTACGTGGCATTTCTCGGGTTTCCCGCGCTGGCGAACACCTTGCGGAATAACTGGAAGATGCGCTGCTTGTCATGGTCGTGTGACGCCTTAATGTCGTGATCTCACTACCACTTGGTGCGCCCGTGTCCTTCTCCTGAGGCCCCTGTGGTAATTCGTTTTTGGTTTTCCCTCGGCAGAATCCGTGGCAAGTGAACGCGTTCGTGTGTGTAATACTTGTTCCTGGTGATGTATATTTGCTACTGCGTTGGCTTCCGCTGTATTCTCTGTTGTGTCTCTGTTCTTTAGATTTTCTGACGTTAGTTGGCCTCTTGGAAGGCATTGATGCATTTACTTGTGAGAAGTTCTCAACGCGGATAGTCGTGCACGTTGCAAAGTCTCGTGGTTGCACACAACCGTTATGAGGTCCCAGCGTGATCTCATGATCGCCGCACTTCAATGTCGTTCCCAGGCTTGTCATGAAATCCACTCCCAGGAGTAGATCATCACTGGAGTCAGGCATGATAAGTAGTTCTATCTGGCATGCCTGCCCTCCAAACCTTACCTTCGTCACAAATGTCTCTTTGACCCACCTAGCACTTCCGTCTGCCATAAGCGCTCTGGTATTGGATTTTTCCAATTTGCCGGTAGAAGCGCGTAACTTGTGTGCTAGGCGTCTGCTCATAAAACTGTGCGTTGCACCTGTGTCCAGCGTCGCGGTGACAGTTTCTGTGCCAATAGAAACGTTAGCGCAGATTCGTCGCCCGACACAGTGCAATGCGTTTTTCCATGGTAAAGTCTGGTGTCGCTGCTCTGCTCCATGCTGCGTGTCTGACGGTAGTCTTCTGTTGGGTGGTGCTCTCTGGTTGCAGCACTCGATCGTCCTAACTCCCCTACGGGCACACTCCCAACAAAACAGTATTTGCACGTTGCGACATAGTCGTGCTATGTGACCATTTTGGCCACAACGCCGGCAGGCTGTTCTAGGATCTATGGGAGCCACTTTGCTCTCTACCGTCACCTGTCGGTTCCTTACCTCTCGAGGTGGACCTTGCTCTGTTCTCCTTTGTGTGGGTGGCGCTGCTAGCTGTTCGCCTTCTCCCCGTATGCTCTCCAAAACCTCGGCCATCTCTATCAGTTCCTGTAGCGATACGAAATCTCTACGGCGCACGTATAGCTGATATTGTGGCAGACTGTTCTGAAAGATTCTTTCCAGTTTCTGCTCCTCCGAATAATCCACGTGTCGCATAAGATTTTGCAATTCGAGTACATACTGCTTGAATGACTCTCGATGCCTCTGGTGACGCTGTCGGATCTGGTCGTCGAGTTTCTCCATGAAACGGGCCGGTAAAAAGAATTTCAGGAAGTCCTTCCTATATGTGCTCCATTCCCGCCACGCTCGATTGTTGTTTCTGAACCGCATGAGTGCTCGTTCTCTCAAGAGTTCAGGCATAGTACGCGGAAGGAAATCTATGTTTATTCCGTACACATCTGCTAATTCCTCGACTCGCTCAATAAACGCCAGTGGATCACGCCCACCGTCAAAGTTAAGAGACCACTTCCGTACTTGATCAATAACAGCGGCGTACTGTGTAAACCCGTTGTATTGTTGATCCATTGGTGCAGGTGAAACGTAAGGATGCTGTGGTATTCCCCGTACCTCTGGATTCCACGCGGGTAGAGTTGCACCTGCGTATGTGCTTGGCCCGTCCACTTCCAGCGTTTCGCTGGGAACTATGGATGCAGCCGGCCTTGGTGATGTGTTTTTAACATGCCTGCGTTGTAGATTCATCAACCGGTATTGTTGCTCCTGAGTCAGTACCGTTTCTGTGAAAAATTCAGAAAGCCGCTTTCGGAGGTCATCTACTGTGCCTGTAGTTTCCAAACCGAATTCCTCTGCAAAAATCACCAACTCATCTTTCCGTAGCACGTACACCCAGCTTGTTTTCCCCATCCTGTGACTTTCCTGGTTAATGGCGAAGACTATGGGTGAGCGTCAGATGCGTTGAATTTCCTTGTTTTTATAGTCCTTGCTCGGGCGCCACTGTAACGACTCTTTTTTATAGCTGGGGTAAAACTCAGCGGCTCCAGGGGTCGTATACAGAAAAATATAAAAATCCTGTGTGTTAAATTAATTTCAACGTATTTATTTAGTGTATTGATTATGGACTCTTGTTAGTCCTTGCTCAAAACAATACTACTTCCTTAACTCTATGTTTGTATAAATAACTTATTCAATGTGTACTTGTTTTCACGTCTCTACGTCCCGGTAAGTGTGTGTCTCTGTGACTCAGTGGGAGAACGATTAAAAACCAGAAGCTCTCACTGAGTTCCTATGGTCTCTGTACGGCGTATGACTTAGTGGGAAAACGATTAAAAACCAGAGGTTCCCTCTAAGTCCCTAAGTCTCGGTGGCGTATGTGTCTCAGTGATTCAGTGGGAGAACGATTAAAAACCAGAGGCTCTCACTGAATCCCTGTAGTCTCTGTCTGTGTATGGCTTAGCAAGAAAACGATTAAAAACCAGAGGTTCTTGCTAAGCTTTCTATATTCGTATTGTACTTTGTAGAGCTGTTGCTAGTCAGGATGCTGGTGATCGACGAAGAGACTTACTGCCTGGGCTACGTGGTTTATATAGTCCCAGGTCGCAGCGGCTGACACATATTGTTGTTCGCAGGCCACCGTTGTGTGATTTTACTTCCGTTGGCCAGTAGTCGATTGTTGTTGTTGTGGCAGGCTTGTTGTTGTTGCAGTCAGGCTTGTTGGTGTTGCCGTCTTTTGCCCTTGGGTCACCTTCAACTTCTGGCGGTCAGCCACCTCACTCCAACGGTCCCTGGTTAGCCTGCAGTATTGTTGCTTGCCAGCAGCGCTGTCCGGAATCCTGTAGTGTTGTTGTTGTTAAATATTTAATTTAACTGACAATCAGCATTTCCCTCTTGTGCTTTGTACTTGCCGGCCGTTGGCGTGGTGGTGGTTCTGTCGTTGTCCCTCTTGTGCTTCGCTCTCGTTTCTTCGTGTTGTTGGTGTAAGATTTCCGAGCGAGCGCACTCGGCAAATTCCACCGCTGAGTTCGTGCACTCACCTTCTCTTGTCCGGCATGTATTTGTTGTATTCCTCGTCGCTGTGTTTTTCCTCGCTCTTTGCAAGCATAGCGCTGATTGGCAAGATCGTTGGCTGTGCGTGAGGTTGCTTTTGTTGTAATCCTAGTTATTATTCCAACTGGTATAATATGCTGATGGTGATCTGTTCTCCCGCCACTGCTGCGCTGATTGGTTACAACGTATGTAGTTTTTTTTGTTAAATTTCTAATGTAGTTGCTTCGGTTCGGGTATTTTATCGTGATGTGTGTGTGTATATAGTTTCGTAGCGACTCTGTCATTTGTAGTGTGGGCCAAAATTTCCCACAGAAGATTTTAGTCCTCACAATATAAAGAGCTATCAGGGGCGAGCGTGTCGGGTGACCAAGGGATATGTCTGTATATTCGTGTGCTTTGCTACAAAAGCAGTACACCTCGAGGCGACATCTGACCTCAGTACTTCGGCGGTTTTAGCGGCATTCGCTCGGTTTGTTTCACGTAGGGGGCCCCATTAAAAATCTACTCGGATAACGGCAGGAACTTTGTGGGTGCGGAGAAAGCTTTAAAACTTGAATTCCAGCGGGTGTTCCGGGAAATGCGGGAGAAAACCGTGTCAGGGCAGCCCCTCAATCGGGTTGAGTGGGAGTTCATTCCACCACACGCGCCACATATGGGGGGGTCTTTGGGAAGCGGCGGTTAAAAGTTTCAAGCACCACTTTAAACGCATGGCAGGGCAACTAAAATTTACTCTCGAAGAATTCTTGACTCTTCTAGCTCGGATTGAGACGTGTCTCAACTCTCGGCCCATCAGCGCTCTCTCAGAAGATCCCACGGATTTACAGGCGCTAACCCCAGGCCATTTCCTGGTGGGTGGACCTCTGTTGTCGCCCGCAGAACCTGAGGAGGCGGTTCCATACCTTTCAATTATGAACCGGTTGCTGATGATGTTGGCATATCGTTCGGCTCATGCTAAGCAATTTTTACGGATGTTTTAGGCATGAAACGTGCTGCAGCGAAGATTGTTCCAAAATTGCTAAATTTGGAGCAAAAACAACGTCGCATGGACATCGCTCAGGAGCTGTTGAACATCGTCAACGACGATCCAGATTTCCTCAAAAAGATCATAACTGGTGACGAATCGTGGGTGTATAGCTATGACATTGAAACCAAAGCCCAAGCATCCCAATGGAAACGTCCAGATGAGCCAAGACCGAAAAAAGCACGTCAGACGGTCGGACGTAAAGGGTTTGCTGACAGTTTTCTTTGATTGCAATGGCGTGGTGCATCATGAATTCTTGCCACAAGGTCGTACGGTCAAGAAGGAATACTACCTTGAAGTTATGCGCCGTTTGCGAGAAGCAGAAACGCCCAGAATTGTGGAAAACCAATAATGGATTTTGCACCATGATAACGCACCAGCTCACACATCGATGCTTGCGTATAATTTTTTGGCCAAAACCAAAACCGTTATCATGCCTCAACCACCGTATTCACCGGACATGGCCCCCGCTGACTTTTTCCTCTTTCCAAATTGGAAGACACCGATGAAAGGAAAGCGTTTTGCTACGATTGAGGAGATAAAAGAAAAATCGAAACAGGAGCTGTTGGCGATACCAAAAAAGCGTTTCAGAAGTGTTTCGAGGATTGGAAAAAACGCTGGCATAAGTGTATTATATCTGAGGGGAATTACTTTGAATGGGACAAGATAGTTGTTGATGAATAAATAAATACTTTTTGAAAAAATAACGGTTAACTTTTGATCACAGATCGTATAAATAGATTTTGCAATAGAAATAATAGACAAATTGATCGAAAAAATAAGGGACAGAACTACCAACAAATAAGTAAATCAAGACAAAAAAAGTATTCCCAAGGACCACAACCAATGGAATTAGGTGCACTTAGTCAACATACTGTCAACGAAGATCCTATATATTAAAATTTTCTAATGAGTGGGAGAAACAGCTACCCTACATAGTTGTAAATACTCCGGTAAAAAATTTAAGATTCGTAATTGACACTGGAGCAGAGCCAAGTATAATTAACCCCAACCTAACTGACCCCAAGTGGAAAGTGATTAATAGTGAAATAAGTAGGTTGAGAGTACTCGGTAGTGTAATCGCTTCCACTATAAAATTTCGCTTTCCCTTTGTTTAAAGAATTTAAGAAAAATTGTTTTGTTGAATTTATAGAATTCCCCTTTCATAATTATATCGATGGATGTTAATGATATTCTAAAAAGTATAAATTGTATTATTGATTACGTCAGCTAATTACAGACAGGGCTACACTAATATTCTACCTTTCTCAAACTGAAGAGTCTTATGATAAAAAAAATAATGATAAAAACTAAATTTTTACAAAAAAAAGATATCCCTATTCACTCTAAATTATGTAGATACCAAGAGATTCACAAGGAGGAGGTTAAAAGACAAATTAATGATATGTTAAAGCAAAATATAATCCGTGAACAAATAGTTCATATAACAGCCCACTCTGGATTGTCCGCAAAAAATCTGATAACCCAAGCGATTTAAAATGGCGCATAGTCATAGACTACAGAAAACTCAATAGTAATACCATAGAAGATAGGTATCTAATACCGAATATGGCATACATATTCGACAAATTGGGAAAATGCTAATACTTCTCGGCACTCTATCTGGCAAAGGGTTTTCACCCGATTGAGATGGACAAAAATGATATCCATAAGACAGCCTTTTCTACGGCGGACGGACATTACGGGTATTTACGAATGCCATTTGGACTACGTAATGCTCCCGCTACTTTCAAACGCCTTATGAATTATGTGTTAAAAGAGTTTCTCTACCAGCATAGGGGAACACAAGAACGCAAAAGGAGATCAAGTCATTCTCGGGAATCACGGGATATTTCCGGCGATTTATCAAAGCCTACTCCAAAATTACACACCACCTTGTTAAATATTTAAAGAAGATCTCAAAAATCAACTTAAGGGACTCTGACCACATAGAAGCATTTCAAAAGCTTAAGCTACTACTCCAAAGTGACCTAATCCTTACTCCCCCAGATTTTGGGAAGAAATTCACACTTATTACCGACGCAAGTAAATTTGCATTAGGCGCGGTTCTTACACAGAATGGCAAGGTGATATCTTACGCTAGCAGATCACTTAATGGTCACGAAAAAAAATATAGCACAATCGAAAAAGAATTGCTAGGGATCGTTTGGGCAACTAATTACTTTCGACCTTATATTTATGGTCGCCAGTTCACAATAAAGACTGACCAAAAACCACTTATTTGGTTTAACGGATTAAAAGAGCCAAACTGCAAATTACAACGTAGGAAAATAAAACTCAATGCATTTGACTTTGACATCGAGTACATTAAGGACAAGGAAAATGTTGTGGGCGATGGTTTAAGCCGCATTGTCTTTGATGAGAATAAAAAGTCAGACATCCAAAAAAAATACTAGAAGATAATGGGGAAAGGAGGCTTCGCATAGTACTTGACATCAAAAAACTAAATAACAAAACCGTTAGTGTCCGCTACCCGATTCCCTCGGTCATTCTTTCAAACTTAGGGAGAAGCAGCTACTTCTCTACTATAAATATGAAAAATGGGTTCTACCAGATAGCGCTACCGGAGGTGGATAGGGAAAAGACAGCATTCTCTGTAAATAATGGCAAGTACGAATACTGCCGTCTGCCTATGGGCCTGAAGAATGCCCCAAGCATATTTCAAAGAGCAATAGATGACGTCCTTCGTGAAGAAATAGGCAAAAGCTGCTACGTCTACATAGATGACGTCATCATCTTTTCCTCTGACGCCGCTAGTCATCTGGAGGAATTGCGTCAGGTACTCACTAAGTTGTATGAGGCAAACATGAGGGTTACTATGGAAAAATCAAAATTTTTCCATTCAGAAGTGGAAGTCCTGGGTTTCGTTGTAACTAAGGAAGGGATTGATACCTGTGTCGCGGTAAAAGCTACTGTTTTCGCCGTAAGATGTCTCGCCGAAATATAAGCTCGCCCGGTAATTTTTAACGAACGAATGAGTAGCAGAAGAGCAGCCGAGAAGAAAGCAGCAAATTCTAAACAACCACACCTTAAATATAGTGAAGCATATAAATATAAATAAAAGTGAAAATAAATTTATTATTAAAGTATAAAATTTCGTGTTTATCTGCTACTAACTTTCAGTTACAACCTACCCTAGTAAAGTCCAGGATATTGTAGGTGTCGAGAAGCCAAAAAGCCTCCGGGCCCCGAGGTCCTTCCTAATAAAACAAATAAAAAATAAAAAAATATAAAAAAATCTGTAATTGCGTAAATATGTGTTGATTCAAGTAAATGTAAAGTTAAAGTTAATGTAATAGCGTAAACTATTTTTAATTACCAATATTGTGCTGATTCGAATTTAATTAAATGTGCTGAAGAAAAAAAATAAAAAAATACAAGTTGATGAAAATTTAAAGCAACGTTGTTATGAACTGAAGACTCATGTAAGTATAAATAACAACACGGTAAGGACAATATTTAACTTATACTGCGCTAATTGGTGGATTTAGATGTGCTTGGTTTGGCATGCGTTATCAGCGAAGTACACTACACCACTAATCGCCCGGAAAAAAATTATTTAATTCAAAAAATTTTTTTTTGTTTATTCATACTTTTTAAGTTTATTATTATGCACTAAGACGTCTTTGCAAATTTTTCTTATTACTGAATTAACTCCTAATCTTTCTAATATAGTATAAGGGCCTTTATAAAGACTACCTTACTGTTTTATTTTGTACTTGTTTTAACATTACTTTATCTCCTATATTTAAATTTTGGGTATTACTGTCCTTGTCGTATTCTTGGTTTCTTTTGATCTTTGCATTTTGGAGCAGTTTTCTCGCAGCTTGTCTTCAATTATGAAGTCTTTGGTTTACTTCATTTAAGTAGTATATTGGGTTAGAACTTTGTGCCTCCATTTCGATTAATATTGGATGGGGTAATTTGCAATAGATTATTTCAAAAGGATAGTATCCTAGCCAATGTGAGGTGCGGTATTGTCCGAGAAGACATAATATAGTAAGTGTGTATCCCACTCTTCGTGCTCAGTGGTTGCAAGAATATTGTTTCGTGATAATAAGGGGTAGATATTTTGTGTATGAACTTGAACATCTTACTAAAATGGTCGAATGCCTGCATTACGAATTGTCTTCCCATATCGGTCGTTATTGTATTGAAGTGACCATACCGTCGTATAAATATTTCTATTCATGTTTTTCCTGTTTCCCTAGCTTCTCTGGTGTACAAAGGAAAAGGTTCAACATATTCAGAAAGTTGGCATTAAATCGATAGTATGTACCTATAGTTGTTTGGTGCTCTTAAAGGTTCAATAGAATCCACTTCAATTGTTTGGAAGATGTCTGTTGGCGTGTCTGTGAGTGCCAATTTTTATACCCTTTACCTTTAAAAAAGATAAATAGAGTATACTAATTTTGTGCTTTTGAGACGGGTTGCAATTTCAAAAAGGAGGCGTGGTAGGTATGGACATATATATAAAGATATGATCAGAATTACTTTCTTCCTTCCATCTGTCCATATGTGGTCACTTTTTTTCTACACCGTTAGAGCTCTCTTTATGAAATTTTTCAAAGTTTTGTCTGGACAAAGACACAAAACCAGCTTACTATATGGGCCGATTTGGACAAAGACCACACCTACCTCCCATATAAGGAAGCTTTTTCACCTTTTTTAAAATGACTATAACTTCGGTCCAATTGATGGAATTGTTATCGCAGTTATGGAGATGTGGGTCCTACTAAACACTATGCAAAAAGTGGGTGGTATACATTAACTGCCACGCCCACAATTAACAAATATTAATAACTTAGGATCTGGTAGAGATTTACAGACGAAATTTTACGCGAAGGAACATGTAGACATTATAAAGCTATCTGCAACAAATGGGGTTGATCTGTGAAAATACACGCTCACTTTTGATATAAGAAAATTTCAGGTCTAAAATTAAAATTAGCCTACCTATGGTCGTATTGATGCCAGCGGAAAAAATTTGCAGAAATATACATGGGGTCCATAATAGTGAGTGTGCAAAATATGCGTGTTATTTTTCCAGCGTGTTATTTGTCCAGGGCGTGTTATTTTTCCAGCCACGCCCACTATTGACATATTATTATAACTTAGGTCCTATACAATATTTGTAGACGAAATTATATATCAGTAGTGGACCCTACATAGCCATATGCAAGAATGGGGGTCGATCAGATGAAGGATACGCCTCCCTCCCATATAATTAACTTTGGGGACCCCACATAAAATCAATTACCCTATTTATGCTTATAGTGATGATATATGAATAAAAATTGGTAGCTTCATTGGATCTGTTCTAGGAAGCATTCCAAATATGGGCAGATTATTACTGCAGCCACGCCCCTTATTTACATATTTTTATAACTTGCGACTTATACAATATTTTTGGGCGAAATTGGTAGCAGAATGTATTAGTTCCGAAAAAGCATTCATGCAAAATATGGGCACATTATTACTACTGCCACGCCCACAATGAACCAGTACTCATTTTTGGGGCCTTATGCAAGGGTCGTCAACGAAACTTCCTATGAAGCTTCAGAGTGATAGTATAAAACACAAAACAAAAATAAGAAAATTACAGATGTACTTTATGAGCTACGCCCTGTATAGATAGGTTCTTAAAACTTTGGACCTATATCAAATTTAAAAAAAAAAAAAAAACAAATGGGGTGGTCCAGATAAAAGACGGTTTTTCTGTTTTTTTGAAATCTTTTTTTAAGCACGCGTCAATTATTCTTTTGTACAATCTTCTGATGGCATTCAACGTATAGCGAAGTTAGTTATGTTTACAAAATGGCGGATTATAACATGAAATCAGTCGCAAAACATTCAGTTTTTTAAAAATTTTTTAAACCAAGCGTCCTTTATTCTTATGAATAATCGTCTGAAGTCACTCAAAGAATAGTGAAGTTGGTAATGTTTACAAAATGGCGGATTATGACGAGAAATTATTAGCAAAACATTCAGATTTTTTAAAATTTTTTTAACCAAGCGTCCTATATTCTTATGAATAATCTTCTGATGGCATTCAACGTATAGTGAAGTTGGTAATGTTTACAAAATGGCGGATTATAACATGAAATCAGTAGCAAAACGTTCAGTTTTTTTTAATTTGTTTAACCAAGCCTCTCTTTTTCTTATGAATAACCTTCTGATAGCATTCAAAGGGTACTATTATATATGTCAAAATTGAGCTCGCAGATTCAGTTCAGAAATTATATAGCAAGAAATTACATATAGGTAAATTCACTTTTGAAATCATTGTATATAAATATAGAGATATCCATTTAATAGTACATTATAGAAATAAATCTTTTCCGTCAGGACTACATAAAATAGTAGTACAAAATATTCTAAGTACCGATTGTTCTGTCAATAAGAGAATCGTTCTATTAGGAGATTTTAATATACTCGTATGTCGTGGCAGTGACTGTGACCAAGTAGTAGACATCCTAATGGAAAACGGGTTAATATCTCTTCTATGTAGAGATAATAGTGCCACTTCAGGAAATACTCACATAGACTGGGCTTTCTCAAATATGGACTGTAATTCAATCAAGGCGAAAACTTACGAAACGATTTACAGTTACCATGATGCAGTTTGTGTTAGAATTTCATCATAACAGGGTCCTTTATTTTTACTGCATTCTTTATTTAATGTATGCTAACTTAGTTGATTTAGGTGTAGTAATGGTACAATTAATTAGGTTCCTCGGGAGAGCTTGTAACTCCTAGAGTACGCGTCTCCAGGTAGCGTATAGGGGAAAGCCTTGTATCAACTACCTCCCGAGTATCAACAAGCAGTAGTATTCATACCTTCAAACCTTTTCTATCAAAAATGTTAAACTAATTTTGTGCTATAGAGCTTTTTTTTTTTATAAATACCATAATGGCTGTAGCAGGTACGGATATGTACATATGGAAATGTGAAGTATAACTACAGTACCACGTTAACTTTATTCATAATTCGAAATCTCTACAAAATATATCAACAAATGTGTCTAACGCATTATAGAATTCAACTATGAAACTTAGTGATCATTATAGGTGTAACATTTCAACCGACATGGAGAAATAATTATGTCGATCCCATATCGCCATGGTTTAACTCTCACGTACATTTTATTTGTATGAGCGTGGTTTTATAAAATATAAATGTAAAGGGTATTTCGTAGTCGGTCTAACCCGACTACAGACTTCTTTACTCGTTTTCTATATGTCTCGTTATTTTATGTCTTTCGCAATTATAGCCATTGTTTATAAAAGATTTTACCATTTTTACCAAGTGTTTCCAAATATATACCTATTTTAATTTGATTAGTGTTTTTCTTACCCCTATATATCTGCTGTTGGTTTCCGGTGAAAATCGTGTATGAGATTCATTTATTGTGACTTATTAGCTATTACCTTTGGGGGGGTCAAATAATAAGAGAAGAGCTTTATCTTCTTTTTGTATATTTGTATATAAGGCCTTCAACTTTTTTCTTGCATTATATCGAATAAAGTGTATTTTTTTGATAATGCGACTTTATCGACTCCATGGACAGGTAAAATTTGAGTAAGTTTTTCATGAGCGTACCGAGGACTAACTCAGGGTTATAACTTAGCTCTTCAAGAACGTTTTTATTGTCAATTTTAATATTTGGCAAACTTGGTTTGATTTTATAATTTTTAATTTGTTTGAACTCACCCCTTCTTTATACCGATTACCTTTAAAAAAGGTAAATAGGGCATTATAAATTTGTGCTTTTGAGAGGGGTTGCAATTTCAAGAAGGAGGCGTGGTTGGTATGGACATATATATACAGATATCAGAATCACTTTCTAAACAATTTTTATTTTGTCCGTCGGTCTGTCCGTTTGTGCGTCCGTCCGTTTGTGGCCACTTTTTTTCTACACCGTTAGAGCTATCTTAATGAAATTTTGCAAAAGTATAGTCTGGATACAGAACCAGATTGCTATATGGACCGATTTGGACAAAGACTACACCTACCTCCCAAAAATCATTACAAGGTACCTACTATAGATTTATCAACAAAATTCGACTGGATGTTTCCGGGTACTAACATTAAACACCACCTAAAAACTGGCCGTTTTATTTTTACAGCCTCACCCACTATTGACATATTATTATAATGTACGACCTATACAATATTTTTGGACAATATTTTACATTAAAACGTATATGGACCCTACAAAGCCACATACAAGATCCGCAGTATATATATATATATATATATATATATATATATATATATATATATATATATATATATATATATATATATATATATATATTTATATATATATATATATATATAATATATATATATATATATATATATAATATATATAATATATATATATATATATATATAATATATATATATATATATATATATATATATATATATATATATATATATATATATATATATATATATATATATATATATATATATATATATATATATATATATATATATATATATATATATATATATATATATATATATATATATATATATATATATATATATATATATATATATATATATACGAGGTGTGATCAAAAACTAACCGTTATTGTGTGATCAAAAAATAAAGTATTTATTTATTCATCAACAACTATCTTGTCCCCTTCAAAGTAATTCCCCTCAGATATAATACACTTATGCCAGCGTTTTTTCCAATCCTCGAAACACTTCTGAAACGCTTTTTTTGGTATCGCCAACAGCTCCTGTTTCGATTTTTCTTTTATCTCCTCAATCGTAGCAAAACGCTTTCCTTTCATCGGTGTCTTCAGTTTTGGAAAGAGGAAAAGATCAGCGGGGACCAAGTCCGGTGAATACGGTGGTTGAGGCATGATAACGGTTTTGTTTTTTGGCCAAAAACAGCTCCTGAGCGATGTCCATGCGACGTTGTTTTTGCTAAAAATTTAGCAATTTTGGAACAATCTTCGGTGCCGCACGTTTCATGCTTAAAACATCCGTAAAAATTGCTTGGCATGAGACTAACGATGTGCCAACATCAGCAACCTCTCTGATAGTGATTCGACGATTATCCAAAATCATTTTCTTCACTGCGTCAATGTTTTCATCGGTTGTTGACGTGCTCGGGCGACCAGGACGAGCATCGTCATTGACATCTTCTCGGCCTTCCTTAAACCGGTTATACCACAATTGAACTTGTGTTCTGCTCATAGTAGACTCGCCAAAGGCCACAGTCAACATTTCAAATGTCCTTGTGCATTTAATTTCATTTTTTACACATAACTGAATACAGTTTCTTTGATCCATTTTTTCGAATAGTACAAAATCGAAGAGCACACCAAAACACGACTAACCTTTTTATCTGTCAAAAACAAACTGACAATCCAAAATGGTTGGTATTGCCAACATATATAACAGACATGTGTACCAACATAACAGAAAAAAAATGCGAACATCGAATATACGTAACGCACGAAAAGATGAAAATAACGATTAATTTTTTATCACACCTCGTATATATATATATATATAGTAGACCTGGCGTTAAAATTTTTTTTTTGGAACTTGAATGTGGGTAGCGATCAAAATATGCGATTTGATACCAAAATTAATGTAGCAAATTTTCAGGCTGATCGGAGGGTGCCAAGCCGTGCCATAATGAGGTCAAAGGTCAAAATTTTCAAAAATCACCAAAATATACTTTTTTTTTGCATTTTATCAATTTTTTAATAAGAAATACTATATAAATATGTTTTTTCTTTAATTTTTATTTAGTAGGCTTAAATTAATTTTATTTTAAATCAATGAAGATTTTGTATAGTATGGGAAGTCCTTACGGTAGCCCTCTACAATGTGTAACAAGTACTGTTTATCGTCTTCGTTGTGTGTTAAGCATCTGTTAAAGTCCGTTATTAGTTTGACTTTTCTTTCGGCGGCATCATTCACAACAGTAATGCATTTGACGATCTGTTCCCCTTTACAAAATGCTTCTCTCTTAGGCCAATTTGACGGATCAAAGCGTAAAAAATCCATAGGAATTTCCAAACGAGAAAAACAAATTTTTGTTTTTGTAGTTACAAAAGAGCTTAAATTCTTGGATGTGAATATTTGTAATTCATCAACGCTTGCACACACAGGGAAAATATCAACATCATCGCAGATGTGATTGTCCTTATCGGATTCTATTTGCAACGTCAAAACCATCTTTTTCTTTATTTCTGTGTCTACATAAGGCAAGTGCAACTGCTTCTTCTGATATATACCATAGATGGTTCCGAATTTTTTCCAATAGCACTGTAGATATTTTTTTTTATCGAAATAGCCAATAATCCCCTTTATCAGCGGCATATCTCTATTTGGCGCTTCAACTGCATTTGCGGTTCTGAACCAGTATGGAATATAGAGACTTACTAAGAAAATGCACATATTACGAATTCCATTTAACTGACTCGCAGAAATTTTTAAGTGTGCGTGAAAAATATACATTTTTAGACAATAGATGGCCTTGGACATGAATCTCGCAGGAGACGTCGCTCCAGGTGCACGAAATATGAAATTGGGAATGCTACCACCAAGAAAAATAAATGCAAGTTGTAGGAGTTCTCTATAATCATGTCGAATGTGGACCTTCGCTAAATATTCAAGACAGAAGTGCTTGCTGGTTTCGCGTTCCTCGACAGATATGACACTCAAAACTTGTTCATCCTGCATACAAGTGCTGTATCCCTTTGAATAAAGTATTCTCCATTCCCGTGCAAAACGTTCAAAAATTGCCACCTCTGGGCCACTTGATTTTCCGAAATTAATCTCAAATACAGCTCTTAAGAGAATTTCTGCAATATGGTGCCGACATGGTAACCACAATAAACTCTAAAAAACTTAAGCTCAAAGAAAAAATTATAACTTCGAAAACAAAAATTTTTACCTTGAAATTTTCAATCATTTCTTTGCCATGACGCCGACGATATTTTTTACGTTGCTCACGCAAACTTGTGCAATTCAGAACAAGATCCTCAAGATTGTGACCCAACGCTTTGGCAGTTGCACTGATGAAGTGTATAGCTAATGGAGATGAGATATTGGCAGCATCCATACAAGCTAGCATTCTGTCGTCAATAAAATTCTTCTTTCCACGTTTTCGAATCGGCTTATTGGAGCAACTTGGAATGTTGTCAGTCTGATTTACATCCATCGCCTGCACATCATCTCCCGATTCATCACTCTCAAATTCAACATGTTCCATAGTCAAGTCTGTACATGACATTAAATGGACAAAAAAATAACCACTGTACGTCCAAATACTATATAATAATTACATGAAGTGCCTTTTTTCTCTTCATAATTTTCTTTTCGACGTTTGACATCTTCCAATCTTTGTGCCTTTCTTTTTTCCTTATTTGTGACATTTTGGTCGACACAAGTCATGCTACCAACACGCCCATTTTCTCGCTGCTTCGTTAAGAAGTCTCTATCTTCCTGAATACTGATAAGCTGGAGAGCGTCAACGTGGGCAATGTCAAATAAATTGTTTAAATTTTCCTTAAAGTCATTTTCTTTTTTGCGATGGCTCGGGAACGGAGATTTACATACATTTTGGACTGTTCTCCACTCTTCGTAAAGTTTAATGACTTTTGCAGAACATGTTCTTTGATCTGGCGTTGGGATTCTAGCTTTTTCCCAAAAAGGCAATATTTCATCTAACACCAATCTTGCACTTTCTTTAACTGTTTTGTTATCACAACGTACATTATAAAAAAAGCACTGAAGCACTTGCTGTTTTGATGGCAATTTCACACCAACTATTTTAGGTTCACATTTACCAATCAAGTAAACATTTGTGTCAGCAGATCAAAGCCGTTTTAACGATGAATTTGTCTTCTGAGCCATTGAATTGCGAAAATTAACAAAGTATTTTATTTTACAATAAGTCAAACCTCTCTCAACTATATTCAAATTTGCAATGACAAAACTTTACATATTCATATCAACAGCAGTGCTATGTCCTCAGTAGCAGAGCTGCAAAAACTGTACTTTTAGACAAATATGCAGTTGTCAACAGCTCAAAGCGTAGAAAATTTAAAGTAATAGTTGTTGGTATAAATATTGTTACGAAAATTCTATGTAAATCAACATGTTGATAAGAAAGATGATGATGGAGATGACAGCCATAAACACAGCAGGATGGAGATGACACTGAGGTATGTTTCTAGAATTCACCACGAAAAGTATGGTCGAAGATTCGAGAAATAGATGGAGATGACACTAGGTAGGAACCAGCACAAGAATATACTCGAATATTCGAGAAATTTATGTCAATATCACACTAGTGACATAATAATAGCAGAAACACCATACATTTTTGCAACTTAGAGCTCAATTAAAAATTAAATATAAAAGTATTTGATTCTGGTGATATTGTAAACTACAGCGTTAATACAAATAATAAGTAATTTACATGCTATAAATGATGTTCTAATTTATAGTAGTTTTATTCATAGTATTTCTAATTAAAAAAATTGATAAAATGCAAAAAAAGAGTATTTTGCTGGATTTTCAAAAGTTTGACCTTTGACCTCATTATGGCACGGCCTGGCACCATCCGATCAGCCTGAAAATTTGCTACATCAATTTTGGCATCAAATCGCATATTTTGATCGCTACCCACATTCAAAATTCCAAAAAATAAAAAACTCCATATTAGCTGCGCCAGGTCTAATATATATATATATATATGTATATATTTATACTTACACATATACATATAAATATACATATATTTTCACTCGCCGATCAACAAGTTAGGTTGCAATCTGCTAAAAGGCGATCCGTACCTCCACAATAAATATATATATATATATATATATATATATATATATATATATATATATATATATATATATATATATATATATATATATATATATACAGGGTGGCCCAAATAAGACCAGCTGATGTGAAACACAAATAACTTTTTTATTTTTTAACATAATTTATTTTTTCTTTTTGCAGATTATAACTGAACTCTTGTATATTTAAAATGAATACGTACAGTCCACAACAACGCATTAAAATTATCGAGTTTTATTATTCTTCTCAACGATCAATTGTTTTGACGCAGCGAAATTATCGCCGTTTTTTTAACGTAAGATCAGTGCCCACATCTTCCATGATTACGAGTTTACTTCGCCGTTTTGAGGAAGTGGGTTTCCAAGGGCAATACATCAGCATCAGTCACACCCAATCAGATGAACTGTTTGGTGCGGTGTTATGGCCACAAAAATCATCGGCCCATATTTCTTTGAGAATGAGGATGAAACGCCAGAAATGGTCTCCGGGGCTTCTTACAGAACAATGATCGACAACTTTTTGCGGCCAATGGTGGAGCCACTGCGCATACTGCTAGGCAAACTATTGACATGCTGCGTGAAATTTTTGGTGAACGCATAATTTCAAGAAATTCAGATTTCCCTTGGCCTCCTCGTTCACCAGATTTAACTGCGCCCGATTTTTTTTATGGGGATATTTAAAAGACAAAGTGTATGTTAACAAACCACAGACACTTGGACAGCTCAAGCAGAATATTCGAGACGAAATACGGCGCCTGCAACGAGAAACATTACGCCGTGTAATGCAAAATGCGCTAAAAAGAGCCAATGCCTGTATCGAGCAAAATGGTGGTCATTTGTCTGATGTCATATTTCACACATAGTCACGTTAAATTTCCATAAAATGTATTTAACATATTAAAATAAACCCATTTAAAAAAACCCGTTATTACAAGAGTTACACGTGTTTAACATCACTAGGTCTCATTTGGGCCACCCTGTATATATATATATATATATATATATATATATATATATATATATATGTTTATATATATATATATATATATATATATATATATATATATATGTATATATATATGTATATATATATATATATATATATATATATATATATATATATATATATATATATATATATATATATATATATATATATATATATATATATATATGTATATCTATATGTATATGTATATGTATATTAGGGTGGTTTTATCTAATAGGGTAAAAAAAAATTTCCGAATATTTTTGGGGGCACCCCCCTAGAATACTTCTTTCTGTCAGATTTTAGGATTGCCAAAGTTTGAGCACGATTGAAAGATGTTAACACGTGCCACTGGGGCCTCAAAGTTTTGAAAATCTCGATTTTTTGGCAGTTTGGCGACTTTGCCGACCCATATCTCTAGAACGGTTTAATATATTTGTCCGTGTCATACATCAAATTGAAGGCGATACTGCTTTTAACATTTTATATTCTACACAATAAATACGCAACTAGTACTGAAACCGAAAAAATAGAGCCAATGTCCCTAAAAACGTGACTAGGTACCCCTTAGAGCGAAGATGGAACCTATTGTGAAAAAACCCATTTTCGTTCCTATATTCTCAATTTTTGGAATGAAAACAATTATGTATTTAAAAAATCAAGTATAATAAATGTCTTTTTCATTTTATTCTTATTTAAATTTATTCAAGGGACTGACATAATGTGGTTTTGGAGCTATCTGGTTACAGCTGACGGCATCTGCTGACTACTTGGAGAACGTATTGTTTTTGTTGCTCGTCCTTTGTAAGTAATTGGTTGTAATCTGTGATGAGCTTGACTCTTCGCTCTGCCATGTCGCTCTCAACTTTTAAGTTGTTTACCATCCTTTGCCCCTCCTGGTAGTTGATGTTCTGCGGCCAAGTTGCAGGATCTTTTTCCAGAAATTCGGTGTTAATGTTTAATCTCTTGAACAACAGGTAAGTCTCACTTGTAATTAGGGCTGGGAGACATTTTTCTAGGAATTTAGGCAGTTGTTCTTTTTTTAGTTTGGGTCGCATATTTCTGGTTTATTCTCCGCTGTTCACGGATAACGCTTCTGGAGATCTTATATTCTTTAGGATCCTCTCCGAGAGCTTCTACTGTAGCCAAAATGATACGAGTAGCATTCCTATCGGACACCTTACAGCGGTCCAGCAACAATGACAATTTCATGGTTTGGACCTCTTTGAAGCCACGGTTGATTCTCTTGGGGGCAGATGGTCCTTCAGATTCTACGTTCATCTCGAGCTCTTCCTACGGCGTTTCACGTCCTTCTGACTCTTCTGTTCTCTCGTCGTCCGTGAGTTCCACCGTCTCTGTGAACAATGAGATAAGACAATAAGTATAAAGTTAATAATGATGGAAATTTCAGCTAGTGATCTAGATCTTATAAAGTTTCGCTACAAGGAAAATATATATATATATATTTTTTTTAAATGCTCACCCAAATTTCCCGCTTCAAGTTGTTTGTCCAAGACCTTCCGTTGTTTCTGTAGTAGTCTTTCTTCAGCTTGAGCCAACTGCAGGTCAACTCCGAGCATGGAGCTTTCCTTTCTGTCTTTGTTTCAAAAGAAACCCCTTGTCTTCGTCTGAAGTCATCATCGTCAGGGCATCTTGGTGGGCAATATCAAAGAGATCATCCAACTTGAGGGTAAACTCTTTTACAGTATTTCTTGCACTTTCCGTTTTTCTATCCTTGTATTTTTGCATTTTTCTCCAATCATCGTACAGTTTTTCCAGCTTTACTATGACATTTTTCTTTTGTTTTGTAGGAATTCGAGCTTTTGTCCAAAAAACGAAAACCTCGTAAACAGTAGTGGTGGCATAGTCTCTCACAATTAACTTCACAGTACGCAAATTGTAGAACATAGTAGCTAGAACTTGTCGATTGGAGAGCAGCTTACATCCAGTTATCTGATGAGCTGGATAGTCATTTAGAAAAATTTTGTCTCTACCTCTACTTCTCACGCCAGATGTAGAAGCCATCACTTTTACGAGAAATAAAAATGTTCACTAGAAGAAAGAATAAATGACACAGAATGACACTAACTAAAACAAAGAGTACGTGTTAGTAGGTACCGACCTAATTAAAATAAAAATGTCTTTTTTAGTTAATATTTAGTGGGTTTTTTCAACTCGATCACACGAACGTAGAACAAAATACGACTTTCACTGTTCAGCGAATATTATTCAACTGACCAAGAAACAAAATCATAAAAGCAAGAACCACCTAGCTATCCTTTTCTTTTTTTAATAACAGACTCTGAACCCCTGGACTTCTACTTAAAATATAACAATAGGTAGTAGGGTAACCCAATAACTTTTTAAACTAGTTTGGTTTTACCTGCTTGGGGTCGCCAGTGGATACAGTATGAGGAAAAAATAGATACATACCTGACATAAAAAAAAAACATTGTTGTGGGTCTAAAATTAACGGCATACCATAGCAAACATATTTAAATGAAATGGGATTCCAAAGTACAAGTATTTGTCCATAATAAGCAATAATAATACAAATAGCGCATCTTCGCTCTCAGGGGTACCTAGTCACGTTTTTAGGGACATTGGCTCTATTTTTTCGGTTTCAGTACTAGTTGCGTATTTATTGTGTAGAATATAAAATGTTAAAAACAGTATGGCCTTTAATTTGATGTATGACACTGGCAAATAGCTTTAGCCGTTCCAGATATATGAGTCGCCGAAGTCGCCAAACTGCCAAAAAATCGAGATTTTCAAAACTTTGGGGCCCCAGTGGCACGGGTTAACATCTTCCAATTGTGCTCAAACTTTGGCAATTTTAAAATCTAACAAAATGAAACATTTTAGGGGGATGTCGCAAAAAAAAATCCGACATCGATTTTTTAAAACCACCGTAATGTATATGTAAATATATATTTATATGTACATGTATATGTATTGGTATTTGTAAATATATATATGGATACGTATATGTATAGGTATATGTATACGCATATGTACCCGTATATGCATATTTATATGTATGTATATACGAGTATGTATAAAAAATAGTTTTCACTTCTACCAAGATAACGACCCCAAACACAAGGCGCAAAATGTGCGTTTGTGGTTATTGTATAACTGTCCAAAAGTACTGGAAACTCCTCCACAATCACCTGACATTAATGTCATTGAACATTTATGGGCCCACTTGGAAATTCAATTAAAAAATCACTCCATTAAAAACAAAAAGGACTTGGAAAATGCTTTAATGGAAGAATGGGCTAAAATAGATCCCTCCGTCTGCAGAAAATTGGTAGAGTCAATGCCAAAGCGGCTAAAAGCTGTTAAAAAAGGCAAAGGCTTGCCAACAAAATACTAAATAAAAGATTTTTTTTTAAATTTTATTTATACTTAAAATTTAGTATGAATGTCCGAGTTCCTTTTTGATGTTAATTTTGTTCACGAATTATATTTTTATTTTTTTTTTATAAAATGAAGCTAATTTAAATTATGTTGTTATTGTTTTTAATAGTATATATAAATACATAATAAATAAAAAATAAACCAAAGCAATATTTTGTTTCCTTCAAATTTTCGTTCATACTTAATGTTTGGTTACCTGTTTGTCCGACTTCTTTATTGACCCACTGTATATATGTGCATATTTAAATTTGAACAATTGTATATTTAAAATCACATGGCAACCTTTTTTATTGTCTTCTTTGGACCTTCTGTTTCAGTAAACTCAGTCTTGTTCTTAACCTTGCTCTGCTAACAACATACATATATTGAATGCATTAAATTCTTATTCAAATTAGAAACACGCGTTTTTTTGCTTAATAGGTTATGGGCCCAGAATCACACGTGTTCTGCTGTGAAAATTAAGTGTTTTTAGTGCGATTTTTTGTTGCTGCTTTTTATTCCTTAAAGTCGTTCATTAAACAAAAGAAAAGAGTAGACTTTTATTTAATTTAATAATGGCATCAGGCGGTGATATAAAACTTGACAAGCTCCAAGATAGCTCGTAGTGGCTGACATGGAAATTCCAAATGATTCAAATTTTGGAAGCTGATGACATGTTCGATGTGGTCACAGGGGAGCAGGTGTTACCTAGTCAGGGAGAAAAATGGAGCAAAAAACTTGGCGAAAAATTGATGCGATAGCTCGACGAACAATTAGTGTCGCATTAGCAAAGCAACCTTTGCTACAATTCCTGAACTGTGTTACTGCTAAAAGCATGTGGGACACATTAAAAAGTGTTTACGAGCAGACATCAAAGTCAAACGTGCTGTTCTTAATGCAAAGTACTACAGCTTTTCAAAAGATCTGGATGACGACATTACTACCTACCTGTCAAAGTTAATGGAGACTGTGTAGCATCTACGTGACCAATGTGAAACCATATCAGATAAAATGATCATGACAAAAGTCTTGATGTCACTGCCACCAGAATATAATCACTTCTATTGTGCTTGGGAGTCAGTACGGTCAGAGGATCAGAGCTTAAACATCTTACGGGTAAGGCTAATGGCTGAAGAAATTCGTTTGGGTGCCCAAGAAAAAGCTAAGACCGAAGCTTTTATAGCAAGGGTGCGAAGTCGACAAGGTGGGAAAGAACAGCAAAGGAAAAGCGGTAAAACAACAAAAAGAGGCGGATGTTTTAAATGTGGTGAAAAAGGCCATTTTAAACGGGATTGTCCGCAGTTGTGTAAATCGTTTAAGAATGAGACTCATAGTAAAAACGTTGAGGCGTTGGTATGTAGAGCGAATGTCAGCAGCAAATTGGAAACGTGGGTTCTCGATTCAGGCGCAACGGACCACATGAGTAATCAACGCGATTGGTTTGTCACCTTTACCAACTGTAATAAAATCGTCAGGGTAGGCGATGGACGTGCTATTAAGGCTGTAGGAAAAGGTGATATTGCGGTGGTAGTAAACGACGTTCGTGAATGGGTGCAGAAAGTGCTGACAAATGTGCTATATGTACCGGAAATCCACTACAATCTATTTTCTCAAACAAAGGCATTGGATAGAGGGTTTGAGTTTCAATCTGACAGCAGGAGCTGTAGATTCATAAGAGCAGATGGAAGCACTGTGGCAGTGGGAGTTCGTCAAGAAAAGCTTTCCCAAATGCTAATAAAAACTCAAGAATATGGCAAGGCAAATATAGTGACAACAGAAAAGTTAACTCTGCGAACATGGCATGAAAGAATGGGGCATCAAAATGTGGGACATGTTAGGCAGTTCCTCAAGAGAATCAATGTGGATTTCATTGAGGAGGAATTTACATGTGAAGGATGCATTTTAGGCAAACAGCACAGAATCAGCTTTAAATCGCGCGAAGTAAGATCCTCAAGCTGTGGAGAGCTGTATTTTGCAGATGTACTCGTATGTGGCCCAATGCAAGTAAAATGAAATGGAGGTGCCAGGTATTTCTTGTTAATTAAAGATGACTAAAGATGATGATGAAAGAAAAATCTGATGTAAAAAATGCTATTAAAAATTTCTTGATGCAAGCTGAGAAAATTTATCATCAGAAAATAAGGCGTATTCGTACAGACAATGGGCTTGAGTTAGTCAACGAAGGTGTAAAAATTTTTTTTAAGAATTTGGAGTCAAGCATGAGCGTACGGTGCCGTATACTCCCCAACAAAATGGCGGTGCAGAACGAAAAATGAGAACAGTGATGGAACTATCCCGAGCGATGTTGTATGCAAGAAGCATGGACAAAAAGTTTTGGGCAGAAGCTACAAACACAGCAGTATATGTTTTAAATCGAACTGGTACTAGCACAGTGGCACAAAAAACACCGCATGAGTTATGGTATGGACAACCGGCAAAATTTGATAATTTTCGAAGTTTCGGCGAAGAAGTACACATACCGAAGGAAAAGCGAAGGAAATTGGATGCAAAGTCATGGAAAGGTGTATTTGTTGGTTATGCTGATAACAGCAGAGCTTTCAGGATTTGGAACCGGGATCAGCGAAAGATCGAAATTGCGTGTGACGTAAAATTTGTCCAGGAAGCAGTGACTTTGAAGACACAAAGTCAAACGAATATCTTGGCAAAAGAAATTGCTGAAAATATTTCGGACAACACGGCAAACCATAAGGACCACACACATGATGTCAAGGTGGAGGACTCGGAAGATGGTGTGTTCTATGATAGTGTGAATGATATCGCTGAGGACGTAGATGACAAGAACAAAAGCTGTATTGCTCATCGTTTACGTAGCACAACTACTTCAACACACTTGGCAGCTATAATAACATGCGAAGAACCTAAGTCTTATGCAGAAGCTTTAAAATCTAAAGATCGTGAAGAGTGGCAGCTAGCTATGGAGGATGAGTATCATTCATTGATTGAAAATGGTACGTGGGAAATGGTTGAACGACTGTAAACCAAAAGCTTATTGACAATAGATGGATTTTTAAAATAAAGCGAGATGCCAAAGAAATTATTGATCGATACAAGGCGCGTTTAGTTGTCAGAGGCTTTAGTGAAGAGTATGGCGATTTATCGTTAAGACATTTATATGAAGCAACCATTGGGGTATGATGATGGAAGCGGTCGCATATGCAAATTGATGAAGAGTTTATACGGGCTTAAGCAAGCATCAAGGTGTTGGAACAAAAAGTTCACTAAGTTTCTGGAGCTCTTTAATTTTGTAACCTCAAACCATGATTCGTGTGTCTTGAAGTGGTTGCATCATTTTGGCTATCTACATTGATGATGGGCTAGTTGTGTCTACCTCGCGTGAGCTCATTTCGGACTTGATGGAACATCTCCAAGCACAATTTCGAGTTATATTTTCCGAGGCGATACTGTTTCTGGGACTTGAAATTCAGCGCAAAGCTGATGATTCGATATTTATTGGTCAAGAAGGTTACGCCAAAAAGGTAATTGCTAGGTTTAATATGCAAAGTTCCTCTTTTACAGCAACACCTGCAGATGGCTCCACCAATTTGAGCGATTTTGTCGAGAAGACTGGTAATATTACCAACTTTCCATATAGAGAGGCAGTTTTATGTATTAGGAGTCTTATGTATTTGGCAGTAGCCACAAGGCCAGATATAGAATTTGCAGTATCAAATGCAAGTCGGTATATGGAAAATCCTACGGCAGCACATGTAAATGCAATAAAAAGAATCCTTAGATATGTCAACGGGACAACTAACGTGGGAATACACTACAACAGTGAAGGCAGCTTTAATATTCGTGGCTACAGCGATGCAGATTACGCTGGTGATGTGCAAACTCGGAAATCTACATATGGTTTTGTTTTCATGGTTGGCGAGAGTATTGTAAGCTGGTGCTCTGAACGGCAAAAGTGTGTTTCTCTTTCAACCACAGAGGCCGAGTATATTGCAGCTTCAAATGCAGTAAAGGAACTGGTTTGGCTCAAAAATTTCTGGACAGATCTTGGGAATCCAGAGATGGTGAAATTTTATGTTGACAACCAAAGCGCTATACGTCTTATAAAAAATCCTGCGTTTCATAAAATAACGAAACATATCGACGTTCGTTACCACTTTTTAAGAGAGAAGTATGAATACCATGTATTTGCATTGGAATATGCTGCATCGTCCGATCAACTGGCTGATGGTTTAACAAAGGCATTACCGAAGCAAAGTTTTTTAAAATTTAGGGATGAGATAGGGTTGAAACCTTTGTATTAGCATAGATTTGATTTAACTACGTTTTGATTTTGAACTATTAATGTTTTGCAATGTAATTAAAAACTCAGTATTGTTCTTAACCTTGCTCTGCTAACAACATACATATATTGAATGCATTAAATTCTTATTAAAATTAGAAGCACGCGTTTTTTGTTTAATAATATTTATAAGTATTTTAATATATATATATATATATATATATATATATATATATATATATATATATATATATATATATATATATATATATATATATATATATATATATATAAATACTTATAAATATTATTAAACAAAAAACGAGTGCTTCTAATTTTAATAAGAATTTAATGCATTCAATATATGTATGTTGTTAGCAGAGCAAGGTTAATGTATATATGTATATATATGTGCATATTTACATGTATATATTATTTATATGAATATGTGTTGAACAATTGTATATTTAAAATTACATGGCAACCTTTTTTATTGTCTTCTTTGGACCTTCTGTCTCACTAAACTCAGTCTTATTCTTAACCTTGCTCTGCTAACAACATACATATATTGAATGTATTAAATTCTTATTAAAATTAGAAACACGCGTTTTTTGTTTAATATTATTTATAAGTATTCGTATACGAGTATATATATATATATATATATATATATATATATATATATATATATATATATATATATTTATATATATATATATATATATATATATATATATATATATATATTTATATATATATATATATATATATATATATATATATATATATATATATATATATATATATTGTGAAGACCTAAATTTTGTAACAGTTTAAGGTCACACAAAGTACCGCCCTCACCATATACCAACACCATGCGAGCACATGTAACCAAACCACGCCACACGTGGTTATGCTCGAACCTGACACAACGCCGAAATACGGGAATTCCGTATGCGCGAACACGACACAGTGCCGAAATACGGGACTTGTCGATGCTCGCATGAAAAGTGTATAAAAGGCCGGTGCACAGAAGAACCGTAGCTTTTACCGCGACACAGGTATCAATCCCTTCCTTAGTTACAACGAAACCCAGGACTTCCACTTCTGAATGGAAAAATTTTGATTTTTCCATAGTAACCCTCATGTTTGCCTCATACAACTTAGTGAGTACCTGACGCAATTCCTCCAGATGACTAGCGGCGTCAGAGGAAAAGATGATGACGTCATCTATGTAGACGTAGCAGCTTTTGCCTATTTCTTCACGAAGGACGTCATCTATTGCTCTTTGAAATATGCTTGGGGCATTCTTCAGGCCCATAGGCAGACGGCAGTATTCGTACTTGCCATTATTTACAGAGAATGCTGTCTTTTCCCTATCCACCTCCGGTAGCGCTATCTGGTAGAACCCATTTTTCATATTTATAGTAGAGAAGTAGCTGCTTCTCCCTAAGTTTGAAAGAATGACCGAGGGAATCGGGTAGCGGACACTAACGGTTTTGTTATTTAGTTTTTTGATGTCAAGTACTATGCGAAGCCTCCTTTCCCCATTATCTTCTAGTATTTTTTTTGGATGTCTGACTTTTTATTCTCATCAAAGACAATGCGGCTTAAACCATCGCCCACAACATTTTCCTTGTCCTTAATGTACTCGATGTCAAAGTCAAATGCATTGAGTTTTATTTTCCTACGTTGTAATTTGCAGTTTGGCTCTTTTAATCCGTTAAACCAAATAAGTGGTTTTTGGTCAGTCTTTATTGTGAACTGGCGACCATAAATATAAGGTCGAAAGTAATTAGTTGCCCAAACGATCCCTAGCAATTCTTTTTCGATTGTGCTATATTTTTTTTCGTGACCCTTAAGTGATCTGCTAGCGTAAGATATCACCTTGCCATTCTGTGTAAGAACCGCGCCTAATGCAAATTTACTTGCGTCGGTAATAAGTGTGAATTTCTTCCCAAAATCTGGGGGAGTAAGGATTAGGTCACTTTGGAGTAGTAGCTTAAGCTTTTGAAATGCTTCTATGTGGTCAGAGTCCCTTAAGTTGATTTTTGAGATCTTCTTTAAATATTTAACAAGGTGGTGTGTAATTTTGGAGTAGGCTTTGATAAATCGCCGGAAATATCCCGTGATTCCCGAGAATGACTTGATCTCCTTTTGCGTTCTTGTGTTCCTCTATGCTGGTAGAGAAACTCTTTTAACACATTATTCATAATGTGTTTGAAAGTAGCGGGAGCATTACGTAGTCCAAATGGCATTCGTAAATACTCGTAATGTCCGTCCGCCGTAGAAAAGGCTGTCTTATGGATATCATTTTTGTCCATCTCAATCGGGTGAAAACCCTTTGCCAGATAGAGTGCCGAGAAGTATTAGCATTTTCCTAATTTGTCGAATATGTCTGCCATATTCGGTATTGGATACCTATCTTCTATGGTATTACTATTGAGTTTTCTGTAGTCTATGACTATGAGCCATTTTAAATCGCTTGGGTTATCAGATTTTTTGCGGACAATCCAGAGTGGGCTGTTATATGAACTATTTGTTCACGGATTATATTTTGCTTTAACATATCATTAATTTGTCTTTTAACCTCCTCCTTGTGAATCTCTTGGTATCTACATAATTTAGAGTGAAAAGGGATATCATTTTTTGTAAAAATTTTGTTTTTATCATTATTTTTTTTATCATAAGACTCTTCAGTTTGAGAAAGGTAGAATATTAGTGTAGCCCTGTCTGTAATTAGCTGACGTTTAGGGTAATCAATAATACAATTTATATTTTTTAGAATATCATGACCATCCATCGATATAATTATGAAAGGGGAATTCTATAAATTCAACAAAACAATTTTTCTTAAATTCTTTAAACGAAGGAAAAGCGATATTTTATAGTGGAAGCGATTACACTACCGAGTACTCTCAACCTACTTATTTCCCTATTATTCACTTTCCACTTGGGGTCAGTTAGATTGGGGTTAATTATACTTGGCTCTGCTCCAGTATCAATTACGAATCTTAAATTTTTTACCGGAGTAGTTACAACTATATAGGGTAGCTGTTTCTCCCACTCATTAGAAAATTTTAATATATAGGATCTTCGTTGACAGTATGTTGACTAAGTGCACCTAATTCCATTGGTTGTGGTCTTTGGGAATACCTTTTTTGTCTAGATTCACTTATTTGTTGGTAGTTCTGTCCCTTATTATTTCGATTAATTTGTCTATTATTTCTATTGCAAAATCTATTTATATATTGGCTAGGCTCAGTATTGTTTTGATTAAATGGTGTAATGTTTGTCCTATAAGTGTTATTCCCCATAGTCAGATCTTCGTAATTGGTTAGTCTTTTCGTTTGGTTGGTAGGAGTCATATTTTGCTTCTGTTGATAGAGATTCTTTGTCTGGGATATATTGTTATTAATACTGCGCTCCGCGACTAATTTAAACGATTACCACTAACTTTTCCACTTTAACTATATATTCCTTTTATATTTATTTTATGTTTAATGTTTTTCTTCTTTTTCCTCAATAACTTTTCTATCATTTTATTTTTCTTTTTAAAGGTAAGCCATTTGGTTTTTTTTATTTTCTTATTTTGTTTTCCTCGTCGCGAATTAAGAGTCTGAATAGATGTTGCACTCCTGTGTTTCTTCTAATGACTAACTTTGTTCATACAAATCTTAAACACTCTAAGCTTAATATAAATAAGTAGGTAAATCAGGCAGTACAATACATATGTATGTGTGTATAACAATTGTTTGTATTATATGTACACTAGTTTATTCGACAACTATGCGCGTCATACCAATGCTTACATTATTGTCTTTATATACTAATGTTGTTATTGTTATTATTTCATATGTTTATACATGTATACCTGACTATATGCACCCGTATATTTAAATTCATATGTACGATGGCGGATTGATATTGAAGCTATCTAGCGCTAGATGGCAGCACAAACACAAAAACTTTTTTTTTAGAATTTGCGATCTGTTAAACGTCAGCTGTTATAATTTCACCCAAATTCATTGATTAGTTTATTTGTTGTAGTCGTTTGAAGTAAGCAACTTTTCTGTTTCTTGAAAAATTTAAAAAAGCGAATTTCGTGCAGTGATTAAACACTATTATTTGAAAGGGAAAACGGCGAAAGAGACAAAAGAAAAGCTCGAAAAACCTTACGGTGAGTCTGCTCCGTCAGATTACATGGTAAAATATTAGATTGCTGAATTTTGGCTCGGGCGAGCAAGCGCTGCAACAATACCATCAACAGGAAGGCCAAAAGAGGTGGTTACTGAAGAAAATGTCAAGAAAATCCTCGATATCGTTATGAATGATCGCCGAGTCAAGTTGCGTGAGATTATTGAAATGGTAAACATATCATATGAACGTGTGTTCAACATTTTGCATGAACATTTGCATATGAAAACGCTATCGGCAAGATGGGTGCCGCGTTTGCTCAGTGTCGAACAAAAACGAGTTCGACAGACCACTTCACAGCGGTGTTTGGGCATGATAAAGCGTAATCCTGTTGATTTTTTGCGTCGATTAATAACTGTTGATGAAACGTGGGTCCACCACTATACACCTGAAACCAAAAATCAATCGAAACAATAGGTGGAAGCTGGTGGAACTTCTCCGAAGAAGGCGAAGGCAGTGAAATCTGCTGCAAGATTCTGGCCACTGTATTTTTGGATGCACACGGAATATTTCTCATCGATTATCTTGAAAGAGGATCCACAATCACAGGAAAGTATTATCGTGCATTATTGGATCAATTGATTGATGCAATCAAGGAAAAACGACCACATTTAAAGAAGAAAAAAATGCTCTTTCTTCAAGACAACGCACAGGTTCACACAGCATTAGATACGATGCTAAAATTACGTGAAATACACTTCGAATCGGTTAATCATCCACCTTATAGTCCAGATTTAGCTCCTAGTGACTTTTTTCTGTTGCCAAACTTCAAAAAATGGCTCGCAGGAAAAAGATTCATCTCAAACGAAGAAGTGATTAGCGAAACTAAGGTGTATTTTGCGAGGCATTGATCGCTCCCTATTGTTCTAGAGTTCATGTATTTTGCGCTCCTTTTTAACAAAGCGTATCATTGGAAGCGAGCGCTCGTATTGACTTCCTATGCGAGTAATATTGGAGCGCTCGTTTTGAATTCCTATTGGAACGTTCTTTTATTCATAGTACGCGAGGAAAATTCCGCGCTCTGTTATTCCTCCTTTTTGCGAGCGACCCAAATCTTTTTACTGGGATGTATTATATATTTATATGTATATGTTAAGTATATGTATATGAATATGTATATATGTATGTATAAAAATGTGTATGTATATGTATATATAAATGTATATTTATATCTATATATATAAAAATGAATGATTGTTTGTTAGTGACGCTAAGGTTCGAGAACGGCTGGACCAATCTTGATGGAATTTTTAGAGGTTGTTCGTTGTGGATCTGGGAAGGTTTAGAAATAAAAAAACCTTATAATTTTACTGAAGAAAAGTTGGAAAATATAATAATTCCAAAAAGGAATTTTTTCCATACAAAATTTTATTTCTTTCAAATTTTTTTTCCAATTGTTTCTTGCAAATCTATCGATCTCAAAACATTCGGAAAAGTTGGAAAATTCGAAAATTTGAAAAACCTAATCTCACTTTTTGTTCTCATTTTTTTTGTATGTGCGTGGTGTTGCACGCGCACATTTAGTTTCATATTGGTGTTGTAAGCACTGACTGATACTCCAATAACTCAACAGATGGAGCTGTAGACGCTTATTTACTTTGACAGCTGCGTATATTGTGTGTTCTTTCTGATTTGTTTATTCGAACAGTGCGGACACGGTCAACGGTGACTTTCTGACATTTTTCCAAATTTTAATTGATTTCTCGAGTTAAATTCATTACATTAGATTGTTAAAATGTTTACATTAACGAAATATTTGATTTTAAATCTGTGGATAATCAGTTTTTGAGTGAAATTATTGACATTTCAAACAAAAAAAGTGAGTTCATTATTTTCGTTTGTTGGTGAATACCCAACCTCATTTCCATTGGAATTTGTGTTATTTCTTCAGCTGATTTGTAAATTATTTGAATCGTTCAATTTCGGTCGTTTGCTTTCTTTATTTCGGCTATTCAAAAGGTAAATTATTGAAAATTATTCCGTGAAAACTTTATGTGTGTTCCATACAAAGTGATCAATTACAGATTGAAATTTGTTACGATGCCACAAAGAGGTCGCGCTAATATCGGTCGGCGTTCCCGACGTACAACGGACCAACGTAATTATACAGCACGTTGTACTGAAGAGGAAAATGCTAGTACAATCTGCACGAATCGGAATGATTGAACATCGTGCGCGACAATCACAAGAGGCTCACGAAGCTTACAATGAGCAACAACGATTGAGAAGAAGACAAGTTCGTGCTCAGGAAATTCATGAAGGAAGAGAACAACGTTTGGCTGCTCACCGACAAAATACAGAAATTAACATATGTGTCAGCAACTATACAGATTCACGGGCAAATTTATCATCTTGCTGGATCGCTGTTGCCGCATCCTGATCAAGATCACAAATATCTCCAAATATATTTCCTTGGAGATTCAAATGAAGAAGTGGATCGACGTTGTGCAATTTTCAATGCGACGAAAAGAGAAATTGTGCAGCAATTGCAAGAAATGTTGCATGAACACAACGAACTAATTCGATTATTCAAAACTTTGTTAGAAAGGATGCCATCTGATGATCACAGAATCGTCATAAAAGCGGACAAACGACCAGCAGGCACTCATGAACGGCAATATAATGCACCGACGGCCGATGAAATATCAATTGTTGTTGTTGGAGATAATTTAGAATCACGTGATATTGTTATTAAGCGTCGAGCTGGAGATGCATTAGAGCGAATCAGTGAAACTCATCGATCATATGACTCACTACTATATCCGCTTATGTTCTGCCGTGGTGAAGATGGATATCACTTGAGATACAACATGATCAATCCTGCCAATGGTTAGTAAAAGAAAAACAAACACTCTTGATTGTAACTTCATTTTTTGTCAACTTTTAAGTGTCGATACAAATAACAAGGTCAGTGCAATGAACTTTTGCGCGTATCGAATTATGATTCGCGAAGGAATTGACAACCATCTCTTGAGATATCGCCGATTATTTCAACAGTATGCAGTTGATGTGTACGTGATGATGGAGACAGAACGACTCAATTTTATTCGCTTTAATCACACCAAGCTTCGATCTGAAGATTATATTCACTTGCGAGATGCGGTCAATAGCGATGAAGATGTGACAAATCTTGGCCGACTCACGATTTTGCCATCAACATACATTGGCAGCCCAAGGCACATGCACGAGTACTCGCAGGATGCGATGGCATACGTTCGGAATTATGGACGGCCGGACTTGTTTGTTACATTCGCTTGCAATCCAAAATGCCCACAGATAACGGAATTATTGAATCGCGGTCAATCAGCAAGCGATCGTCACGATGTCACAGCACGAGTTTTCAAACAATTGATACGATATTTGATGGACTTTATCGTGAAGCAACGTATATATGGTGCTGTTAGATGCTGGATGTACTCTGTTGAGTGGCAAAAAAGAGGTTTGCCGCACGCACACATTCTTCTTTAGATGGTGGACAAGATTACATCAGATCAAATTGATGACATCATTTCTGCGGAAATTCCTGATCCAGAGATAAATCCAGAATTATACGAAGTGGTGAAAACCAATATGGTTCATGGACCTTGCGGACACTACAATCCCACTTCGGTTTGTATGTCTGACAATAAATCCACGAAACACTATCCACGTGCTTTTCTTTCGGAATCGCAAACTGGAAATGATGGATATCCACTCTATCGGCGTCGCTCATCAGACAACAATGGCAGAACATTCAGCATTCAATTTAGAGGAGTGAATATCGAAGTTGACAACACATGGATCGTACCATATTCGCCAATATTGTCTAAGACATTCAAAACTCATATCAATGTTGAGTATTGCAGTTCTGTGAAATCGATCAAATACGTTTGCAAGAACGTCACCAAAGGAAGATGAAATCAGCAAGTATCAAATGGGTCAATACGTGAACTGCAATGAAGCGCTTTGGAGAATATTTTCTTTTGTAATTCATGAGCGTTTTCCGACTGCGCATCCCGCAGTTCATTTGGAGAATGGCCAAAGAGTGTATTTCAACCCAGAGAATGCAGTGCAGCGAGCAGAAACACCACCAGCAACAAGATTGACGAGTTTTTTCTCAACTTGCGCCAGTGATCTGTTTGCGAGAGCATTGCTTTATTCGGAAATGCCTCGACACTATACATGGAATGCATCGTCGAAGAAATGGTTACGCTGAAAGCAAGGCCAACCAGTAGATGGACATCCAGGTGTGTTCTCAACTAATGCATTAGGACGAATTTACACAGTCCCCTCGAAACACGACAATTGCTTCTACCTTCGGTTGCTATTGATTAATGTACGCGGTTCAACTTCATTTGAGTCATTGCGTACTGTGAATGGTACGGTGTGTGCAACTTTTCGAGAAGCATGCTAGCAATTACAATTGCTGGAACATGATAATCACTGGAATCAAACGATGGAAGATGCGATAGCTACTTTGCATGCCACTGAAGTTCGCACACTTTTCGCGATGATCATTTCGACTTGTCAGCCTTCAAATCCGCGTCAATTATGGTATACGTACAAAAATTACATTACGGAAGACATTTTACATCGTATTCGAGTGGCAACATGGAATTCAGAATTGTAAAGGAACGATCACATCTACAATGAAGCATTGGTGTTGATTGAAGATTTGTGTTTGCTTATGAGTGGCAAACTATTGACTGAAATTCAAATGCAAGCGCCAAATCGTCAAATCAGAGATGTACTGAATCGTAAATTGGAACGTGAGCGTGCATACGACAGAATAACTTTGGAAAAACAAGTAGAAAGAAATGTTCCATTATTGAATGAGCAGCAAAAGAGTGCGTCTGATGAATTGATGAAGGCTGTCAATGATGGAAACGGTGGACTATTTTTTCTTGATGCGCCCGGCGGAACTGGGAAAACGTTCCTGATATCATTGATTTGTGCAACAATACGATCTCAAAATGGCTTTGCGTTGGCTCTCGCATCTACTGGGATTGCTGCAACTCTACTAGAAGGTGGAAGAACGGCATATTCGGTACAGAAGCTTCCGTTAAACATGCAATCAATGAAACACCTGTTTGCAACATTTCAAAGCAATCAGCTGTGGCAAAAGTGCTGAAGAATGGTAAACTGATAGTATGGGATGAGTGCACAATGGCTCACAAACGGTCTCTAGAAGCACTTGACAGAACAATGAAAGATCTGCGGAATAATAATCGTCGCTTTAGTGGCGCAATGATACTGTTAGCAGGCGATTTTCGACAAACACTTCCTGTTATTCCGAAATCAACAGCGGCGGATGAATTGAACGCATGTCTCAAGTCATCGTATTTGTGGCGGTACGTGAAAACCATACGATTGACTATGAATATGCGAGCGTTCCTGCAACAGGATAGCACCGCAGAAGTTTTCTCTAAAGAACTGCTAAGAATTGGAAATGGGCAAATTCCGGTTGATACTTTCAGTGGTTTGATATCAATTCCACCTGCCATTTGTCAATTCACTTCAACGAAAGCTGAACTCATCACGAATGTTTATCCGAACATTGGCCAAAATTATCGTAACTACGATTGGTTGAGTGCAGGCGCAATTTTAGCTGCCAAAAATACCGATGTTAATGACTTAAACTGGACGATTCAAAGTCAAATTCCGGGAGATTTGCGCTCATACAAATCGATCGATCGTGTTGAAAATGAAGACGAAGCCGTGAATTATCCAGTGGAATTTCTAAATTCTTTGGATTTGCCTGGCATGCCGCCGCATCATTTGCGTCTCAAAGTTGGATATGTTATTATTATGCTTCGCAATCTTCATGCGCCGAAACTGTGTAATAGAACCCGACTGATTGTGACGCAGCTATCGAATAATCTGATAGTCGCAAGAATTTTGAAAGGGACTTACAAGGGGGCAGAATGCTGATTCCACGAATTCCTTTGAGTTCCAACGATTTGCCATTTCAGTTCAAACGTATTCAGTTTCCAGTGAAACTTGCATTTGCAATGACAATCAACAGGTCACAAGGACAGTCGTTGGAAGTGTGTGGCATAAATCTGGAAATGCCATGTTTTTCACACGGCCAGCTATACGTGGCGTGTTCACGAGTTGGAAAACCATATTCTCTGTACATTTACGCACCGGAACAGAAAACAAAGAATGTTGTTTATCAAGCTGCGTTACATTGAAAAAATGTAGAAAAATCGCTAAAAAATGATTTTCAACACAATATAAATTCAACTTTATTTTCTTTTCAAACCACATAATTTCACGCAGGGCAACGCCTGCGGGGTCAGCTAGTGTATATATATATATATATATATATATATATATATATATATATATATATATATGTATATATATATATATATATATATATATATATATATATATATATATATATATATATATATATATATATATATATATATATATATATATATATATATATAATATATATATATATATATATATATATATATATATATATATATATATATATATATATATATATATATATATATATATATATATATTGTTACGAAATGGCCCTCTTGACAATTTACTCTGCTACAAAATTGCCCTCCTGACAATTTCTCTAACTCTCTGTACTCGGACTCGTACCACTGGATTGTGTAGTAATAAAACAATCGCTGGTTAAATTAAAATAATTGGCTTTATTTAATTATTGCTATTTACACATTTAATATTAGGCTTAAAGTTTACTTAGTTATTACTTGCACTTTATTGCACAAACCATTAGTAACTTTATTTACTAATAAATTTCACCACTTTGTAAATAACAAATACTGCTGCTTTGATTATAATGCTAGATGTACACACTATAACGGTCTCTGATCTACTGTATTCGACTTTGAACAGACTTATCGCTTTTATAGTTTTCGAAAGGTTGGAGTAGAAAATTCTACGCCATTCTCGTATTTTCTAGAATTTTCGATCCACTTCGACAGAAGTCGGGAATATTCTTTTTGATATTACCGATGGATGGTTCTTGAATAAGCTTTTATTCGAATAGTTCGCATCTTGAATCACAATGGGGCATTCATTCTCAATTTCAGAAGGGATCCTGAAAGTATGCAATCACATTTCACTGTGCTATCACGTTTCACTGCCCTCCGCTTAATCTAGTTCGTCCCGAACAAGAATAGTACTGCAACCTTTATAAGGAGATAGCCTCTCTAAATGAACGACTTTCATTTTGCTCCTGGCACTTCTCGCCAACTGGATGCGGTATACTACATCGTTGGGCCGCTTTATCACCTTATAAGTGCCTTCCCAGTGTGTTTGCAGTTTTGGCGATAATCCCTTTTTTCTTTGAGGATTATGAAGTATAACTAGCTGCCCTTCCTGAAATCCCTTGGAGTTTGCTCGTAGATCATATCTGGCTTTCATTTAATCACTCATCAGTTGTGTGCGCTTTCTGATGGTTCCATGAATTTCATTCAGCTGTCTTCGTTTCTTAGCTATAGAACTGCGACATGAAACTTTCCCGTAGATGAGTAGGCACCGAATTTCAGATCTGCAGGCAATCTTATGTCACAACCGAAAATAGCCTTAGCTGGTGTTGTAGATGTTGTATCGTGAGTTGCCGATCGGTATGCCATTAAGAAGAGGGGTATGTGTTGGTCCCAATCTTTCTGGTTTCTGTCCACGACTTTCCTTAGGTGCTCCTCAAGCGTACGATTAAATCTTTCAACCATTCCATCGGATTGTGGGTGCAAAGGGGTTGTACGAGTTTTGCGTATGCCCATCAATTCACTCATTTCCCTGAATATTGTTGACTCGAAATTTCTGCCTTGATCCGAGTGCAACTCGAGGGGAGCTCCGAATCTGCAGACCCAATTATTGATAAATGCATCTGCAACGGTCTTAGCTTCTTGATCCGGAATGGGGTATACTTCTGGCCATTTACTAAAATAGTCGATTATGACGAGAACGTATTTGTTGCCGGAATCACTAATTGGAAACGGACTTGCTATGTCCATTGCAATACGCTCAAATGGCGCTCCCACGTTGTATAAATGCATCTTCCCCTGACTGCGACGGCTCGGTCCCTTGGCAGCTGTACACTTTTCACAAGCACTAATCCAGTCAACCACCGATTGTTGGCAACCAACCCAATAAAATCGTGTTTTAATTTTCTCGACTGTTTTTGTTATTCCCAAATGCCCTCCGCTTAGCCCACTATGGTATTCCTTGAGAATTTAGCTTATTCTTGCCTTGGGTACCACAATCAAGTTCTTCGTGGTTTTCCATCTTCGCTCTCCCACAGGCGGAATAGGCATCCATCTTGCAGCTTTAAGCTATTCCATTGAGCCCAATATGCTTTAGTTATGGGACTTTCAGTCCAGATTTCGTTCCAATCAGGCCATTTTCCTTCATTCTTACTTGATTCGATTTTTGCCAAATCTGGGTCATTTCGTTGTTCTTCTTTTATCTTGTCCGCTGTCCATACATCGTCTGGTAAAACAGCCATTAAGCGCACATCGAATACTCCTTCTTTCCCTTCAGCTTTAGAACAGTGCTTACATTCCATACTGCAAGGACGCCGTGATAGTGCATCAGCATTCCCGTAGTTTCCGCCTCTGCGATGTTCTATTGTGAAATCGTAGCTTTGGAGTCTCTCAATCCATCTCGCAACCTGACCTTCGGGATTTTTGAACTGTAATAGCCAGCGCAGAACAGCGTGATCCGTTCTCAACAAGAACTTTTGTCCATACAAGTACTTGTTAAAGTGCTTCACGCACTGCATAACCGCCAAAAGTTCTCTCCGTGTTACACAGTAATTTCGCTCTGGCTTTGATAAGATCTTGCTGAAGTAGGCTATTACTCTTTCATGTCCGTCAATAACTTGCGACAGGACACCTCCAATCCCGAATCCACTTGCATCTGTATCCAAAATAAATTTTTCGCCAGGTATTGGATACGCAAGGATCGGAGCTGTACACAATAGCTCTTTCAATCTGTTGAATGCCTTCTCCTGTTCGCTTTTCCACTCAAAAGCACAATTTTTCCTCGTTAATGCATGCAGACTACCAGCCACGTCTGCAAAGCCTGGAACAAAGCGTCTGTAAT
The DNA here is from genome assembly GCA_920105625.2 of Clusia tigrina. Lineage (NCBI taxonomy): Eukaryota > Metazoa > Arthropoda > Insecta > Diptera > Clusiidae > Clusia > Clusia tigrina. The sequence continues at coordinate 305,204,334 of OV050030.1, forward strand.
AGGTGCAAAGACCCAAGAAGCTGCGTAGCTCATGCAAACTAGTTCGTCTTGGCCACTCCCTTAGTGAGTCTATCTTATCTGGTTCTGTGTGTACTCCTACAGGTATGACTTTATGTCCAAGGTACTTGACTTCTTTCTTGAAGAACGAGCATTTCTTTGCGCTCAGCTCCAACCCTGAAGCTCCTAATCGCATCAATACTTCTTCCAACTTCTTCAAGTGGTCCTCGAAGTCCTTTCCCATAACGATGATGTCATCTAAGTACACCAGACATGTTTTCCAGTGGAGACCCTTTAGCACATGTTCCATTAGGCGTTCAAATGTAGCTGGAGCATTACACAGACCGAATGGCATCACCAAAAATTGCCATAGTCCATCACCGGCACTGAATGCTGTCTTTTCCTTGTCTTGCTCGTCGACTGCCACTTGCCAATATCCGCTTTGTAAATCCAGCGTTGAGAACCAATTTGAACCAGAAAGTGTGTCCAACGTATCGTCAATTCGACGTAATGGATAACTATCTTTCTTCGTTACCTCATTTAGTTTACGATAGTCTATACAGAAACGTGTGGAGCCATCCTTCTTCTTGACTAATACCACTGGAGAACTCCAGGGGCTCGCTGATGGCTCAATGACGTTGTTCTAATGCATTTCCTTCAGCAATATATTCACCTCTTCTCTCTTTGCCAGAGGTACTCTTCTTGACCCCTGACGAATGGGTTTGGCATCACCAGTGTTGATTGTGTGTTTCACCATCTTTGTTCTGCCTTCGTTTTTAGCCTTTTCAGCAAATACTGACCAATGTCTTGCCAAAAGTTGGCTGGCAGTCTTCCTCTGCTCTGTGGATAAGTCTTTGCTCCATTCTTTCGTGAGATCGTCGAGTATCTTTCTATCAGCTGGTATCTTCATTTTTGTGTCTCGCGGCTGGCTTTCACAGTTTACAATTGCCGAAATTTCCCGGCAATTTCCAATTATCTGTCCTTTCTCTATGGTTTTAGCGGAATTTGCAAGATTGACCACTTTTACTGGCACTATTCTATTCTGCTGTTCTTCTACGAGGGTTTTTCCAATTATAATTTCATCCAGTGCGAATTTTTCATCAGTCTCCACAACCCACAACTTGTTCTTCTCCACATCTCCGTCCATTTTGGCCCATATGACTGCCTCTGACTTCGCTGGGATTTTTGTCGGCCGCGATACAATGGCTTCTGGGATACCTCCATACTTATCTTCACCAACGGATAACGGTATTTCGGTGTTCGCATACTTCAACATTCGGCATTTCAAATCTAGGGTGAATGCATTCCGAATCATAAAATCCACACCTAAGATTAATTCGTCCACAATATCCGCAACTACAAACTCGTACGTCACTGGTGTGGTGCCGATAGTTATATTCCGTGTAACTTTTCCCAGTACCGGTGCATCATCTCCAGTTGCCGTACGCAATCTTATTCCCTGAAGCGGCTCGATTCCCCGAACGAGATCCCTTCTAATAATGGAATGTGATGCACCCGTATCCAATGTTACCACGATTTTTCTTCCATTTACTACGCTGTCGACAGTTAGGCTGTTAATTTTCCGTGCCATCTGAGAAACGAAGATTCTGGGGCTACATGTTGTGGGAGCCAGATCAAGCCCTTCGAGACTGACTCCATCTAGTTTGTCGACGGCTTTTCAACATTTTCTGATTCCCTACTTTGGAATCTGACTTGCTTTGGAGGTCTTACCGGTGAGCGTGACCTAGAACGTTTCCGTCTCGATTGGCAATTACGGGCCATGTGTCCGACCTCTTCGCAGGTGAAGCATTTGCCCGTGAAACTTTGGCCGCTTTCAACTTGTACCTGACGGGCTCTGTATACTGGCTGGCACACCAAGGCTGCTGTCTCTGAAGTTAAATCGCTAGCAACTGTCTCCATATATGTAGCTTTCGGATTAGTTATTGCAGAACGCTTTATCTCCGCACCGCAAATGCCATATACAAAGGTGTCCATCATACACCTCTCAGTAATCTCTCCTGGGTAGGCAAGATGAGCCAACCGTTCCACTTCCGCCGCAAACTGTTGTAGAGACTCACCACTCTTCTGTACCCGTGTTCGTAGCTCTACTTGGTACATCTGCTTCCGGTGCTCACTACCATACTTGCGCTGAACGGCATTCATCAAGCTTTCATAGCAGTCTCGCTCACTTTCTGAGATAGTTTGAAGCACATCAGCGGCAGCACCTTTCAACGAAACGGTTAATGCAGCCTCTTTTTCGTGAGCACTCCAACCATTTGTGTTAGCGGTAGTCTCAAACTGCATTCTGAAGACACTAAATGTCGTGGTTCCATCATAGGTAGGAGGCTTCAGTTTTATTGAGGATAAAGCTGTCACAGGCAATGCACCTTCCTGTAGTAGGTGAATTCGTTGCTCTAATTCGTTCTGCTTTTGCTCGTTCGCAATGAATTTTTGTTCTACAGATTTTTCGAACGATTCCCGCCGTGTCTCAGTTTCACAAACCTTCCTGTCTACCATATCAGACATTTCTTTCATCTGCGGTGAATTCAGTTGAGCAAGTCGTGTTTCACTCTGCTGTAATTGTTCTTTGATAGCTTGAGAATTTTGCTGTAACTGTTCTTTGACAGCTTGAGAATTTTGCTGTAACTGTTCTTTGACTTCCTCTTTTACAGCTTGTTTGACGGATTGTATTGCCCCGAGGAGTGCGTTCATGTCGAAGTTACCAGTATTAGTTCCTTGAGGTGCTTCTTCCTGTCGAGATGTCATTGGCTCTTCACATTGGGATTCATGCTCATCGACATCTATACCCTGCTCCTCTAAAGCGCTTCTTAATCGCACCTGCAGCTCCGCTTTAAGCCCTTGTGTTTCCTAATTTAAACGCTCAAGCTCCTTCTTGAGCTGCTCCAATCTCAGTTTTTCAAATTTAACCATGTTTATTACAGATACACAATCCCACTTCTGACACCAATTGTTACGAAATTGCCTTCTTGGCAATTTACTCTGTTACAAAATTGCCCTCCTGACAATTTCTCTAACTCTCTGTACTCGGACTCGTACCACTGGATTGTGTAGTAATCAAACAATCGCTGGTTAAATTAAAATAATTAGCTTTATTTAATTATTGCTATTTACACATTTAATATTAGGCTTAAAGTTTACTTAGTTATTATTTGCACTTTATTTCACAGACCATTAGTCACTTTATTTACTAATGAATTTCATCACTTTACACAATTACAAATACTGCTGCTGCTTTGATTAAAATGCTAGATGAACACACTGTTACGGTCTCTGATCTACTGTCTTCGACTTTGAACAGTCTTGTCGCTTTTATAGTTTTCGAATGGTTTGAGTCGAAAATTCCACGCTATTCTCGTATTTTCTAGAAGCTTCTATCCACTTCGACAGAAGTCGAGAATATTCTTTTTGATATTACCGATGGATGGTTCTTGAATAAGCTTTTATTCGAATAGTTCGCATCTTGAATCACAATGGGGCATTCATTCTCAATTTCAGAAGGGATCCTGAAAGTATGCAATCACATCTCGCTTAATCTAGTTCGTCCCGAACAAGAATAGTACTGCAACCTTTATAAGGAGATAGCCTCTCTAAATGAACGACTTTCATTTTGCTCCTGGCACTTCTCGCCAACTGGATGCGGTATACTACATCGTTGAGCTGCTTTATCACCTTATAAGTGCCTTCCCAGTGTGTTTGCAGTTTTGGCGATAATCCCTTTTTTCTTTGAGGATTATGAAGTATAACTAGCTGCCCTTCCTGAAATCCCTTGGAGTTTGCTCGTAGATCATATCTGGCTTTCATTTAATCACTCATCAGTTGTGTGCGCTTTCTGATGGTTCCATGAATTTCATTCAGCTGTCTTCGTTTCTTAGCTATAGAACTGCGACATGAAACTTTCCCGTAGATGAGTAGGCACCGAATTTCAGATCTGCAGGCAATCTTATGTCACAACCGAAAATAGCCTCAGCTGGTGTTGTAGATGTTGTATCGTGAGTTGCCGATCGGTATGCCATTAAGAAGAGGGGTATGTGTTGGTCCCAATCTTTCTGGTTTCTGTCCACGACTTTCCTTAGGTGCTCCTCAAGCGTACGATTAAATCTTTCAACCATTCCATCGGATTGTGGGTGCAAAGGGGTTGTACGACTTTTGCGTATGCCCATCAATTCACTCATTTCCCTAAATATTGTTGACTCGAAATTTCTGCCTTGATCCGAGTGCAACTCGAGGGGAGCTCCGAATCTGCAGACCCAATTATTGATAAATGCATCTGCAACGGTCTTAGCTTCTTGATCCGGAATGGGGTATACTTCTGGCCATTTACTAAAATAGTCGATTATGACGAGAACGTATTTGTTGCCGGAATCACTAATTGGAAACGGACTTGCTATGTCCATTGCAATACGCTGTTTTTGTTATTCCCAAATGCCCTCCGCTTAGCCCACTATGATATTCCTTGAGAATTTAGCTTATTCTTGCCTTGGGTACCACAATCAAGTTCTTCGTGGTTTTCCATCTTCGCTCTCCCACAGGCGGTATAGGCATCCATCTTGCAGCTTTAACCAATTCCACTTTCAGTCCAGATTTCGTTCCAATCAGGCCATTTTCCTTCATTCTTACTTGATTCGATTTTTGCCAAATCTGGGTCATTTCGTTGTTTTTCTTTTATCTTTTCCGCTGTCCATACATCGTCTGGTCAGCCATTAAGCGCACATCGAATACTCCTTCTTTCCCTTCAGCTTTAGAACAGTGCTTACATTCCATACTGCAAGGACGCCGTGATAGTGCATCAGCATTCCCGTAGTTTCCGCCTCTGCGATGTTCTATTGTGAAATCGTAGCTTTGGAGTCTCTCAATCCATCTCGCAACCTGACCTTCGGGATTTTTGAACTGTAATAGCCAGCGCAGAACAGCGTGATCCGTTCTCAACAAGAACTTTTGTCCATACAAGTACTTGTTAAAGTGCTTCACGCACTGCATAACCGCCAAAAGTTCTCTCCGTGTTACACAGTAATTTCGCTCTGGCTTTGATAAGATCTTGTTGAAGTAGGCTATTACTCTTTCATGTCCGTCAATAACTTGCGACAGGACACCTCCAATCCCGAATCCACTTGCATCTGTATCCAAAATAAATTTTTCGCCAGGTATTGGCGCTCCCACGTTGTAGAAATGCATCTTCCCCTGACTGCGACGGCTCGGTCCCTTGGCAGCTGTACACTTTTCACAAGGACTAATCCAGTCAACCACCGATTGTTGGCAACCAACCCAATAAAATCGTGTTTTAATTTTCTCGACTGTTTTTGTTATTCCCAAATGCCCTCCGCTTAGCCCACTATGATATTCCTTGAGAATTTAGCTTATTCTTGCCTTGGGTACCACAATCAAGTTCTTCGTGGTTTTCCATCTTCGCTCTCCCACAGGCGGAATAGGCATCCATCTTGCAGCTTTAAGCTATTCCACTTTCAGTCCAGATTTCGTTCCAATCAGGCCATTTTCCTTCATTCTTACTTGATTCGATTTTTGCCAAATCTGGGTCATTTCGTTGTTTTTCTTTTATCTTTTCCGCTGTCCATACATCGTCTGGTCAGCCATTAAGCGCACATCGAATACTCCTTCTTTCCCTTCAGCTTTAGAACAGTGCTTACATTCCATACTGCAAGGACGCCGTGATAGTGCATCAGCATTCCCGTAGTTTCCGCCTCTGCGATGTTCTATTGTGAAATCGTAGCTTTGGAGTCTCTCAATCCATCTCGCAACCTGACCTTCGGGATTTTTGAACTGTAATAGCCAGCGCAGAACAGCGTGATCCGTTCTCAACAAGAACTTTTGTCCATACAAGTACTTGTTAAAGTGCTTCACGCACTGCATAACCGCCAAAAGTTCTCTCCGTGTTACACAGTAATTTCGCTCTGGCTTTGATAAGATCTTGCTGAAGTAGGCTATTACTCTTTCATGTCCGTCAATAACTTGCGACAGGACACCTCCAATCCCGAATCCACTTGCATCTGTATCCAAAATAAATTTTTCGCCAGGTATTGGCGCTCCCACGTTGTAGAAATGCATCTTCCCCTGACTGCGACGGCTCGGTCCCTTGGCAGCTGTACACTTTTCACAAGCACTAATCCAGTCAACCACCGATTGTTGGCAACCAACCCAATAAAATCGTGTTTTAATTTTCTCGACTGTTTTTGTTATTCCCAAATGCCCTCCGCTTAGCCCACTATGATATTCCTTGAGAATTTAGCTTATTCTTGCCTTGGGTACCACAATCAAGTTCTTCGTGGTTTTCCATCTTCGCTCTCCCACAGGCGGAATAGGCATCCATCTTGCAGCTTTAAGCTATTCCACTTTCAGTCCAGATTTCGTTCCAATCAGGCCATTTTCCTTCATTCTTATTTGATTCGATTTTTGCCAAATCTGGGTCATTTCGTTGTTTTTCTTTTATCTTTTCCGCTGTCTATACATCGTCTGGTCAGCCATTAAGCGCACATCGAATACTCCTTCTTTCCCTTCAGCTTTAGAACAGTGCTTACATTCCATACTGCAAGGACGCCGTGATAGTGCATCAGCATTCCCGTAGTTTCCGCCTCTGCGATGTTCTATTGTGAAATCGTAGCTTTGGAGTCTCTCAATCCATCTCGCAACCTGACCTTCGGGATTTTTGAACTGTAATAGCCAGCGCAGAACAGCGTGATCCGTTCTCAACAAGAACTTTTGTCCATACAAGTACTTGTTAAAGTGCTTCACGCACTGCATAACCGCCAAAAGTTCTCTCCGTGTTACACAGTAATTTCGCTCTGGCTTTGATAAGATCTTGCTGAAGTAGGCTATTACTCTTTCATGTCCGTCAATAACTTGCGACAGGACACCTCCAATCCCGAATCCACTTGCATCTGTATCCAAAATAAATTTTTCGCCAGGTAATGGCGCTCCCACGTTGTAGAAATGCATCTTCCCCTGACTGCGACGGCTCGGTCCCTTGGCAGCTGTACACTTTTCACAAGCACTAATCCAGTCAACCACCGATTGTTGGCAACCAACCCAATAAAATCGTGTTTTAATTTTCTCGACTGTTTTTGTTATTCCCAAATGCCCTCCGCTTAGCCCACTATGATATTCCTTGAGAATTTAGCTTATTCTTGCCTTGGGTACCACAATCAAGTTCTTCGTGGTTTTCCATCTTCGCTCTCCCACAGGCGGAATAGGCATCCATCTTGCAGCTTTAAGCTATTCCACTTTCAGTCCAGATTTCGTTCCAATCAGGCCATTTTCCTTCATTCTTACTTGATTCGATTTTTGCCAAATCTGGGTCATTTCGTTGTTTTTCTTTTATCTTTTCCGCTGTCCATACATCGTCTGGTCAGCCATTAAGCGCACATCGAATACTCCTTCTTTCCCTTCAGCTTTAGAACAGTGCTTACATTCCATACTGCAAGGACGCCGTGATAGTGCATCAGCATTCCCGTAGTTTCCGCCTCTGCGATGTTCTATTGTGAAATCGTAGCTTTGGAGTCTCTCAATCCATCTCGCAACCTGACCTTCGGGATTTTTGAACTGTAATAGCCAGCGCAGAACAGCGTGATCCGTTCTCAACAAGAACTTTTGTCCATACAAGTACTTGTTAAAGTGCTTCACGCACTGCATAACCGCCAAAAGTTCTCTCCGTGTTACACAGTAATTTCGCTCTGGCTTTGATAAGATCTTGCTGAAGTAGGCTATTACTCTTTCATGTCCGTCAATAACTTGCGACAGGACACCTCCAATCCCGAATCCACTTGCATCTGTATCCAAAATAAATTTTTCGCCAGGTATTGGCGCTCCCACGTTGTAGAAATGCATCTTCCCCTGACTGCGACGGCTCGGTCCCTTGGCAGCTGTACACTTTTCACAAGCACTAATCCAGTCAACCACCGATTGTTGGCAACCAACCCAATAAAATCGTGTTTTAATTTTCTCGACTGTTTTTGTTATTCCCAAATGCCCTCCGCTTAGCCCACTATGATATTCCTTGAGAATTTAGCTTATTCTTGCCTTGGGTACCACAATCAAGTTCTTCGTGGTTTTCCATCTTCGCTCTCCCACAGGCGGAATAGGCATCCATCTTGCAGCTTTAAGCTATTCCACTTTCAGTCCAGATTTCGTTCCAATCAGGCCATTTTCCTTCATTCTTACTTGATTCGATTTTTGCCAAATCTGGGTCATTTCGTTGTTTTTCTTTTATCTTTTCCGCTGTCTATACATCGTCTGGTCAGCCATTAAGCGCACATCGAATACTCCTTCTTTCCCTTCAGCTTTAGAACAGTGCTTACATTCCATACTGCAAGGACGCCGTGATAGTGCATCAGCATTCCCGTAGTTTCCGCCTCTGCGATGTTCTATTGTGAAATCGTAGCTTTGGAGTCTCTCAATCCATCTCGCAACCTGACCTTCGGGATTTTTGAACTGTAATAGCCAGCGCAGAACAGCGTGATCCGTTCTCAACAAGAACTTTTGTCCATACAAGTACTTGTTAAAGTGCTTCACGCACTGCATAACCGCCAAAAGTTCTCTCCGTGTTACACAGTAATTTCGCTCTGGCTTTGATAAGATCTTGCTGAAGTAGGCTATTACTCTTTCATGTCCGTCAATAACTTGCGACAGGACACCTCCAATCCCGAATCCACTTGCATCTGTATCCAAAATAAATTTTTCGCCAGGTATTGGATACGCAAGGATCGGAGCTGTACACAATAGCTCTTTCAATCTGTTGAATGCCTTCTCCTGTTCGCTTTTCCACTCAAAAGGACAAATTTTCCTCGTTAATGCATGCAGACTACCAGCCACGTCTGCAAAGCCTGGAACAAAGCGTCTGTAATAGGTGCAAAGACCCAAGAAGCTGCGTAGCTCATGCTAACTATTTGGTCTTGGCCACTCCCTTACTGAGTTTATCTTATCTGGATCTGTGTGTACTCCTTCAGGTGTGACTTTATGTCCAAGGTACTTGACTTCTTTCTTGAAGAACGAGCATTTCTTTGCGCTCAGCTCCAACCCTGAAGCTCCTAATCGCATCAATACTTCTTCCAACTTCTTCAAGTGGTCCTCGAAGTCCTTTCCCATAACGATGATGTCATCTAAGTACACCAGACATGTTTTCCAGTGGAGACCCTTTAGCACATGTTCCATTAGGCGTTCAAATGTAGCTGGAGCATTACACAGACCGAATGGCATCACCAAAAATTGCCATAGTCCATCACCGGCACTGAATGCTGTCTTTTCCTTGTCTTGTTCGTCGACTGCCACTTGCCAATATCCGCTTTGTAAATCCAGCGTTGAGAACCAATTTGAACCAGAAAGTGTGTCCAACGTATCGTCAATTCGACGTAATGGATAACTATCTTTCTTCGTTACCTCATTTAGTTTACGATAGTCTATACAGAAACGTGTGGAGCCATCCTTTTTCTTGACTAATACCACTGGAGAACTCCAGGGGCTCGCTGATGGCTCAATGACGTTGTTCTAATGCATTTCCTTCAGCAATATATTTACCTCTTCTCTCTTTGCCAGAGGTACTCTTCTTGACGCCTGACGAATGGGTTTGGCATCACCAGTGTTGATTGTGTGTTTCACCATCTTTGTTCTGCCTTCGTTTTTAGCCTTTTCAGCAAATACTGACCAATGTCTTGCCAAAAGTTGGCTGGCAGTCTTCCTCTGCTCTGTGGATAAGTCTTTGCTCCATTCTTTCGTGAGATCGTCGAGTATCTTTCTATCAGCTGGTATCTTCATTTTTGTGTCTCGCGGCTGGCTTTCACAGTTTACAATTGCCGAATTTTCCCGGCAATTTCCAATTATCTGTCTTTTCTCTATGGTTTTAGCGGAATTTGCAAGATTGACCACTTTTACTGGCACTATTCTATTCTGCTGTTCTTCTACGAGGGTTTTTCCAATTATGATTTCATCCAGTGCGAATTTTTCATCAGTCTCCACAACCCACAACTTGTTCTTCTCCACATCTCCGTCCATTTTGGCCCATATGACTGCCTCTGACTTCGCTGGGATTTTTGTCCGCCACGATACAATGGCTTGTCGGATACTTCCTCGGATACTTATCCTCACCAACGGATAACGGTATTTCGGTGTTCGCATACTTCAACATTCGGCATTTCAAATCTAGGGTGAATGCATTCCGAATCATAAAATCCACACCTAAGATTAATTCGTCCACAATATCCGCAACTACAAACTCGTACGTCACTGGTGTGGTGCCGATAGTTATATTCCGTGTAACTTTTCCCAGTACCGGTGCATCATCTCCAGTTGCCGTACGCAATCTTATTCCCTGAAGCGGAGACTTTTGAGACTTCTTACGTGATTGGTGGTGTGAGGTTTTAACCGACATCACTACCACGTAAGAGAGTGCTCCACCCTAGACGAAGTAAACGCGAGGTTTTAACCGGCGTTTCACTTCAAAGCAGCTATTGCTTCAAGTTAGACTTTTGAGACTTCTTACGTGATTGGTGGTGTGAGGTTTTAACCGACATCACTACCACGTAAGAGAGTACTCCACCCTAGACGAAGTAAACGCGAGGTTTTAACCGGCGTTTCACTTCAAAGCAGCTATTGCTTCAAGTTAGACTTTTGAGACTTCTTACTTGATTGGTGGTGTGAGGTTTTAACCGACATCACTACAACGTAAGAGAGTACTCCACCCTAGACGAAGTAAACGCGAGGTTTTAACCGGCGTTTCACTTCAAAGCAGCTATTGCTTCTACGTCTGCCACTACCCCACTTCACTGCAATTAGACGAAGCGGAGCGAATACAGGATTTAGTTCTAATTAGTCTAAGATGAAGTTGTAATTTACTGAATAATAATATAAAGTAAACAAACTCCATCAAACGTTGTGTTAAGGTCAAGAAAATAAATATTGTACTCTGGGAAGACTGAGCGTACCCCAGCTAGAGATTCCTTACAATATATATATATATATATATATATATATATATATATATATATATATATATATATATATATATATATATATATATATATATATATATATATATGTATATGTATATGTTTATGTATATGGCTATGTGTATGTATATGTATATATATATGTACGAGCATTTACATGTATATGAACATTCTTATAAATATGAATATGTATATGCATATTTATATGTACGAGTATATGGGTAAGTATATATATTGTTACGAAATAGCCCTCTTGACAACTTACTCTGTTACAAAATTGCCCTCCTGACAATTTCTCTAACTCTCTGTACTCGGACTCGTACCACTGGATTGTATAGTAATCAAACAATCGCTGGTTAAATTAAAATAATTAGCTTTATTTAATTATTGCTATTTACACATTTAATATTAGGCTTAAAGTTTACTTAGTTATTATTTGCACTTTATTTCACAGACCATTAGTCACTTTATTTACTAATGAATTTCATCACTTTACACAATTACAAATACTGCTGCTGCTTTGATTAAAATGCTAGATGCACACACTGTTACGGTCTCTGATCTACTGTCTTCGACTTTGAACAGTCTTGTCGCTTTTATAGTTTTCGAATGGTTTGAGTCGAAAATTCCACGCAATTCTCGTATTTTATAGAAGCTTCTATCCATTTCGACAGAAGTCGAGAATATTCTTTTTGATATTACCGATGGATGGTTCTTGAATAAGCTTTTATTCGAATAGTTCGCATCTTGAATCACAATGGGGCATTCATTCTCAATTTCAGAAGGGATCCTGAAAGTATGCAATCACATTTCACTGTGCTATCACGTTTCACTGCCCTCCGCTTAATCTAGTTCGTCCCGAACAAGAATAGTACTGCAACCTTTAAAAGGAGATAGCCTCTCTAAATGAACGACTTTCATTTTGCTCCTGGCACTTCTCGCCAACTGGATGCGGTATACTACATCGTTGAGCTGCTTTATCACCTTATAAGTGCCTTCCCAGTGTGTTTGCAGTTTTGGCGATAATCCCTTTTTTCTTTGTGGATTATGAAGTATAACTAGCTGCCCTTCCTGAAATCCCTTGGAGTTTGCTCGTAGATCATATCTGGCTTTCATTTAATCACTCATCAGTTGTGTGCGCTTTCTGATGGTTCCATGAATTTCATTCAGCTGTCTTCGTTTCTTAGCTATAGAACTGCGACATGAAACTTTCCCGTAGATGAGTAGGCACCGAATTTCAGATCTGCAGGCAATCTTGTGTCACAACCGAAAATAGCCTTAGCTGGTGTTGTAGATGTTGTATCGTGAGTTGCCGATCGGTATGGCATTAAGAAGAGGGGTATGTGTTGGTCCCAATCTTTCTGGTTTCTGTCCACGACTTTCCTTAGGTGCTCCTCAAGCGTACGATTAAATCTTTCAACCATTCCATCGGATTGTGGGTGCAAAGGGGTTGTACGAGTTTTGCGTATGCCCATCAATTCACTCATTTCCCTGAATATTGTTGACTCGAAATTTCTGCCTTGATCCGAGTGCAACTCGAGGGGAGCTCCGAATCTGCAGACCCAATTATTGATAAATGCATCTGCAACGGTCTTAGCTTCTTGATCCGGAATGGGGTATACTTCTGGCCATTTACTAAAATAGTCGATTATGACGAGAACGTATTTGTTGCCGGAATCACTAATTGGAAACGGACTTGCTATGTCCATTGCAATACGCTCAAATGGCGCTCCCACGTTGTATAAATGCATCTTCCCCTGACTGCGACGGCTCGGTCCCTTGGCAGCTGTACACTTTTCACAAACACTAATCCAGTCAACCACCGATTGTTGGCAACCAACCCAATAAAATCGTGTTTTAATTTTCTCGACTGTTTTTGTTATTCCCAAATGCCCTCCGCTTAGCCCACTATGGTATTCCTTGAGAATTTAGCTTATTCTTGCCTTGGGTACCACAATCAAGTTCTTCGTGGTTTTCCATCTTCGCTCTCCCACAGGCGGAATAGGCATCCATCTTGCAGCTTTAAGCTATTCCATTGAGCCCAATATGCTTTAGTTATGGGACTTTCAGTCCAGATTTCGTTCCAATCAGGCCATTTTCCTTCATTCTTACTTGATTCGGTTTTTAGCCAAATCTGGGTCATTTCGTTGTTCTTCTTTTATCTTTTCCGCTGTCCATACATCGTCTGGTAAAACAGCCATTAAGCGCACATCGAATACTCCTTCTTTCCCTTCAGCTTTAGAACAGTGCTTACATTCCATACTGCAAGGACGCTGTGATAGTGCATCAGCATTCCCGTAGTTTCCGCCTCTGCGATGTTCTATTGTGAAATCGTAGCTTTGGAGTCTCTCAATCCATCTCGCAACCTGACCTTCGGAATTTTTGAACTGTAATAGCCAGCGCAGAACAGCGTGATCCGTTCTCAACAAGAACTTTTGTCCATACAAGTACTTGTTAAAGTGCTTCACGCACTGCATAACCGCCAAAAGTTCTCTCCGTGTTACACAGTAATTTCGCTCTGGCTTTGATAAGATCTTGCTGAAGTAGGCTATTACTCTTTCATGTCCGTCAATAACTTGCGACAGGACACCTCCAATCCCGAATCCACTTGCATCTGTATCCAAAATAAATTTTTCGCCAGGTATTGGATACGCAAGGATCGGAGCTGTACACAATAGCTCTTTCAATCTGTTGAATGCCTTCTCCTGTTCGCTTTTCCACTCAAAAGGACAAATTTTCCTCGTTAATGCATGCAGACTACCAGCCACGTCTGCAAAGCCTGGAACAAAGCGTCTGTAATAGGTGCAAAGACCCAAGAAGCTGCGTAGCTCATGCAAACTAGTTCGTCTTGGCCACTCCCTTAGTGAGTCTATCTTATCTGGTTCTGTGTGTACTCCTACAGGTATGACTTTATGTCCAAGGTACTTGACTTCTTTCTTGAAGAACGAGCATTTCTTTGCGCTCAGCTCCAACCCTGAAGCTCCTAATCGCATCAATACTTCTTCCAACTTCTTCAAGTGGTCCTCGAAGTCCTTTCCCATAACGATGATGTCATCTAAGTACACCAGACATGTTTTCCAGTGGAGACCCTTTAGCACATGTTCCATTAGGCGTTCAAATGTAGCTGGAGCATTACACAGACCGAATGGCATCACCAAAAATTGCCATAGTCCATCACCGGCACTGAATGCTGTCTTTTCCTTGTCTTGTTCGTCGACTGCCACTTGCCAATATCCGCTTTGTAAATCCAGCGTTGAGAACCAATTTGAACCAGAAAGTGTGTCCAACGTATCGTCAATTCGACGTAATGGATAACTATCTTTCTTCGTTACCTCATTTAGTTTACGATAGTCTATACAGAAACGTGTGGAGCCATCCTTCTTCTTGACTAATACCACTGGAGAACTCCAGGGGCTCGCTGATGGCTCAATGACGTTGTTCTAATGCATTTCCTTCAGCAATATATTCACCTCTTCTCTCTTTGCCAGAGGTACTCTTCTTGACGCCTGACGAATGGGTTTGGCATCACCAGTGTTGATTGTGTGTTTCACCATCTTTGTACTGCCTTCGTTTTTAGCCTTTTCCGCAAATACTGACCAATGTCTTGCCAAAAGTTGGCTGGCAGTCTTCCTCTGCTCTGTGGATAAGTCTTTGCTCCATTCTTTCGTGAGATCGTCGAGTATCTTTCTATCAGCTGGTATCTTCATTTTTGTGTCTCGCGGCTGGCTTTCACAGTTTACAATTGCCGAAATTTCCCGGCAATTTCCAATTATCTGTCCTTTCTCTATGGTTTTAGCGGAATTTGCAAGATTGACCACTTTTACTGGCACTATTCTATTCTGCTGTTCTTCTACGAGGGTTTTTCCAATTATGATTTCATCCAGTGCGAATTTTTCATCAGTCTCAACAACCCACAACTTGTTCCTCTCCACATCTCCGTCCATTTTGGCCCATATGACTGCCTCTGACTTCGCTGGGATTTTTGTCCGCCGCGATACAATGGCTTCTGGGATACCTCCATACTTATCTTCACCAACGGATAACGGTATTTCGGTGTTCGCATACTTCAACATTCGGCATTTCAAATCTAGGGTGAATGCATTCCGAATCATAAAATCCACACCTAAGATTAATTCGTCCACAATATCCGCAACTACAAACTCATACGTCACTGGTGTGGTGCCGATAGTTATATTCCGTGTAACTTTTCCCAGTACCGGTGCATCATCTCCAGTTGCCGTACGCAATCTTATTCCCTGAAGCGGCTCGATTCCCCGAACGAGATCCCTTCTAATTATGGAATGTGATGCACCCGTATCCAATGTTACCACGATTTTTCTTCCATTCACTACGCTGTCGACAGTTAGGCTGTTGATTTTCCGTGCCATCTGAGAAACGAAGATTCTGGGGCTACATGTTGTGGGAGCCAGATCAAGCCCCTCGAGACTGACTCCATCTAGTTTGTCGACGGCTTTTCAACATTTTCTGATTCCCTACTTTGGAATCTGACTTGCTTTGGAGGTCTTACCGGTGAGCGTGACCTAGAACGTTTCCGTCTCGATTGGCAATTACGGGCCATGTGTCCGACCTCTTCGCAGGTGAAGCATTTGCCCTTGAAACTTTGGCCGCTTTCAACTTGTACCTGACGGGCTCTGTATACTGGCTGGCACACCAAGGCTGCTGTCTCTGAAGTTAAAGCGCTAGCAACTGTCTCCATATATGTAGCTTTCGGATTAGTTATTGCAGAACGCTTTATCTCCGCACCGCAAATGCCATATACAAAGGTGTCCATCATACACCTCTCAGTAATCTCTCCTGGGTAGGCAAGATGAGCCAACCGTTCCACTTCCGCCGCAAACTGTTGTAGAGACTCACCACTCTTCTGTACCCGTGTTCGTAGCTCTACTTGGTACATCTGCTTCCGGTGCTCACTACCATACTTGCGCTGAACGGCATTCATCAAGCTTTCATAGCAGTCTCGCTCACTTTCTGAGATAGTTTGAAGCACATCAGAGGCAGCACCTTTCAACGAAACGGTTAATGCAGGCTCTTTTTCGCGAGCAGTCCAACCATTTGTGTCAGCGGTAGTCTCAAACTGCATTCTGAAGACACTAAATGTCGTGGTTCCATCACCGACGGATGGTTCTTGAATAAGCTTTTATTCGAAGAGTTCGCATCTTGACTCACAGGGGGCATTCATTCTCAATTTCAGATGGGATCCTGATCCTCTGGTAATATCAAAAAGAATATTCTCGACTTCTGTCGAAGTGGATAGAAGCTTCTAGAAAATACGAGAATAGCGTGGAATTTTCGACTCAAACCATTCGAAAACTATAAATGCGACAAGACTGTTCAAAGTCGAAGACAGTAGATCAGAGACCGTAACAGTGTGTGCATCTAGCATTACAATTAAAGCAGCAGTATTTGTAATTGTGTAAAGTGATGAAATTCATTAGTAAATAAAGTGACTAATGGTTTGTGAAATAAAGTGCAAATAATAACGAAGTAAACTTTAAGCCTAATATTAAATGTGTAAATAGCAATAATTAAATAAAGCTAATTATTTTAATTTAACCAGCGATTGTTTGATTACTACACAATCCAGTGGTACGAGTCCGAGTACAGAGAGTTAGAGAAATTGTCAGGAGGGCAATTTTGTAACAGAGTAAATTGTCAAGAAGGCAATTTCGTAACAATTGGTGTCAGAAGTGGGATTGTGTATCTGTAATAAACATGGTTAAATTTGAAAAACTGAGATTGGAGCAGCTCAAGAAGGAGCTTGAGCGTTTAAATTTGCAAACACAAGGGCTTAAAGCGGAGCTGCAGGTGCGATTAAGAAGCGCTTTAGAGGAGCAGGGTATAGATGTCGATGAGCATGAATCCCAATGTGAAGAGCCAATGACATCTCGACAGGAAGAAGCACCTCAAGGAACTAATACTGGTAACATTGGTTCGACATGAACGCACTCCTCGGGGCAATACAATCCGTCAAACAAGCTGTAAAAGAGGAAGTCAAAGAACAGTTACAGCAAAATTCTCAAGCTGTCAAAGAACAGTTACAGCAAAATTCTCAAGCTATCAAAGAACAATTACAGCAGAGTGAAACACGACTTGCTCAACTGAATTCACCGCAGATGAAAGAAATGTCTGATATGGTAGACAGGAAGGTTTGTGAAACTGAGACACGGCGGGAATCGTTCGAAAAATCTGTAGAACAAAAATTCATTGCGAACGAGCAAAAGCAGAACGAATTAGAGCAACGAATTCACCTACTACAGGAAGGTGCATTGCCTGTGACAGCTTTATCCTCAATAAAACTGAAGCCTCCTACCTATGATGGAACCACGACATTTAGTGTCTTCAGAATGCAGTTTGAGACTACCGCTATCACAAATGGTTGGAGTGCTCGCGAAAAAGAGGCTGCATTAACCGTTTCGTTGAAAGGTGCTGCCGCTGATGTGCTTCAAACTATCTCAGAAAGTGAGCGAGACTGCTATGAAAGCTTGATGAATGCCGTTCAGCGCAAGTATGGTAGTGAGCACCGGAAGCAGATGTACCAAGTAGAGCTACGAACACGGGTACAGAAGAGTGGTGAGTCTCTACAACAGTTTGCGGCGGAAGTGGAACGGTTGGCTCATCTTGCCTACCGAGGAGAGATTACTGAGAGGTGTATGATGGACACCTTTGTATATGGCATTTGCGGTGCGGAGATAAAGCGTTCTGCAATAACTAATCCGAAAGCTACATATATGGAGACAGTTGCTAGCGCTTTAACTTCAGAGACAGCAGCCTTGGTGTGCCAGCCAGTATACAGAGCCCGTCAGGTACAAGTTGAAAGCGGCCAAAGTTTCACGGGCAAATGCTTCACCTGCGAAGAGGTCGGACACATGGCCCGTAATTGCCAATCGAGACGGAAACGTTCTAGGTCACGCTCACCGGTAAGACCTCCAAAGCAAGTCAGATTCCAAAGTAGGGAATCAGAAAATGTTGAAAAGCCGTCGACAAACTAGATGGAGTCAGTCACGAGGGGCTTGATCTGGCTCCCACAACATGTAGCCCCAGAATCTTCGTTTCTCAGATGGCACGGAAAATCAACAGCCTAACTGTCGACAGCGTAGTAAATGGAAGAAAAATCGTGGTAACATTGGATACGGGTGCATCACATTCCATAATTAGAAGGGATCTCGTTCGGGGAATCGAGCCGCTTCAGGGAATAAGATTGCGTACGGCAACTGGAGATGATGCACCGGTACTGGGAAAAGTTACACGGAATATAACTATGGGCACCACACCAGTGACGTACGAGTTTGTAGTTGCGGATATTGTGGACGAATTAATCTTAGGTGTGGATTTTATGATTCGGAATGCATTCACCCTAGATTTGAAATGCCGAATGTTGAAGTATGCGAACACCGAAATACCGTTATCCGTTGGTGAAGATAAGTATGGAGGTATCCCAGAAGCCATTGTATCGCGGCGGACAAAAATCCCAGCGAAGTCAGAGGCAGTCATATGGGCCAAAATGGACGGAGATGTGGAGAAGAACAAGTTGTGGGTTGTGGAGACTGATGAAAAATTCGCACTGGATGAAATCATAATTGGAAAAACCCTCGTAGAAGAACAGCAGAATAGAATAGTGCCAGTAAAAGTGGTCAATCTTGCAAATTCCGCTAAAACCATAGAGAAAGGACAGATAATTGGAAATTGCCGGGAAATTTCGGCAATTGTAAACTGTGAAAGCCAGCCGCGAGACACAAAAATGAAGATACCAGCTGATAGAAAGATACTCGACGATCTCACGAAAGAATGGAGCAAAGACTTATCCACAGAGCAGAGGAAGACTGCCAGCCAACTTTTGGCAAGACATTGGTCAGTATTTGCTGAAAAGGCTAAAAACGAAGGCAGAACAAAGATGGTGAAACACACAATGAACACTGGTGATGCCAAACCCATTCGTCAGGCGTCAAGAAGAGTACCTCTGGCAAAGAGAGAAGAGGTGAATATATTGCTGAAGGAAATGCATTAGAACAACGTCATTGAGCCATCAGCGAGCCCCTGGAGTTCTCCAGTGGTATTAGTCAAGAAGAAGGATGGCTCCACACGTTTCTGTATAGACTATCGTAAACTAAATGAGGTAACGAAGAAAGATAGTTATCCATTACGTCGAATTGACGATACGTTGGACACACTTTCTGGTTCAAATTGGTTCTCAACGCTGGATTTACAAAGCGGATATTGGCAAGTGGCAGTCGACGAACAAGACAAGGAAAAGACAGCATTCAGTGCCGGTGATGGACTATGGCAATTTTTGGTGATGCCATTCGGTCTGTGTAATGCTCCAGCTACATTTGAACGCCTAATGGAACATGTGCTAAAGGGTCTCCACTGGAAAACATGTCTGGTGTACTTAGATGACATCATCGTTATGGGAAAGGACTTCGAGGACCACTTGAAGAAGTTGGAAGAAGTATTGATGCGATTAGGAGCTTCAGGGTTGGAGCTGAGCGCAAAGAAATGCTCGTTCTTCAAGAAAGAAGTCAAGTACCTTGGACATAAAGTCATACCTGTAGGAGTACACACAGAACCAGATAAGATAGACTCACTAAGGGAGTGGCCAAGACGAACTAGTTTGCATGAGCTACGCAGCTTCTTGGGTCTTTGCACCTATTACAGACGCTTTGTTCCAGGCTTTGCAGACGTGGCTGGTAGTCTGCATGCATTAACGAGGAAAATTTGTCCTTTTGAGTGGAAAAGCGAACAGGAGAAGGCATTCAACAGATTGAAAGAGCTATTGTGTACAGCTCCGATCCTTGCGTATCCAATACCTGGCGAAAAATTTATTTTGGATACAGATGCAAGTGGATTCGGGATTGGAGGTGTCCTGTCGCAAGTTATTGACGGACATGAAAGAGTAATAGCCTACTTCAGCAAGATCTTATCAAAGCCAGAGCGAAATTACTGTGTAACACGGAGAGAACTTTTGGCGGTTATGCAGTGCGTGAAGCACTTTAACAAGTACTTGTATGGACAAAAGTTCTTGTTGAGAACGGATCACGCTGTTCTGCGCTGGCTATTACAGTTCAAAAATCCCGAAGGTCAGGTTGCGAGATGGATTGAGAGACTCCAAAGCTACGATTTCACAATAGAACATCGCAGAGGCGGAAACTACGGGAATGCTGATGCACTATCACGGCGTCCTTGCAGTATGGAATGTAAGCACTGTTCTAAAGCTGAAGGGAAAGAAGGAGTATTCGATGTGCGCTTAATGGCTGACCAGACGATGTATGGACAGCGGAAAAGATAAAAGAAAAACAACGAAATGACCCAGATTTGGCAAAAATCGAATCAAGTAAGAATGAAGGAAAATGGCCTGATTGGAACGAAATCTGGACTGAAAGTGGAATAGCTTAAAGCTGCAAGATGGATGCCTATTCCGCCTGTGGGAGAGCGAAGATGGAAAACCACGAAGAACTTGATTGTGGTACCCAAGGCAAGAATAAGCTAAATTCTCAAGGAATATCATAGTGGGCTAAGCGGAGGGCATTTGGGAATAACAAAAACAGTCGAGAAAATTAAAACACGATTTTATTGGGTTGGTTGCCAACAATCGGTGGTTGACTGGATTAGTCCTTGTGAAAAGTGTACAGCTGCCAAGGGACCGAGCCGTCGCAGTCAGGGGAAGATGCATTTCTACAACGTGGGAGCGCCAATACCTGGCGAAAAATTTATTTTGGATACAGATGCAAGTGGATTCGGGATTGGAGGTGTCCTGTCGCAAGTTATTGACGGACATGAAAGAGTAATAGCCTACTTCAACAAGATCTTATCAAAGCCAGAGCGAAATTACTGTGTAACACGGAGAGAACTTTTGGCGGTTATGCAGTGCGTGAAGCACTTTAACAAGTACTTGTATGGACAAAAGTTCTTGTTGAGAACGGATCACGCTGTTCTGCGCTGGCTATTACAGTTCAAAAATCCCGAAGGTCAGGTTGCGAGATGGATTGAGAGACTCCAAAGCTACGATTTCACAATAGAACATCGCAGAGGCGGAAACTACGGGAATGCTGATGCACTATCACGGCGTCCTTGCAGTATGGAATGTAAGCACTGTTCTAAAGCTGAAGGGAAAGAAGGAGTATTCGATGTGCGCTTAATGGCTGACCAGACGATGTATGGACAGCGGAAAAGATAAAAGAAAAACAACGAAATGACCCAGATTTGGCAAAAATCGAATCAAGTAAGAATGAAGGAAAATGGCCTGATTGGAACGAAATCTGGACTGAAAGTGGAATTGGTTAAAGCTGCAAGATGGATGCCTATACCGCCTGTGGGAGAGCGAAGATGGAAAACCACGAAGAACTTGATTGTGGTACCCAAGGCAAGAATAAGCTAAATTCTCAAGGAATATCATAGTGGGCTAAGCGGAGGGCATTTGGGAATAACAAAAACAGCGTATTGCAATGGACATAGCAAGTCCGTTTCCAATTAGTGATTCCGGCAACAAATACGTTCTCGTCATAATCGACTATTTTAGTAAATGGCCAGAAGTATACCCCATTCCGGATCAAGAAGCTAAGACCGTTGCAGATGCATTTATCAATAATTGGGTCTGCAGATTCGGAGCTCCCCTCGAGTTGCACTCGGATCAAGGCAGAAATTTCGAGTCAACAATATTTAGGGAAATGAGTGAATTGATGGGCATACGCAAAAGTCGTACAACCCCTTTGCACCCACAATCCGATGGAATGGTTGAAAGATTTAATCGTACGCTTGAGGAGCACCTAAGGAAAGTCGTGGACAGAAACCAGAAAGATTGGGACCAACACATACCCCTCTTCTTAATGGCATACCGATCGGCAACTCACGATACAACATCTACAACACCAGCTGAGGCTATTTTCGGTTGTGACATAAGATTGCCTGCAGATCTGAAATTCGGTGCCTACTCATCTACGGGAAAGTTTCATGTCGCAGTTCTATAGCTAAGAAACGAAGACAGCTGAATGAAATTCATGGAACCATCAGAAAGCGCACACAACTGATGAGTGATTAAATGAAAGCCAGATATGATCTACGAGCAAACTCCAAGGGATTTCAGGAAGGGCAGCTAGTTATACTTCATAATCCTCAAAGAAAAAAGGGATTATCGCCAAAACTGCAAACACACTGGGAAGGCACTTATAAGGTGATAAAGCAGCTCAACGATGTAGTATACCGCATCCAGTTGGCGAGAAGTGCCAGGAGCAAAATGAAAGTCGTTCATTTAGAGAGGCTATCTCCTTATAAAGGTTGCAGTACTATTCTTGTTCGGGACGAACTAGATTAAGCGAGATGTGATTGCATACTTTCAGGATCCCTTCTGAAATTGAGAATGAATGCCCCATTGTGATTCAAGATGCGAACTATTCGAATAAAAGCTTATTCAAGAACCATCCATCGGTAATATCAAAAAGAATATTCTCGACTTCTGTCGAAGTGGATAGAAGCTTCTAGAAAATACGAGAATAGCGTGGAATTTTCGACTCAAACCATTCGAAAACTATAAAAGCGACAAGACTGTTCAAAGTCGAAGACAGTAGATCAGAGACCGTAACAGTGTGTTCATCTAGCATTTTAATCAAAGCAGCAGCAGTATTTGTAATTGTGTAAAGTGATGAAATTCATTAGTAAATAAAGTGACTAATGGTCTGTGAAATAAAGTGCAAATAATAACTAAGTAAACTTTAAGCCTAATATTAAATGTGTAAATAGCAATAATTAAATAAAGCTAATTATTTTAATTTAACCAGCGATTGTTTGATTACTACACAATCCAGTGGTACGAGTCCGAGTACAGAGAGTTAGAGAAATTGTCAGGAGGGCAATTTTGTAACAGAGTAAATTGTCAAGAAGGCAATTTCGTAACAATTGGTGTCAGAAGTGGGATTGTGTATCTGTAATAAACATGGTTAAATTTGAAAAACTGAGATTGGAGCAGCTCAAGAAGGAGCTTGAGCGTTTAAATTAGGAAACACAAGGGCTTAAAGCGGAGCTGCAGGTGCGATTAAGAAGCGCTTTAGAGGAGCAGGGTATAGATGTCGATGAGCATGAATCCCAATGTGAAGAGCCAATGACATCTCGACAGGAAGAAGCACCTCAAGGAACTAATACTGGTAACTTCGACATGAACGCACTCCTCGGGGCAATACAATCCGTCAAACAAGCTGTAAAAGAGGAAGTCAAAGAACAGTTACAGCAAAATTCTCAAGCTGTCAAAGAACAGTTACAGCAAAATTCTCAAGCTATCAAAGAACAATTACAGCAGAGTGAAACACGACTTGCTCAACTGAATTCACCGCAGATGAAAGAAATGTCTGATATGGTAGACAGGAAGGTTTGTGAAACTGAGACACGGCGGGAATCGTTCGAAAAATCTGTAGAACAAAAATTCATTGCGAACGAGCAAAAGCAGAACGAATTAGAGCAACGAATTCACCTACTACAGGAAGGTGCATTGCCTGTGACAGCTTTATCCTCAATAAAACTGAAGCCTCCTACCTATGATGGAACCACGACATTTAGTGTCTTCAGAATGCAGTTTGAGACTACCGCTAACACAAATGGTTGGAGTGCTCACGAAAAAGAGGCTGCATTAACCGTTTCGTTGAAAGGTGCTGCCGCTGATGTGCTTCAAACTATCTCAGAAAGTGAGCGAGACTGCTATGAAAGCTTGATGAATGCCGTTCAGCGCAAGTATGGTAGTGAGCACCGGAAGCAGATGTACCAAGTAGAGCTACGAACACGGGTACAGAAGAGTGGTGAGTCTCTACAACAGTTTGCGGCGGAAGTGGAACGGTTGGCTCATCTTGCCTACCCAGGAGAGATTACTGAGAGGTGTATGATGGACACCTTTGTATATGGCATTTGCGGTGCGGAGATAAAGCGTTCTGCAATAACTAATCCGAAAGCTACATATATGGAGACAGTTGCTAGCGATTTAACTTCAGAGACAGCAGCCTTGGTGTGCCAGCCAGTATACAGAGCCCGTCAGGTACAAGTTGAAAGCGGCCAAAGTTTCACGGGCAAATGCTTCACCTGCGAAGAGGTCGGACACATGGCCCGTAATTGCCAATCGAGACGGAAACGTTCTAGGTCACGCTCACCGGTAAGACCTCCAAAGCAAGTCAGATTCCAAAGTAGGGAATCAGAAAATGTTGAAAAGCCGTCGACAAACTAGATGGAGTCAGTCTCGAAGGGCTTGATCTGGCTCCCACAACATGTAGCCCCAGAATCTTCGTTTCTCAGATGGCACGGAAAATTAACAGCCTAACTGTCGACAGCGTAGTAAATGGAAGAAAAATCGTGGTAACATTGGATACGGGTGCATCACATTCCATTATTAGAAGGGATCTCGTTCGGGGAATCGAGCCGCTTCAGGGAATAAGATTGCGTACGGCAACTGGAGATGATGCACCGGTACTGGGAAAAGTTACACGGAATATAACTATCGGCACCACACCAGTGACGTACGAGTTTGTAGTTGCGGATATTGTGGACGAATTAATCTTAGGTGTGGATTTTATGATTCGGAATGCATTCACCCTAGATTTGAAATGCCGAATGTTGAAGTATGCGAACACCGAAATACCGTTATCCGTTGGTGAAGATAAGTATGGAGGTATCCCAGAAGCCATTGTATCGCGGCCGACAAAAATCCCAGCGAAGTCAGAGGCAGTCATATGGGCCAAAATGGACGGAGATGTGGAGAAGAACAAGTTGTGGGTTGTGGAGACTGATGAAAAATTCGCACTGGATGAAATTATAATTGGAAAAACCCTCGTAGAAGAACAGCAGAATAGAATAGTGCCAGTAAAAGTGGTCAATCTTGCAAATTCCGCTAAAACCATAGAGAAAGGACAGATAATTGGAAATTGCCGGGAAATTTCGGCAATTGTAAACTGTGAAAGCCAGCCGCGAGACACAAAAATGAAGATACCAGCTGATAGAAAGATACTCGACGATCTCACGAAAGAATGGAGCAAAGACTTATCCACAGAGCAGAGGAAGACTGCCAGCCAACTTTTGGCAAGACATTGGTCAGTATTTGCTGAAAAGGCTAAAAACGAAGGCAGAACAAAGATGGTGAAACACACAATCAACACTGGTGATGCCAAACCCATTCGTCAGGGGTCAAGAAGAGTACCTCTGGCAAAGAGAGAAGAGGTGAATATATTGCTGAAGGAAATGCATTAGAACAACGTCATTGAGCCATCAGCGAGCCCCTGGAGTTCTCCAGTGGTATTAGTCAAGAAGAAGGATGGCTCCACACGTTTCTGTATAGACTATCGTAAACTAAATGAGGTAACGAAGAAAGATAGTTATCCATTACGTCGAATTGACGATACGTTGGACACACTTTCTGGTTCAAATTGGTTCTCAACGCTGGATTTACAAAGCGGATATTGGCAAGTGGCAGTCGACGAGCAAGACAAGGAAAAGACAGCATTCAGTGCCGGTGATGGACTATGGCAATTTTTGGTGATGCCATTCGGTCTGTGTAATGCTCCAGCTACATTTGAACGCCTAATGGAACATGTGCTAAAGGGTCTCCACTGGAAAACATGTCTGGTGTACTTAGATGACATCATCGTTATGGGAAAGGACTTCGAGGACCACTTGAAGAAGTTGGAAGAAGTATTGATGCGATTAGGAGCTTCAGGGTTGGAGCTGAGCGCAAAGAAATGCTCGTTCTTCAAGAAAGAAGTCAAGTACCTTGGACATAAAGTCATACCTGTAGGAGTACACACAGAACCAGATAAGATAGACTCACTAAGGGAGTGGCCAAGACGAACTAGTTTGCATGAGCTACGCAGCTTCTTGGGTCTTTGCACCTATTACAGACGCTTTGTTCCAGGCTTTGCAGACGTGGCTGGTAGTCTGCATGCATTAACGAGGAAAAATTGTGCTTTTGAGTGGAAAAGCGAACAGGAGAAGGCATTCAACAGATTGAAAGAGCTATTGTGTACAGCTCCGATCCTTGCGTATCCAATACCTGGCGAAAAATTTATTTTGGATACAGATGCAAGTGGATTCGGGATTGGAGGTGTCCTGTCGCAAGTTATTGACGGACATGAAAGAGTAATAGCCTACTTCAGCAAGATCTTATCAAAGCCAGAGCGAAATTACTGTGTAACACGGAGAGAACTTTTGGCGGTTATGCAGTGCGTGAAGCACTTTAACAAGTACTTGTATGGACAAAAGTTCTTGTTGAGAACGGATCACGCTGTTCTGCGCTGGCTATTACAGTTCAAAAATCCCGAAGGTCAGGTTGCGAGATGGATTGAGAGACTCCAAAGCTACGATTTCACAATAGAACATCGCAGAGGCGGAAACTACGGGAATGCTGATGCACTATCACGGCGTCCTTGCAGTATGGAATGTAAGCACTGTTCTAAAGCTGAAGGGAAAGAAGGAGTATTCGATGTGCGCTTAATGGCTGTTTTACCAGACGATGTATGGACAGCGGACAAGATAAAAGAAGAACAACGAAATGACCCAGATTTGGCAAAAATCGAATCAAGTAAGAATGAAGGAAAATGGCCTGATTGGAACGAAATCTGGACTGAAAGTCCCATAACTAAAGCATATTGGGCTCAATGGAATAGCTTAAAGCTGCAAGATGGATGCCTATTCCGCCTGTGGGAGAGCGAAGATGGAAAACCACGAAGAACTTGATTGTGGTACCCAAGGCAAGAATAAGCTAAATTCTCAAGGAATACCATAGTGGGCTAAGCGGAGGGCATTTGGGAATAACAAAAACAGTCGAGAAAATTAAAACACGATTTTATTGGGTTGGTTGCCAACAATCGGTGGTTGACTGGATTAGTGCTTGTGAAAAGTGTACAGCTGCCAAGGGACCGAGCCGTCGCAGTCAGGGGAAGATGCATTTATACAACGTGGGAGCGCCATTTGAGCGTATTGCAATGGACATAGCAAGTCCGTTTCCAATTAGTGATTCCGGCAACAAATACGTTCTCGTCATAATCGACTATTTTAGTAAATGGCCAGAAGTATACCCCATTCCGGATCAAGAAGCTAAGACCGTTGCAGATGCATTTATCAATAATTGGGTCTGCAGATTCGGAGCTCCCCTCGAGTTGCACTCGGATCAAGGCAGAAATTTCGAGTCAACAATATTCAGGGAAATGAGTGAATTGATGGGCATACGCAAAACTCGTACAACCCCTTTGCACCCACAATCCGATGGAATGGTTGAAAGATTTAATCGTACGCTTGAGGAGCACCTAAGGAAAGTCGTGGACAGAAACCAGAAAGATTGGGACCAACACATACCCCTCTTCTTAATGGCATACCGATCGGCAACTCACGATACAACATCTACAACACCAGCTAAGGCTATTTTCGGTTGTGACATAAGATTGCCTGCAGATCTGAAATTCGGTGCCTACTCATCTACGGGAAAGTTTCATGTCGCAGTTCTATAGCTAAGAAACGAAGACAGCTGAATGAAATTCATGGAACCATCAGAAAGCGCACACAACTGATGAGTGATTAAATGAAAGCCAGATATGATCTACGAGCAAACTCCAAGGGATTTCAGGAAGGGCAGCTAGTTATACTTCATAATCCTCAAAGAAAAAAGGGATTATCGCCAAAACTGCAAACACACTGGGAAGGCACTTATAAGGTGATAAAGCGGCCCAACGATGTAGTATACCGCATCCAGTTGGCGAGAAGTGCCAGGAGCAAAATGAAAGTCGTTCATTTAGAGAGGCTATCTCCTTATAAAGGTTGCAGTACTATTCTTGTTCGGGACGAACTAGATTAAGCGGAGGGCAGTGAAACGTGATAGCACAGTGAAATGTGATTGCATACTTTCAGGATCCCTTCTGAAATTGAGAATGAATGCCCCATTGTGATTCAAGATGCGAACTATTCGAATAAAAGCTTATTCAAGAACCATCCATCGGTAATATCAAAAAGAATATTCCCGACTTCTGTCGAAGTGGATCGAAAATTCTAGAAAATACGAGAATGGCGTAGAATTTTCTACTCCAACCTTTCGAAAACTATAAAAGCGATAAGTCTGTTCAAAGTCGAATACAGTAGATCAGAGACCGTTATAGTGTGTACATCTAGCATTATAATCAAAGCAGCAGTATTTGTTATTTACAAAGTGGTGAAATTTATTAGTAAATAAAGTTACTAATGGTTTGTGCAATAAAGTGCAAGTAATAACTAAGTAAACTTTAAGCCTAATATTAAATGTGTAAATAGCAATAATTAAATAAAGCCAATTATTTTAATTTAACCAGCGATTGTTTTATTACTACACAATCCAGTGGTACGAGTCCGAGTACAGAGAGTTAGAGAAATTGTCAGGAGGGCAATTTTGTAGCAGAGTAAATTGTCAAGAGGGCCATTTCGTAACAATATATATATATATATATATATATATATATATATATATATATATATATATATATATATATATATATATATATATATATATATATATATGTATATATATATATATATATATATATATATATATATATATATATATATATATATATATATATATATATATATATATATATATATATATATATATATATATATACATATATATATATATATATATATATATATATATATATATATATATATATATATACACTAGCTGACCCCGCAGGCGTTGCCCTGCGTGAAATTATGTGGTTTGAAAAGAAAATAAAGTTGAATTTATATTGTGTTGAAAATCATTTTTTAGCGATTTTTCTACATTTTTTCAATGTAACGCAGCTTGATAAACAACATTCTTTGTTTTCTGTTCCGGTGCGTAAATGTACAGAGAATATGGTTTTCCAACTCGTGAACACGCCACGTATAGCTGGCCGTGTGAAAAACATGGCATTTCCAGATTTATGCCACACACTTCCAACGACTGTCCTTGTGACCTGTTGATTGTCATTGCAAATGCAAGTTTCACTGGAAACTGAATACGTTTGAACTGAAATGGCAAATCGTTGGAACTCAAAGGAATTCGTGGAATCAGCATTCTGCCCCCTTGTAAGTCCCTTTCAAAATTCTTGCGACTATCAGATTATTCGATAGCTGCGTCACAATCAGTCGGGTTCTATTACACAGTTTCGGCGCATGAAGATTGCGAAGCATAATAATAACATATCCAACTTTGAGACGCAAATGATGCGGCGGCATGCCAGGCAAATCCAAAGAATTTAGAAATTCCACTGGATAATTCACGGCTTCGTCTTCATTTTCAACACGATCGATCGATTTGTATGAGCGCAAATCTCCCGGAATTTGACTTTGAATCGTCCAGTTTAAGTCATTAACATCGGTATTTTTGGCAGCTAAAATTGCGCCTGCACTCAACCAATCGTAGTTACGATAATTTTGGCCAATGTTCGGATAAACATTCGTGATGAGTTCAGCTTTCGTTGAAGTGAATTGACAAATGGCAGGTGGAATTGATATCAAACCACTGAAAGTATCAACCGGAATTTGCCCATTTCCAATTCTTAGCAGTTCTTTAGAGAAAACTTCTGCGGTGCTATCCTGTTGCAGGAACGCTCGCATATTCATAGTCAATCGTATGGTTTTCACGTACCGCCACAAATACGATGACTTGAGACATGCGTTCAATTCATCCGCCGCTGTTGATTTCGGAATAACAGGAAGTGTTTGTCGAAAATCGCCTGCTAACAGTATCATTGCGCCACTAAAGCGACGATTATTATTCCGCAGATCTTTCATTGTTCTGTCAAGTGCTTCTAGAGACCGTTTGTGAGCCATTGTGCACTCATCCCATACTATCAGTTTACCATTCTTCAGCACTTTTGCCACAGCTGATTGCTTTGAAATGTTGCAAACAGGTGTTTCATTGATTGCATGTTTAACGGAAGCTTCTGTACCGAATATGCCGTTCTTCCACCTTCTAGTAGAGTTGCAGCAATCCCAGTAGATGCGAGAGCCAACGCAAAGCCATTTTGAGATCGTATTGTTGCACAAATCAATGATATCAGGAACGTTTTCCCAGTTCCGCCGGGCGCATCAAGAAAAAATAGTCCACCGTTTCCATCATTGACAGCCTTCATCAATTCATCAGACGCACTCTTTTGCTGCTCATTCAATAATGGAACATTTCTTTCTACTTGTTTTTCCAAAGTTATTCTGTCGTATGCACGCTCACGTTCCAATTTACGATTCAGTACATCTCTGATTTGACGATTTGGCGCTTGCATTTGAATTTCAGTCAATAGTTTGCCACTCATAAGCAAACACAAATCTTCAATCAACACCAATGCTTCATTGTAGATGTGATCGTTCCTTTACAATTCTGAATTCCATGTTGCCACTCGAATACGATGTAAAATGTCTTCCGTAATGTAATTTTTGTACGTATACCATAATTGACGCGGATTTGAAGGCTGACAAGTCGAAATGATCATCGCGAAAAGTGTGCGAACTTCAGTGGCATGCAAAGTAGCTATCGCATCTTCCATCGTTTGATTCCAGTGATTATCATGTTCCAGCAATTGTAATTGCTAGCATGCTTCTCGAAAAGTTGCACACACCGTACCATTCACAGTACGCAATGACTCAAATGAAGTTGAACCGCGTACATTAATCAATAGCAACCGAAGGTAGAAGCAATTGTCGTGTTTCGAGGGGACTGTGTAAATTCGTCCTAATGCATTAGTTGAGAACACACCTGGATGTCCATCTACTGGTTGGCCTTGCTTTCAGCGTAACCATTTCTTCGACGATGCATTCCATGTATAGTGTCGAGGCATTTCCGAATAAAGCAATGCTCTCGCAAACAGATCACTGGCGCAAGTTGAGAAAAAACTCGTCAATCTTGTTGCTGGTGGTGTTTCTGCTCGCTGCACTGCATTCTCTGGGTTGAAATACACTCTTTGGCCATTCTCCAAATGAACTGCGGGATGCGCAGTCGGAAAACGCTCATGAATTACAAAAGAAAATATTCTCCAAAGCGCTTCATTGCAGTTCACGTATTGACCCATTTGATACTTGCTGATTTCATCTTCCTTTGGTGACGTTCTTGCAAACGTATTTGATCGATTTCACAGAACTGCAATACTCAACATTGATATGAGTTTTGAATGTCTTAGACAATATTGGCGAATATGGTACGATCCATGTGTTGTCAACTTCGATATTCACTCCTCTAAATTGAATGCTGAATGTTCTGCCATTGTTGTCTGATGAGCGACGCCGATAGAGTGGATATCCATCATTTCCAGTTTGCGATTCCGAAAGAAAAGCACGTGGATAGTGTTTCGTGGATTTATTGTCAGACATACAAACCGAAGTGGGATTGTAGTGTCCGCAAGGTCCATGAACCATATTGGTTTTCACCACTTCGTATAATTCTGGATTTATCTCTGGATCAGGAATTTCCGCAGAAATGATGTCATCAATTTGATCTGATGTAATCTTGTCCACCATCTAAAGAAGAATGTGTGCGTGCGGCAAACCTCTTTTTTGCCACTCAACAGAGTACATCCAGCATCTAACAGCACCATATATACGTTGCTTCACGATAAAGTCCATCAAATATCGTATCAATTGTTTGAAAACTCGTGCTGTGACATCGTGACGATCGCTTGCTGATTGACCGCGATTCAATAATTCCGTTATCTGTGGGCATTTTGGATTGCAAGCGAATGTAACAAACAAGTCCGGCCGTCCATAATTCCGAACGTATGCCATCGCATCCTGCGAGTACTCGTGCATGTGCCTTGGGCTGCCAATGTATGTTGATGGCAAAATCGTGAGTCGGCCAAGATTTGTCACATCTTCATCGCTATTGACCGCATCTCGCAAGTGAATATAATCTTCAGATCGAAGCTTGGTGTGATTAAAGCGAATAAAATTGAGTCGTTCTGTCTCCATCATCACGTACACATCAACTGCATACTGTTGAAATAATCGGCGATATCTCAAGAGATGGTTGTCAATTCCTTCGCGAATCATAATTCGATACGCGCAAAAGTTCATTGCACTGACCTTGTTATTTGTATCGACACTTAAAAGTTGACAAAAAATGAAGTTACAATCAAGAGTGTTTGTTTTTCTTTTACTAACCATTGGCAGGATTGATCATGTTGTATCTCAAGTGATATCCATCTTCACCACGGCAGAACATAAGCGGATATAGTAGTGAGTCATATGATCGATGAGTTTCACTGATTCGCTCTAATGCATCTCCAGCTCGACGCTTAATAACAATATCACGTGATTCTAAATTATCTCCAACAACAACAATTGATATTTCATCGGCCGTCGGTGCATTATATTGCCGTTCATGAGTGCCTGCTGGTCGTTTGTCCGCTTTTATGACGATTCTGTGATCATCAGATGGCATCCTTTCTAACAAAGTTTTGAATAATCGAATTAGTTCGTTGTGTTCATGCAACATTTCTTGCAATTGCTGCACAATTTCTCTTTTCGTCGCATTGAAAATTGCACAACGTCGATCCACTTCTTCATTTGAATCTCCAAGGAAATATATTTGGAGATATTTGTGATCTTGATCAGGATGCGGCAACAGCGATCCAGCAAGATGATAAATTTGCCCGTGAATCTGTATAGTTGCTGACACATATGTTAATTTCTGTATTTTGTCGGTGAGCAGCCAAACGTTGTTCTCTTCCTTCATGAATTTCCTGAGCACGAACTTGTCTTCTTCTCAATCGTTGTTGCTCATTGTAAGCTTCGTGAGCCTCTTGTGATTGTCGCGCACGATGTTCAATCATTCCGATTCGTGCAGATTGTACTAGCATTTTCCTCTTCAGTACAACGTGCTGTATAATTACGTTGGTCCGTTGTACGTCGGGAACGCCGACCGATATTAGCGCGACCTCTTTGTGGCATCGTAACAAATTTCAATCTGTAATTGATCACTTTGTATGGAACACACATAAAGTTTTCACGGAATAATTTTCAATAATTTACCTTTTGAATAGCCGAAATAAAGAAAGCAAACGACCGAAATTGAACGATTCAAATAATTTACAAATCAGCTGAAGAAATAACACAAATTCCAATGGAAATGAGGTTGGGTATTCACCAACAAACGAAAATAATGAACTCACTTTTTTTGTTTGAAATGTCAATAATTTCACTCAAAAACTGATTATCCACAGATTTAAAATCAAATATTTCGTTAATGTAAACATTTTAACAATCTAATGTAATGAATTTAACTCGAGAAATCAATTAAAATTTGGAAAAATGTCAGAAAGTCACCGTTGACCGTGTCCGCACTGTTCGAATAAACAAATCAGAAAGAACACACAATATACGCAGCTGTCAAAGTAAATAAGCGTCTACAGCTCCATCTGTTGAGTTATTGGAGTATCAGTCAGTGCTTACAACACCAATATGAAACTAAATGTGCGCGTGCAACACCACGCACATACAAAAAAAATGAGAACAAAAAGTGAGATTAGGTTTTTCAAATTTTCGAATTTTCCAACTTTTCCGAATGTTTTGAGATCGATAGATTTGCAAGAAACAATTGGAAAAAAAATTTGAAAGAAATAAAATTTTGTATGGAAAAAATTCCTTTTTGGAATTATTATATTTTCCAACTTTTCTTCAGTAAAATTATAAGGTTTTTTTATTTCTAAACCTTCCCAGATCCACAACGAACAACCTCTAAAAATTCCATCAAGATTGGTCCAGCCGTTCTCGAACCTTAGCGTCACTAACAAACAATCATTCATTTTTATATATATAGATATAAATATACATTTATATATACATATACATACACATTTTTATACATACATATATACATATTCATATACATATACTTAACATATACATATAAATATATAATACATCCCAGTAAAAAGATTTGGGTCGCTCGCAAAAAGGAGGAATAACAGAGCGCGGAATTTTCCTCGCGTACTATGAATAAAAGAACGTTCCAATAGGAATTCAAAACGAGCGCTCCAATATTACTCGCATAGGAAGTCAATACGAGCGCTCGCTTCCAATGATACGCTTTGTTAAAAAGGAGCGCAAAATACATGAACTCTAGAACAATAGGGAGCGATCAATGCCTCGCAAAATACACCTTAGTTTCGCTAATCACTTCTTCGTTTGAGATGAATCTTTTTCCTGCGAGCCATTTTTTGAAGTTTGGCAACAGAAAAAAGTCACTAGGAGCTAAATCTGGACTATAAGGTGGATGATTAACCGATTCGAAGTGTATTTCACGTAATTTTAGCATCGTATCTAATGCTGTGTGAACCTGTGCGTTGTCTTGAAGAAAGAGCATTTTTTTCTTCTTTAAATGTGGTCGTTTTTCCTTGATTGCATCAATCAATTGATCCAATAATGCACGATAATACTTTCCTGTGATTGTGGATCCTCTTTCAAGATAATCGATGAGAAATATTCCGTGTGCATCCAAAAATACAGTGGCCAGAATCTTGCAGCAGATTTCACTGCCTTCGCCTTCTTCGGAGAAGTTCCACCAGCTTCCACCTATTGTTTCGATTGATTTTTGGTTTCAGGTGTATAGTGGTGGACCCACGTTTCATCAACAGTTATTAATCGACGCAAAAAATCAACAGGATTACGCTTTATCATGCCCAAACACCGCTGTGAAGTGGTCTGTCGAACTCGTTTTTGTTCGACACTGAGCAAACGCGGCACCCATCTTGCCGATAGCGTTTTCATATGCAAATGTTCATGCAAAATGTTGAACACACGTTCATATGATATGTTTACCATTTCAATAATCTCACGCAACTTGACTCGGCGATCATTCATAACGATATCGAGGATTTTCTTGACATTTTCTTCAGTAACCACCTCTTTTGGCCTTCCTGTTGATGGTATTGTTGCAGCGCTTGCTCGCCCGAGCCAAAATTCAGCAATCTAATATTTTACCATGTAATCTGACGGAGCAGACTCACCGTAAGGTTTTTCGAGCTTTTCTTTTGTCTCTTTCGCCGTTTTCCCTTTCAAATAATAGTGTTTAATCACTGCACGAAATTCGCTTTTTTAAATTTTTCAAGAAACAGAAAAGTTGCTTACTTCAAACGACTACAACAAATAAACTAATCAATGAATTTGGGTGAAATTATAACAGCTGACGTTTAACAGATCGCAAATTCTAAAAAAAAAGTTTTTGTGTTTGTGCTGCCATCTAGCGCTAGATAGCTTCAATATCAATCCGCCATCGTACATATGAATTTAAATATACGGGTGCATATAGTCAGGTATACATGTATAAACATATGAAATAATAACAATAACAACATTAGTATATAAAGACAATAATGTAAGCATTGGTATGACGCGCATAGTTGTCGAATAAACTAGTGTACATATAATACAAACAATTGTTATACACACATACATATGTATTGTACTGCCTGATTTACCTACTTATTTATATTAAGCTTAGAGTGTTTAAGATTTGTATGAACAAAGTTAGTCATTAGAAGAAACACAGGAGTGCAACATCTATTCAGACTCTTAATTCGCGACGAGGAAAACAAAATAAGAAAATAAAAAAAACCAAATGGCTTACCTTTAAAAAGAAAAATAAAATGATAGAAAAGTTATTGAGGAAAAAGAAGAAAAACATTAAACATAAAATAAATATAAAAGGAATATATAGTTAAAGTGGAAAAGTTAGTGGTAATCGTTTAAATTAGTCGCGGAGCGCAGTATTAATAACAATATATCCCAGACAAAGAATCTCTATCAACAGAAGCAAAATATGACTCCTACCAACCAAACGAAAAGACTAACCAATTACGAAGATCTGACTATGGGGAATAACACTTATAGGACAAACATTACACCATTTAATCAAAACAATACTGAGCCTAGCCAATATATAAATAGATTTTGCAATAGAAATAATAGACAAATTAATCGAAATAATAAGGGACAGAACTACCAACAAATAAGTGAATCTAGACAAAAAAGGTATTCCCAAAGACCACAACCAATGGAATTAGGTGCACTTAGTCAACATACTGTCAACGAAGATCCTATATATTAAAATTTTCTAATGAGTGGGAGAAACAGCTACCCTATATAGTTGTAACTACTCCGGTAAAAAATTTAAGATTCGTAATTGATACTGGAGCAGAGCCAAGTATAATTAACCCCAATCTAACTGACCCCAAGTGGAAAGTGAATAATAGGGAAATAAGTAGGTTGAGAGTACTCGGTAGTGTAATCGCTTCCACTATAAAATATCGCTTTTCCTTCGTTTAAAGAATTTAAGAAAAATTGTTTTGTTGAATTTATAGAATTCCCCTTTCATAATTATATCGATGGATGGTCATGATATTCTAAAAAATATAAATTGTATTATTGATTACCCTAAACGTCAGCTAATTACAGACAGGGCTACACTAATATTCTACCTTTCTCAAACTGAAGAGTCTTATGATAAAAAAAATAATGATAAAAACAAAATTTTTACAAAAAATGATATCCCTTTTCACTCTAAATTATGTAGATACCAAGAGATTCACAAGGAGGAGGTTAAAAGACAAATTAATGATATGTTAAAGCAAAATATAATCCGTGAACAAATAGTTCATATAACAGCCCACTCTGGATTGTCCGCAAAAAATCTGATAACCCAAGCGATTTAAAATGGCTCATAGTCATAGACTACAGAAAACTCAATAGTAATACCATAGAAGATAGGTATCCAATACCGAATATGGCAGACATATTCGACAAATTAGGAAAATGCTAATACTTCTCGGCACTCTATCTGGCAAAGGGTTTTCACCCGATTGAGATGGACAAAAATGATATCCATAAGACAGCCTTTTCTACGGCGGACGGACATTACGAGTATTTACGAATGCCATTTGGACTACGTAATGCTCCCGCTACTTTCAAACACATTATGAATAATGTGTTAAAAGAGTTTCTCTACCAGCATAGAGGAACACAAGAACGCAAAAGGAGATCAAGTCATTCTCGGGAATCACGGGATATTTCCGGCGATTTATCAAAGCCTACTCCAAAATTACACACCACCTTGTTAAATATTTAAAGAAGATCTCAAAAATCAACTTAAGGGACTCTGACCACATAGAAGCATTTCAAAAGCTTAAGCTACTACTCCAAAGTGACCTAATCCTTACTCCCCCAGATTTTGGGAAGAAATTCACACTTATTACCGACGCAAGTAAATTTGCATTAGGCGCGGTTCTTACACAGAATGGCAAGGTGATATCTTACGCTAGCAGATCACTTAAGGGTCACGAAAAAAAATATAGCACAATCGAAAAAGAATTGCTAGGGATCGTTTGGGCAACTAATTACTTTCGACCTTATATTTATGGTCGCCAGTTCACAATAAAGACTGACCAAAAACCACTTATTTGGTTTAACGGATTAAAAGAGCCAAACTGCAAATTACAACGTAGGAAAATAAAACTCAATGCATTTGACTTTGACATCGAGTACATTAAGGACAAGGAAAATGTTGTGGGCGATGGTTTAAGCCGCATTGTCTTTGATGAGAATAAAAAGTCAGACATCCAAAAAAAATACTAGAAGATAATGGGGAAAGGAGGCTTCGCATAGTACTTGACATCAAAAAACTAAATAACAAAACCGTTAGTGTCCGCTACCCGATTCCCTCGGTCATTCTTTCAAACTTAGGGAGAAGCAGCTACTTCTCTACTATAAATATGAAAAATGGGTTCTACCAGATAGCGCTACCGGAGGTGGATAGGGAAAAGACAGCATTCTCTGTAAATAATGGCAAGTACGAATACTGCCGTCTGCCTATGGGCCTGAAGAATGCCCCAAGCATATTTCAAAGAGCAATAGATGACGTCCTTCGTGAAGAAATAGGCAAAAGCTGCTACGTCTACATAGATGACGTCATCATCTTTTCCTCTGACGCCGCTAGTCATCTGGAGGAATTGCGTCAGGTACTCACTAAGTTGTATGAGGCAAACATGAGGGTTACTATGGAAAAATCAAAATTTTTCCATTCAGAAGTGGAAGTCCTGGGTTTCGTTGTAACTAAGGAAGGGATTGATACCTGTGTCGCGGTAAAAGCTACGGTTCTTCTGTGCACCGGCCTTTTATACACTTTTCATGCGAGCATCGACAAGTCCCGTATTTCGGCACTGTGTCGTGTTCGCGCATACGGAATTCCCGTATTTCGGCGTTGTGTCAGGTTCGAGCATAACCACGTGTGGCGTGGTTTGGTTACATGTGCTCGCATGGTGTTGGTATATGGTGAGGGCGGTACTTTGTGTGACCTTAAACTGTTACAAAATTTAGGTCTTCACAATATATATATATATATATATATATATATATATATATATATATATATATATATATATATAAATATATATATATATATATATATATATATATATATATATATATAAATATATATATATATATATATATATATATATATATATATATATATATATATATATATACTCGTATACGAATACTTATAAATAATATTAAACAAAAAACGCGTGTTTCTAATTTTAATAAGAATTTAATACATTCAATATATGTATGTTGTTAGCAGAGCAAGGTTAAGAATAAGACTGAGTTTAGTGAGACAGAAGGTCCAAAGAAGACAATAAAAAAGGTTGCCATGTAATTTTAAATATACAATTGTTCAACACATATTCATATAAATAATATATACATGTAAATATGCACATATATATACATATATACATTAACCTTGCTCTGCTAACAACATACATATATTGAATGCATTAAATTCTTATTAAAATTAGAAGCACTCGTTTTTTGTTTAATAATATTTATAAGTATTTATATATATATATATATATATATATATATATATATATATATATATATATATATATATATATATATATATATATATATATATATATATATATATTAAAATACTTATAAATATTATTAAACAAAAAACGCGTGCTTCTAATTTTAATAAGAATTTAATGCATTCAATATATGTATGTTGTTAGCAGAGCAAGGTTAAGAACAATACTGAGTTTTTAATTACATTGCAAAACATTAATAGTTCAAAATCAAAACGTAGTTAAATCAAATCTATGCTAATACAAAGGTTTCAACCCTATCTCATCCCTAAATTTTAAAAAACTTTGCTTCGGTAATGCCTTTGTTAAACCATCAGCCAGTTGATCGGACGATGCAGCATATTCCAATGCAAATACATGGTATTCATACTTCTCTCTTAAAAAGTGGTAACGAACGTCGATATGTTTCGTTATTTTATGAAACGCAGGATTTTTTATAAGACGTATAGCGCTTTGGTTGTCAACATAAAATTTCACCATCTCTGGATTCCCAAGATCTGTCCAGAAATTTTTGAGCCAAACCAGTTCCTTTACTGCATTTGAAGCTGCAATATACTCGGCCTCTGTGGTTGAAAGAGAAACACACTTTTGCCGTTCAGAGCACCAGCTTACAATACTCTCGCCAACCATGAAAACAAAACCATATGTAGATTTCCGAGTTTGCACATCACCAGCGTAATCTGCATCGCTGTAGCCACGAATATTAAAGCTGCCTTCACTGTTGTAGTGTATTCCCACGTTAGTTGTCCCGTTGACATATCTAAGGATTCTTTTTATTGCATTTACATGTGCTGCCGTAGGATTTTCCATATACCGACTTGCATTTGATACTGCAAATTCTATATCTGGCCTTGTGGCTACTGCCAAATACATAAGACTCCTAATACATAAAACTGCCTCTCTATATGGAAAGTTGGTAATATTACCAGTCTTCTCGACAAAATCGCTCAAATTGGTGGAGCCATCTGCAGGTGTTGCTGTAAAAGAGGAACTTTGCATATTAAACCTAGCAATTACCTTTTTGGCGTAACCTTCTTGACCAATAAATATCGAATCATCAGCTTTGCGCTGAATTTCAAGTCCCAGAAACAGTATCGCCTCGGAAAATATAACTCGAAATTGTGCTTGGAGATGTTCCATCAAG
Organism: Clusia tigrina; assembly: GCA_920105625.2. Classification (NCBI taxonomy): domain Eukaryota; kingdom Metazoa; phylum Arthropoda; class Insecta; order Diptera; family Clusiidae; genus Clusia; species Clusia tigrina. The sequence continues at coordinate 305,244,347 of OV050030.1, forward strand.
TCCGAAATGAGCTCACGCGAGGTAGACACAACTAGCCCATCATCAATGTAGATAGCCAAAATGATGCAACCACTTCAAGACACACGAATCATGGTTTGAGGTTACAAAATTAAAGAGCTCCAGAAACTTAGTGAACTTTTTGTTCCAACACCTTGATGCTTGCTTAAGCCCGTATAAACTCTTCATCAATTTGCATATGCGACCGCTTCCATCATCATACCCCAATGGTTGCTTCATATAAATGTCTTAACGATAAATCGCCATACTCTTCACTAAAGCCTCTGACAACTAAACGCGCCTTGTATCGATCAATAATTTCTTTGGCATCTCGCTTTATTTTAAAAATCCATCTATTGTCAATAAGCTTTTGGTTTACAGTCGTTCAACCATTTCCCACGTACCATTTTCAATCAATGAATGATACTCATCCTCCATAGCTAGCTGCCACTCTTCACGATCTTTAGATTTTAAAGCTTCTGCATAAGACTTAGGTTCTTCGCATGTTATTATAGCTGCCAAGTGTGTTGAAGTAGTTGTGCTACGTAAACGATGAGCAATACAGCTTTTGTTCTTGTCATCTACGTCCTCAGCGATATCATTCACACTATCATAGAACACACCATCTTCCGAGTCCTCCACCTTGACATCATGTGTGTGGTCCTTATGGTTTGCCGTGTTGTCCGAAATATTTTCAGCAATTTCTTTTGCCAAGATATTCGTTTGACTTTGTGTCTTCAAAGTCACTGCTTCCTGGACAAATTTTACGTCACACGCAATTTCGATCTTTCGCTGATCCCGGTTCCAAATCCTGAAAGCTCTGCTGTTATCAGCATAACCAACAAATACACCTTTCCATGACTTTGCATCCAATTTCCTTCGCTTTTCCTTCGGTATGTGTACTTCTTCGCCGAAACTTCGAAAATTATCAAATTTTGCCGGTTGTCCATACCATAACTCATGCGGTGTTTTTTGTGCCACTGTGCTAGTACCAGTTCGATTTAAAACATATACTGCTGTGTTTGTAGCTTCTGCCCAAAACTTTTTGTCCATGCTTCTTGCATACAACATCGCTCGGGATAGTTCCATCACTGTTCTCATTTTTCGTTCTGCACCGCCATTTTGTTGGGGAGTATACGGCACCGTACGCTCATGCTTGACTCCAAATTCTTAAAAAAAATTTTTACACCTTCGTTGACTAACTCAAGCCCATTGTCTGTACGAATACGCCTTATTTTCTGATGATAAATTTTCTCAGCTTGCATCAAGAAATTTTTAATAGCATTTTTTACATCAGATTTTTCTTTCATCATCATCTTTAGTCATCTTTAATTAACAAGAAATACCTGGCACCTCCATTTCATTTTACTTGCATTGGGCCACATACGAGTACATCTGCAAAATACAGCTCTCCACAGCTTGAGGATCTTACTTCGCGCGATTTAAAGCTGATTCTGTGCTGTTTGCCTAAAATGCATCCTTCACATGTAAATTCCTCCTCAATGAAATCCACATTGATTCTCTTGAGGAACTGCCTAACATGTCCCACATTTTGATGCCCCATTCTTTCATGCCATGTTCGCAGAGTTAACTTTTCTGTTGTCACTATATTTGCCTTGCCATATTCTTGAGTTTTTATTAGCATTTGGGAAAGCTTTTCTTGACGAACTCCCACTGCCACAGTGCTTCCATCTGCTCTTATGAATCTACAGCTCCTGCTGTCAGATTGAAACTCAAACCCTCTATCCAATGCCTTTGTTTGAGAAAATAGATTGTAGTGGATTTCCGGTACATATAGCACATTTGTCAGCACTTTCTGCACCCATTCACGAACGT